>OY740770.1:116722542-117160928 GCA_963513935.1 Aphrophora alni
CACTAATATTGCCTAAGCCCCTGCATTTCGTCGGGTAGGCAAGACGCGGTACTCCGAAGACTTCAAGGTAAAGTATCTTAAGTATCAGAGTACAAGCGTGATAATATCGAGGACCAAAGATGGATCTACATTTCTTTTCATGTAGTCTTGGGTTGTACATCTCTTTTGAGAAACTCTGGTTCTTTTCCGACCCTGATACTAGTATTCTAGGTCTAGGAGACTTTAAATAACAAAAAATACATATACGAGTACACAAACATTTCTTTAATTTTCATTACTGTTAAGACCGATGGTTCTTGGTGGAATTCCACGTTTAAAGATAATAAAATATAATTTTTTTTTGTAATATCCACTTTTTATTCGTCTAGCCGACCAATGGTTTCGCCTGCTAAGGCATTGACGAGGCTGTATTACAGACTGAAGAAAAGAGACTAAACAGAAAACCTTAAAACTAGAGGGTGGGAGTTAGGATACAATGAATGGAAGGTTGTGTTTTATTACAGTTCTTAGTGAGATTATTTTTATGACTATTTGTTTAACAATATTTTTTATCTTGAGTGTTGTTTTTGTTGTGATTTACCATGTTTTTAAACAATTTTAGATTTTGTAATATACATTCTAAATTGTACCTCGGCGATATTTGTTTGGATCACCGCACATTGTTAATTATTGTAAAATTTTTCTGACTATTCAATATTCTTCTTTAGATATCTTTAGAAGCTTTTACCATTCTTACTTGTAACTTAGCTCAAATAGATAAAATTTATCCACCTCTTCCAGCTGCCCATCCACCATTTGTTAGTCAGTGCCTCAGTTGATATTTATTTGCATGACCGTATTTTGTCAATCAATAGTAATCTTTGACGTCTATTTAAGTATATTTTCTTCCTTCAATTTCTAAGAAACATTATGAGCAATGCGTGTCACATAATTCTACAAATAATATTAATAAAAATGTACAAGTTATAATTAAGAAGTTACTAACAATTTGTGTTGCATAACTTGTTTGTAATAACGTTTTTTTTTTGGATTTAGCATAAAGTTCAAGTTATCTAATTATCTTATGTAAGATTGAGGATGCAAATTTTGAGGTTATGCGTACAAAAAGCTTTCCATTAGCTACAGAAACAACCTATTGAATGGCGCTGGATACTGTAGATTGTAGATTAATGGACTTTATGACTCATGGAAGTTCAATGCCACCCTTCAAGAGACAGGTTCATTTCTTACTTTGTACAAGTTATGAAACTATAAATTTAGAAAAATTTATCATTGACCACTATAACACTTTAAATATCATATCTGAGCTTTAGTGATATTTTACAAATAACAAATACAATATATTAAAATTTAATTTTAAACTTTCATATAGAAATAAGTACAATTTGTAACTATAAGAATAATAATAATAATTATTATTTTACTTAGTTTGCAACAATAAAAAAATACAAACATTTAAACAAAGTTTCTCGTGGAGAAACGGAAATAAGTTCAGGACGTGAAAAAAAAAGTATATAGGCCTAAACATATGCAATAAAATGTTTAGTTTAAAAAAAAATGTGAAAACAATAATTATCAACTCATTAACTTTACTCATTTCAAAATGGCAGCCATTAACAATTTTTAAAACTATTATCTCGAAAACCGTTCATTTTACAACAAAGTTACAAGAGACAAAAGTTTCCTTTTTTAACCAACTTTTTTCCTCTTTCTGTAAATCAAATAATAATCGATTTATCGACAAAAAACTGAAAACGTAATTTCTTGCTCGTTGTATTTACCCAAGATAAGATTAGAACAAAACTTTTCTCTAAATTCTGCTAATTTTTATTTAATTTTCAAAAGAAAACAAAATACAAGTTACAATAATTCATGATTTATTAAAAACAAAATATCAGATACCGTCAGTATATTAAAATGAATTTTGTAAATTGGATTCAAATTATAAAACTTTCTTTCTGCCACATTTCGATTTATATGAAACTTTGGCTAACAGTGTCAGTTTAAAGGTCTTATGAAAAGAGAAAAAAAGCGTTTATTGAGTTTCACTATCGCACACGCTATAACAGTAAAATACGAACTTTAAATAAAATATGTTTTCACTTTGAATTTACTTTTATTTGGTTTTTATGTTTAACGTAACAGAATCATTACACAAAACAATTATACAATTTATAAATTAAAACAATAATATTGTGAGCTTCCAACAGGCTCCAGGTTACAAACTAAGAGAGGAGACAGTTTCGTCGTTACGCTAATGTATATTAGGCTACACTCTCGACGTTCACAAGTACTTTGTTAGTTACTGTGTAAATTGTTTTAGCGTTCATATGCTCTTATCTAGTGTGCGTATACATCAGATAATTTACTTGTATCTTTAGATCATTACATACAAGTATTAGTTTGATTTTTGAGTACTAGCAAACTATTTAGAACCATCAAATAAGTATCTGCATAAAGACAACAATGCTTTGTTACACTACAATGGTTATTGAAATCACAGATAACAACTATCCAAGATAGCTACAAAGTCCACCAATGTCACTGTAGCTCCAGTACTAGTAGTGGAAGTACAATGGAGATCACTAGTATTTATTTAGTTCACGGTTATTTTTCTCTGATTCATCACCTCTACTCTCTTAGTGGAATAGTAGACATAAAAAAACCCTTCACTACTCGCGAGGTTTCACCAATCTTTTCCTAAGACACTTCAAACTGTATATTTAAACTATATTCAAACTGTACAAAAATATAATTAATGTAAAATAAATATAGGATAATAACAAGGGAAACATTTGATTGAAATTTGCAACACAGAGAGTTATTTTTAAAGTTGAGCCACCATTGTTATATTTGCAACGTTTTTACTATTGTTTAAAGGCGAAGAACAATAATATAAAACAGAAGAAAATACAATGAAATAAACTTCTAGCACTAGAATACTCTAACAACATCAGGGTCGGAAAATAACTGGTTGGTTAAGAGATAGACCCACAAAACTACAAGAAAAAAGCTCTATATTGTTCTAGGGTACCGCAGGATTGCCACGCCCTGTGTTGGTTTTAAGCAAACATTGTATTAAGAGTGGCAATACCGAAGGATATCTTCTTCATGTGGTTTTAGATCCTTTTCTTTCATCTTTCCTAACAGGTCTTCCTTAAACAACTATTGTTCTCTCCGAACATGACGCTATTAGAATACTCGAGTGGAAAATAGTTATTTGTGCAACTGGTAGGCAAAGTGGCACTTTTTTATACGAGAGAAAAATGTTGACGCACGAGGCTTGCCGAGTCCATATTTTAAAACTAACTACACAAAATATAGCAGTAGTGCTAAACAACACATCAACACTGAGTAGAAGTTCTCACGTCAAAACTGAGGTTATTTATGAATATTACAAATAACTTAGGTGTATTGTTGAGGAAACGGGATTGCCAACTTCAAAACTCGGCAAACGAAAAATACTCTTA
Source organism: Aphrophora alni (assembly GCA_963513935.1). Lineage (NCBI taxonomy): Eukaryota > Metazoa > Arthropoda > Insecta > Hemiptera > Aphrophoridae > Aphrophora > Aphrophora alni. Next base: position 116,726,013 of record OY740770.1, read on the forward strand.
GTGTACATACACTGCCAATCATCTTCATGAATAATTACTTCCTTTTTCAACTTTAAAACGTTGTTTTGTTGTTTATTTATGTTATTTTACATGTAAGAATTAATCTAACCTACATACGGGACATTTCCTGTATATTATAAATCAATTCAAATAAACTTAACCTAAATTTCGTTTTGTTCAGTTGCCATTCGGAGTGAGTAAAGTAGTGTGCAAAGTAGTGGGCAAAGGGAAACTGTTGAGAAATTTGCTGTTTTGCAAACTAATTTAAATGAACAAAATGCCACTTTGTCAACAACTGTAGACAAATGTTCTTTTCTTCCTTTGTTTTATTACGCGATAATGACCTAGAGGTTATCTATCACCTTCGAACAACAAGAATCAAATAAAATATTAACATAGATTCTATTTCAATTGATTAACGTTGCTTAAAAGGAACCTTTCTCTCCCCTCAAAAATATAACTAAAATCAAAATTTTCAGTTTTATAAATACTAGACTGTATTCAGTTTAACATTATTCAGAATTTCGTTTATAAAACATATTTCAAAAATGTTAATAAAATTAGGCATAGATACATAAACATAATGTTTAAAAACGCAGTGGAAGTTATATTTAAAAAATAAATATAAAAGAATGGAACAGTAGTAAAGGAAATGTTTAAATGTTCGAAACGTTTTCCTGATTAAAAGCCTAAGAAACTACATTAAACTTTCCCCGTTTAAATAAGCACGTAACTTCATCCTGAGTCAAATCTTGTTATAAATCCTCCATTCTAAATCCTTCTTATTGCGTCCGTCAGTATTCTAAGTCACGTAATGTTTTAATGGAGTTTCAAGAATATTTATTAGTCCGTTAAAAAAATGCAGCAAATCCTTCATGTCAGCTTAAGTTTTAACTAAAATTATAAATGTATTGTAATCTTTAATGAAGCTAAGTGCTTTTACTGTGTGTAAGTTTGGTAATTGTTAAACATTTCTCGACCTCCATTTTTGATTGATCTTCACGATTCATGATCTAAGGAAACGGAAAACCTGATTTTCGAAATGCCGTCTGTCTTTTTTTTTTACATATCAACTTTACAATACACTAAATTAGATATTAAATATGCAGATTTCAATAAGCATGATATCAACCTTACCTCTCTACAGTAACAATTAACGAAGTTATTGTCAAAAGTGTAATTTTAAACTCTCATCTATTAAAATGAGATATTCGTAGAAGATACTGGATCCAATAGATCCGAGACGTCGACATGATCGTAATAAGTGGTTTCCATCACATGTGTACATTATAACTGTAAAATGAAGAGAAACTCTTTTCAAACGAAGAAACTGTCGATGCAATACCTTCCCCTTTCCTCAATCTCTCCTTAGTCAAATGTTTACAAATTCGTTATAAATTAAAACCATTTATTCTATTGTGTAATAGTGTTTTATTTTTAGTTATGATTGTATTCTGTTGTGTTTTGAAATGGTTTGTTTGTAGGTAGATTTATGCACTACCTTTTTTCCTGTATTGTTGCACTCAAGGCACATTTTCCACAAATTGCAACATTGTCTATGCAAATTCCCCCTTCAAGTTGAATAGCGTCACTTTGTCTTTAAATAGTTATTAATAATTAAGGGTGCTTCAAACCTTACCTTCTAAGAGCTTGGCGTTTGTAACTTTGGCGTTGTAATATTAAATATGTTGCTAACTATCGGGTGGCTTGAAAGTAAAGTGTATTCAACTTTGGTCACCTGAGACTTGTAAATAAACCTACAGAGTGTAACAACAATTATGTTCTGGTTATAAATAATATAATTATGTTTCTTATTGGAATATATCAACGGCGTAGTCCCCTCCCCCACCACCAGATACATGTGACTGTAAATGTTAACTAAATACAAATCTGTTATAGTTATGTGTTATTCCCACTTGTAAAGTTCAAATTTCGTTTAATTTTAATTTCAGGACGACTCAGGAGATTCAAAAATTCGACTTCAATTTTTTATCCGTAGTATAATTTTCTCTTACTACGTATATGTGAGATGATCCCATTTTTAGAATTCAAAGATTATTGACATTTTTTAAAACCTGCTGTCTATTTTTTTTTATTTATTTTTTTTACTTGTAATATAAGAACCATCAAGGGCAGACTTCTAGTAAATAAGGGTCTGGCAATCCCGAGGGATCTTAGCTGGATCTACGTCGTTTTATGTAACCCTGGAATTGTATCCCTCTCTTTTATCTTTTCTGTCATCTTTCCTCACTCTTGCTCTCTTCCTACCCTGACTCTATTGCAGTATTCGAGGACTAGAAGCCTTTATTTTTTGTTCTTTTCTTCCTTTTTTTTATAAGGAGGTGATGACTGAGAGGTGTTTCACATTTACACAACAAAGAGAAGAGAGTGCAATATGGAACATTGTTTGGATTACTAATCTTTAAATTATTATAAAACAATAATATCCTGTTTTAGTAATGTACTGTGTACTTTCACATGTTGAGCTATTCAAGTAGAAAAATTCGTTTTAGATACGCCAAAAATACATCTCCTTGTTATATTTAATTATTATCTCTCCACTCATTTGAACTGTAACCCAATAAAGTGACTTGTATACATCATTTTGCCGTCAAAGGACGTATATTTACATATATTTCGTTAACGCATCACATTATTGTTGTTATACAACGTATATGTGAGAACGTAAAAGACAAATGACCAAATTCTGTAGAGCAGGAGGAAGGGGTTGAAGTCAGGGTCGATTGTATCAATTTGATTGATAACATAAGGTTACAACCCCATCAATATATTTCAAAATGAATGCCCACATGTATATCAATAAAAAGTTGACCATTCATAGCGTTGAGATAGTATCGATCGAGGTGTTGTATCACTTTCGATTACCTCGAGGTTTAAAAAACTAATTTTTACGTAAACATATTGATATTTTATAAACTTTCATCACAATTAATGTTTACATTTTTTGGGGGCAGTTATAATTATGGTACTAAAATAATAATGGAAGTAGTCGATATTTCAGAGTAGAATCACGATCAAATACATGCAATGAAACAAAAGCAAAGCAACAAGGGGGAGTATCTAGGAATACGTATTCATCTTCAAGCAGTTACTGGAACTACTTGAAAGTGTTGATTTAGTCATTGATATGTTGTCTTGATTATTTGTTTTTTATTATAATGTTTGTGTTTTTTAACGATTTATTTAAAAATAAATATTCCAAAATTTAAGGATACCTAAAATAAGACCAATATATAAATATGCAATTTACTTAAATCGACCTTTAACTATTTTGATTAAATATTTCACTGAAATATATTTTCTCTTCTGTCCTAAACAAAGTATGATGTTTGTAGTCCCCCAAATATATTGAATACTAGTCCTCTCATATACCAATCAAGAAAGATACCCACTAGACATACTGGTCATGTGAGTACACAATAAAACTGAACTGTATGTTGTAACCTCAATCCTTTGATGTTGTTTTTTGGACTTTATAACAATGTAAGAAAAACCTAACTAAGGTAATAAGATAAATAACTGTTAATCCTATTAGTTTGAGCAATCAATTTTTTTTTTTAGATATTAAACCAACCTATAAGATGATAACGCGGGGTTGGCTCGACACTGGGGAACTAGGGTCATCTGTTCAAACTCCTGCTTAATTGGCTAACCTGGTATCCTTTAAAACTAACAGAAAGCACAATACCAATCATAACTATTCTGAACTCATAAGGCACTGTTGAAGTTTATTTAAGAATCCAATTCGATAATGTGTCATATTGTCGATGTGCTTTATGATTGTGATGACCATACTTCTGTGAAGATTGACGTAAACACTATCTAAAGACAATATCTTTATTCCTTTTAACAATTTAAATATGTTGAATCTAATTCTCTAGTTTGTTATAGTTTGTATGAATTGATTTTAATTCAAAATTGTTAAATGATACTGTACCTAGAGTGTTTATACGTACATATTTAATGGTTAGTATTACCAAATTAAAAGTTAGAATTTGTAGGGGAAAAATCTTAAACCTAACCTAACCTAACCTAACCTAAATAGTGATATTTATTTTCTATTTGATCTTTATTGATTTTAATTATACCCGCCCGACTGGTAGCTGATCCGTTCACATTTCCAGGAAGTGATAGCTATTGACTGGGGCGGCCATATGTCGAGCCAACCCCACGACACCTATAACATATCTACATGAGGTTACTAGTGTGGCAATACCGAGCGGGCGTAGCTGGATATATACATTTCATTTTTTTAAGTAGTCTTGGTTAGATCCCTCTTTTTCATCTTTCCTATCTGGTCTCTCTTGACCAACTTTTCTTCTCTTCCGATACTGTCGCTATTAGAGTATTCTTTGGTTTATTTTTCTTTTTTTAATTTTTTATTAGGCAATAATGACCGAGAGGTTTTTTGGCTTTTAAACAACAAAGGAAAAATTTACGTACATAAATTTGTAAAGTCATTTCTGGTGCACGAAAGTTACTTGTATTTAGTATAATTTTAATATGCATGTAACGTAGCTAAAACAGTACATAAAAATAAGCTATTATTAACTATAACCATACAATTTATTAAAAATGGATTTTTCCTTTCTTTTTATACTAAGGAAACAAACATTTTCAGTGTTGGTAGTCGCAGTTATTTTTCCAATCACTTTTGTATTGTAATCATTTTGAACTTGTAGTTGGATACGTTCACAAAAATATTTCCAATTTTAATCTGCGTATTGAAATCTTCATTTAAATGAAATACTGTTTTCCTATTACAAATATATTTTAATTTCAGAAATTTCCTGTTTGGGTAATCTTAAGATCTTTGAGTTTGTTTCTGTGTTAGCTGTCCAAAAATTGAAGGACGGTAATAATTGAATTTTAAGATTATTATTAAAAATGCAATAGATACTTATTATTGTAAACAAAATCTGTTTTTCCGTTCCTGAAAAATCAAAGTTGATGGATATCCTACAGATTCATATGGGCAGATAATTTGCTACAAAGACAGAAATATAGTTTAAAAAACAAAAACAGACTTTTCCGTAAAATCGTACTATCAGTTTTTCTACCACAATACTTTAACATGAAGAGTATAGCAGTAAATTAAGGTCCCATGTGCCCTTCAGAGGAATTTAATTTCTTTTAGAAGAAACTAATTTAATTATATCTTCTGCCATTTTGTATTTCTTATTCCGTGAAACATCGAGTGATAACGAGTTTTGACAGACGCTTGTAGAGAAAGTGTTTGGAATAGCTAACGATTAAAGGCACTAAATATATAGAGTTCTTCTTTGAATAATGACATGCAAATGAAGTCGATTTAACCAGCGATGTCAGTTTATAGAGACGGCAGAGGCAACATGAGTCACAGTAAGATACTTTTGTTAAAAATACAGTGTGTTTCAAAAACATGTGTCCTAAATTTGGAAAGTTATATATGGGATATTAATAAAGGTAATTTTTTTAATAAAAATATGTCCGAAAACGCTTTGTTATCAGTTTGTTCAAAATTTTGTTTAAGAAATGATAAATGTAAAAATTATTAAAATTTCGAGTCGAATTACACCTTTATTTTGCTACGTTTTGTGAGTATACGAAAAATCAATACTATTTTAGAATTAATGTTTTACAAATTGTCAAAACGAAGGCTGTTTAAAATTTTTAATATTTCATTTGTAAAATCGTTAACTTTGCTTAAAAAGTAAACGGCTGCCATTTTGAAAATATATAAGGTACTGTTTTGATTCTTGGTATACTAGATAGAATAAAACTCGAACATAAGATCTCACAAAAATTTACGTTTACTTAATTATTCAAACGCATTTCAACGACAAAGTCTCCATCTTCAGCGATACATGAGCTACAATCTTGGTATACTGGTAAAATTTAGCATACAAAATGTTTATAACAAATTTCAACTATAAATCTAAAGTTATTATTATTTTGGAATAAAACACAAAATGGTCAACATACTGATAATGAACCATTTTCCTAAATAAGTTTCTTTACTTTGGTACGCAAAATCACTGGATTGATCATATTATTAATATGGTTTAATCGGAATTTTGCTATCATTTATATAAAAACTAATACAACACGTTTCGACAGTATAAATCTACTCTCGTTGTCAATGGTTAAAACTAGAACATAAAAACTTTTAAAAACCAACATAGTGTAGGGTCATGTTGGCAACTAAAACTAAATCTACAACCTTAGAAAAGAACTCAAGCCTAAAACTAGGTTTCAGCAATCAAAGCTAAGAGTAAATCGGACAGAAGTGATTAGATGAAACAACCACACAAAGGACGGTAAGCAACTGATTGTAAGGTATCGGGGTACGAGTCATTCTTCCCACCGGAGGATTAATCGGTAAATTTCAGAAAAAAATTTATCTACGGTTTCAGTTTTTACTAATGGAAACCATAGTAGCCTTACTACATTTATTGGCAGAGATATCTACGTTGATAACGAGAGTTAATTACAATCTTAAAACGTCGTGTATTACTTTTTACATACACAAAATAAGGGTAAATGTCCGATTAAAACTGATTAGTCCTCTGGTATAATATGTACTTATACGTTCCCTTTGTCGTATATACAATAACAAATGTTAATTTCAAACTCATTTTTGACATGGATTATTCTAATATCTGAAAACAAAGTACATTGATCATATATGCGGTACGAAAAGATTCCACTAACATTTTCAGGCACTTATTCAAAAACAAAACAAAAATTCGTCTCCCTAAAATATATATAATACTACTTAAACGTAAGAAAGAAAACAAATGTAATTTCCCTTATTACTGAGTTTTTTTTCTTGCGTGAGGAAAATAATTTGATTTAGAAGAGCTATTTAAGAGCCTACGTTTATACAGTAAACTTCATTTAAGTGAAAATAGTATTTCATTAGAAGTGAGCTTTTAATGATGGCAGTCAAGGCTCATTTGAATTTTGTCAAGTATTTCTAATCCGGAATTTTATTTTATTTGACACTCTCTTTTGAGTTAGTCATTTTTTAAATTAATCAAAATATAAATGAAATCGAAATAGTTAGATGTTTGAGGAAGGTTGTATTTCATAGGGGGTACGAGGACAATTTGTTTACCAATAAATTTCGAATATGTTGGGTGAGGTTGAAACTAAGAAATTCGTTGTGTTTTTGGAGGTTACTTTTTTCAAAAGTGGAACAAAATTGATGAAGCCGACTTTTATAAAAAAGAAATTTATAGATTTGGTACTAGTGCAGCTACCACCAAATATTGACTAACTAAAGGGAAAATATTAATAAGCCACAACAATTAATATAGTAAAAATGAAATTTCATATAGAGAACCATTAGTAGTCCTATAGATCTCTACTGAAATTCAGATAGTTTTAAAATATTGGCAGCCTTTTTAAATAGTTTTTGTTTATATATCGAGTGTTACTAAACTTATGACACACTAAATTATATACAAATTAGGAGATTTAATTTCTCCATGTAATTGTACCATTCTCCTACGATGACAAATTGAGAAATTTATTGTCAAAATGTAACTCTGACCTCCTAATAAAATGTAATATTCGTGTTAGTTATGAGATCCTGCAGGGATGAGGCTTCTTTACGTATGTACAGCTTCGAGGCCCTCTTTGGGACGAGACACTGACATGAGCGGTGCTAGTGGAGACTTTATACACATCTACGAGGCCCTTTGGGATAGATCCGACGTAAAATGAACACAATTACGAGATTTATAAACCCTGTTATTTGTTAACAACTATTTTAAAGAAACTTGCACTTTTGGGTAAGAACCTTTAATCTTTTAATACAATTTAACATTTAGTACAAGAGCCTAGGAACCCACTTTTGGGCATTACATTTAGAGGTTCTGCTTATGTTCTATGGTATTATAGGGCTATGTATATATTAAATGGCGCCCATCACTTGTTTTACATTTAAGTTCAAAGATTAACACACCCAATCATATCAGCAGCGATAACTAACACCTATAACATGTTTTATTTGTTCTTTCAATTCAAAGCAAAACTTAAATATAAAACTCTACCGATATCGGAAGAAAAGTTTCAATTTTAAATTTGAAGTATGGAATATGTTTCTTGGAAGATAGCACCTTTTCAATTTTGCAACTTTTAACATTTTGTCAGTCATGTTGAAGCAAATTTAATGTCGCTGTCTAAAATGTCCAACCATCAAAAATCAAAATATATTTGAACAAAAATTAAATTTGGTGTTAGTTTGTAATAACAAAAATTAAAGCAAATGTAAGAGGGAACTTGCATAATACTCGTCCTATAGGTGTACCGGGTATGCCTAATGGCACTACCAAATAAAATCTAAAAACCACGTAGTATTTTAAAACTATGATTTTTTTTTAAATTGTAGTTTCCCGCCATTTAATTTCTCTGAAAACAGCTGGTCTCAATTAACTACAGGTTATATTGTTGTTTATTATTCTATTGTAAGTACAGTTTGTAGTAAAATTATAGTAGTGGCAATCCTGAGGAAACCTAACTGAATCCTCACATTTTTTCGTGTTGTCTTGAGTTAGATCCCTCTCTAGAATCATTCCAATCAGGTCTCTCTTGTTCTTTTTGTCCCTGATACTATTACAGTATTCCAATGTTAGGTGTTTTTATTTTACGTTCTTTACTTTCAAGGCGATGTTGATCGAGAGGTTTTTTGCTTTTAACATCAAGACTCTTCAATATGAACTGTAAAAAGATGGACAACGTACTCAAAGTTTTATAGATAATCATTCAAAGTCTGAAAACATCGACAAGAAAACTAGACATTCAACAAGTCAACTCCAAGAAGTTCCGCACCATGAAAATATGTGTTGTATACATGGTCTTTAGTTATTAGTTGTTTTTTCTTATTGTTTGAGGAGAAAAACCTCTCCGTCATCATCGCCTTAAAAAAGAGGAAGAAAAGAACATAAAATTATAGACCCCTAGTTCCCGGACACTCTACTAACTTTAGGGTCGAAGAAAACGAGCATTGGTGAAGAAAGTGATTGGTGATATGAAAGATTTAAGCGAAGGATATAACCCAAGGCTACATAAAAAAGTATACGTACGGCAAGGATCCCTCGGGATGGCTTAGTGAACCCCTGACAGTTTTAGTTATTAGTAATTGTATATAACAAGGTCACCCTTACCTATTTTCAGAGAGTTATAAAATTTATACTGGCATCATGAAAAATTATAAATAGTGTTACACCAACCCGGTATATCAGTTTGTGGTGGAATATCTTGGCTACGAGTTTTGGGGGAATGATTAAACTTTCTTTCATACATTATACTTAGTATAGAGTTACAATTTTAGATCATATTGTGGCATATATATATATATATATATATATATATATATATATATATATATATATATATATATCGTTTAATAGTCCCCCGAGTCCACAAAAATGGGTTTTGGAGTGTCGTCTGTCTGTCAGTCTGTGTCTGTTTAGTGTCCTCGGCTCAAACGTAAGGACCGATTTCATACAAAGTTGGTATGTGAGCATATTTTGGCCATAATTCGAGATTTGTTTTCATTTTGGATAACTCGAAATTTTGGTGGTAACTTCTATAAGGAAAAACTCAAAATTACGATTTTCTCAAAATCAGCTTCTACTATTTTCATAAAATTTTTCTCAAGTGTAACTCTAAAAATCCAAGCAAAACGCATTCGTCATTTTATCACCAAAAATATCGCTTCCATAGTTATCAAACCTAAAATTCGTGCATGGAGCTGTTATAAAATAAGTAATTTCTAAAATTTGACGCCTTACATTTTTATAAAATTTTAGGGAAATGTGAAGATTAATAACCCAAACTGGTGTGCAAAATCCCAAGTAAAAATATATTACGGTTCAAGTTTAGTTAGTAAAAACCAAAAATTAATCTTGACTATAGTTACTAAAAGCTGCATTACTACTTAGCTGGATTACTACTTGCCTTAGACGTGTTTATGGCACAAACAAGGCAAGTTTAGCCCTTTATTTAAATAACTACAACCGGTTTATTTACACTATTGGATTTTGACTACTACCAAATTGGCATGTTTGATGAAGATTAGTTTTGGGTTTTTGTTTGTTTTTGGGATGAGAGAATCAGAAAATTTGTCCAATGTTCTTCCATCGTTTGTTTTTAGAAGTGTTGTAAGAATAAACATCTCAACAAAGTTGACAAATCTAAAAATATTAATGTAACTTTTTTTTCAGTAATATATTCAGATACATTTATGCGATACAGTTTTCCTTTGTGTTCTTCAGTAGTTCAGAAGGAAGATAGTTTGAACACAAATTGCCTCTGGAACTCAAGCCTCTAAGGTTGTGACAAACCCGAGGAACTTGCCTTGTTGTTTTGGGTTATTCATCTTTCCTTTCCAAACTCTCTAAACCAACTCTTGTTCTCTTCCGAACCTGGCGATATTTGAAGGCTAGAATTCTTTCTTTTATACTATTTTCTTCTTATTACCGAAAGGTTTTTTTTGCGTTCAAACAACAAAAACAAAAACTCAAATCTTGTAGTCATTCAATGTTTAAAGATTCTTTGCACGTGGTTATTTAAAATCTTCTTTTTTATTTCGATATACTAAATTCAAGCTATTCGTACTTTTTATTTTCATTCACTGACTATTGATTGATTGACGAAAACACGGAAAAGCTAAATGTGATTTACGATAGAAAACTAATGAAGTGGAACAAATTTCGTATCAAAATACAACTGAATAAATACGAGTCAGAATATATTCAAGTGTTACTCTAAAATGAAAAGAAGTACATTTCAAAATCAGGGAGTTTGTCGATATATCACCTCCACTCCTCTCCCTCCAATCTCTATAGTCAATTGCAGATTTCTATTGGTTAAAAAATGGAAAATATAATGAAATGAATTCCATGGAGTTTGATTCCACACATAATATGTTGCAAATACATTGCACTAACTTACACACACAGATATTTTACCCTTTTCCCGAAATGATTTATTGAAACATGTTTAATTGTATTGTTGTTATTATATATCTAAGAATGTTGGCCTATGTACTATTGTAAAGCGTGCTTGATTGACCTTTAGACAGAGTGTCAGCTAGCAACATGTATAAGAATGCATGAAACTAAGGAATGTAGCAGAAATATGTGCCGCTCAGCGGATTACCTCTAGATCTGTCAAACCCTACGGATCCTTTTTAACTGGAAATGCTGAGCTCAGAACGCTAGCCGCTCAAACCACTGGCCGCTCGGCGGACATAACCTACCAAAAACAATATAAATGCCTGAGTATTACATATACGTGAAAAAATCCAGTTAATGGAAACAAAAATTATACAGTTTAATTCAAGCAGATCATCTAAAAGTAAAGTTGAGCCTTTTAGGAAATGAATTATATTGGTAGATCAAGAGGTAAACAGTTTTTGGAACCACTTTAATTGTGGATATCATTACTTTCTTGACGTTGGTTAGGCCTTTTACAGGTCTCGTAGATGTCTATATATTAAAACGTCACCACTCGTTTCGCTCGTGTCATTATGTCGACCCTAGCAAACCTCGAAGCTGTAGGAGCCTCGATTTGCTATCCTTGTATCGGTAACTCGGGTGGATCTCCTAACTACACGCACATCACATTTTTTTGGTACTTGAGGGTTCGAAACTGAATTTGTTTACAATACGTTTGCTATTTGTCATCGTAGAGAAGTTAAGTTTGGTACCATTACATGTAGAATTAAAATCTGGAAATTTTATCTAGTTTAGGGTTAAATTGAATAATACAAGGTATATGAACAAAAACCGTTTAAAATGGCCGCCATTTTAACATTTTACAATATATATTTCTCAATTTCTATATGCTCATATACCAATTTTATACCAAATTTCAATTCCAATAATTATTTTAGTGTGGACACAGACAACTCCAACGACATTTTCGGTTTTCTGATGCTTTGAAACGTAAAGATCAGTCAAAAAAACTGAGGCCTCAAGTTTCGATGATTACTTACTCACCCCATACTGGATAATTAACAATATTTATCAACATTGTATCCAAAATGCTTCTAAAACTAAAACTGTACGTGAAGAAGAATAAATATTAATGTTTTCTGTATTGCTGATTTTTCCATCTATTTAAATTAAAAAAGAGTCTAATAGGGCTCCTCCTTTATCAATATTTCGTAGTTATATTCTGAAGTATATTATTCTAAGATATGTTTAGAATCTATGGTTCCTTCACTTGTGACACCTTTGTGCTGTGCGTAAATCGTATTTCATTGATTTAGACATTTTCAAGGTTAATTTTGTTTTTCATAAACTATCGGAAAAGTAGATTTTGAAGAAACTAGTTCAATTGATTATATGATGGTGTTTTACTGATAGCTCTAGAATCATCTGTTTGGGGGGAAATGATTTTTGTATGGGTACTTAGAGGCTACATTATAGCTAAATTTTGTCTAGTTAAACTACGTTTTAAGAAAATATATATTTCTAGTTTTGGTCTTACGGTAGCTAGACCAATTTTTATGTCACAGAATGAAAGAAAAACCTTCATATACAGCCAAAATATCTGATACAAAACTTCAATTATATTAAATAATTTGGACTTTATATACAAACGACAGACGTAAGACGTATTGACGAAAGACGTCTTTTCAAAAAAAAACAAAAAAAAAAAAAAACAGTGTTTGAGCTTAAGGAAATTTAAAACTGATATTACAATTAAAAATCCATCATCGACGTTTTGACGTATCACATAAATTTCTCTTCTTCTCATAAATAGGTTTTCCAATTTGTGGTTTTCTGCTAACAATGATAGTAAAATAAGAAAAACAAACAAATAAATTATTTTAAAATATTCGCTTTAATAAAATTGTTCTCCTTTACCTCCCTCAGGTGCTCAGCTATGGTGAATACGGCTATGGCAATCCCGAGCAATCCTAACTGGATCTACACCTATGTATATAACCTAAACAAACATATACGTTTAACAACTGAAGATAATTCATCTTTCCTATGAGGACCAATTTTTGTTTTCTCCGACCTCTGACGCTATTAGAGTATTCAGGGGTAAGGGTTTTAATTTTATGTTAGTTTCTTTCTTTCTTAAATGGCGATGGTGAAATGGAAATGTTTTTCACCTTCAAACTTCATGGGAAAAGAAGAAAAAATGTATAGTACCAAACGGAACTTATTTTCCCACTTCTACGGCTATACCGATTTAATAAAATTTCGGAGAACTGTAATAATAACCTAACACGTGTGTTAAATCTGAGAGTTATAGAAACTAATGAAACTAACCTAACCTAACCTAACCTAACCTAATCTAACCTAACCTAACCTTGCGTCATTAAACGATTATTTTCAATGATTATGAGTACCTCAATGATATTATTCGACGTGAGCGAAGCGAATGGGCTACCAGATACTAAAAATAATTTTTAATATCAACAATGTCGAAGTGTTGGTAGACAGGTTTTCCGACAAGAGCTCAGCGAATAGCAATCGATTTAATAACGTGGTAGCGTTCCGTATTAATTTATCGTATTTACAAGTAACTATTATTTTATTTTATTTCTGTTGATTCCTTAAGAAAGAAAGGTTATGCAATGTTAGAGTACTATTCATTTGATATAAAACAACTAGAAGAGATGCGCAAGTAGGTTAGTTCAACAAAGTAGCGAGACTTGCTAATGAAATTTACATTTACTGAGAATGTAGATTCTTACAGTTTACTTGTTGGATTAGTTGGCAATAAATAGAAAAAACTTAAAGAGAATTGTTTTAAGAGAGGAGTTTGTCTTTCCTGATGGTTATTTATTCTAATCAACGCTTCTGTACAAATGTTGGTAGAAGTTTATCAAGTTTATTTGACTTGATCGTATATATAATAGAGTGTGTGTATTAAAAGGTCATTGTATAACGTCCTTAAATACTCAGAGACACAGAAAAGCTTTCTGAACACACTAAATTAAATAGAGATTGCAGATTTCATTTCTTCATTTATGATACTAACTCTTTACTATGACAAATAGCGAATTTATTTAAACATAAGTAATTTTGAATCCTAATCTTCCAAGAAAAAGTGATATTCCTATAATTACGATGGCTGCGTTGCCAAAATGAGCGCAACAAGTGAAGGCTCCTTCACATACGTACAGCTTTAGGCCTGTAAAGGCCGAGACACTGACACAAACATACATCAAGAGCCCTGTTAGGGCGTAGTCAACGTATTGATCTATATATGAAGTTCAAAACCCCGTGTAACGCCCTTACTCTTCTGGATAAGTCTCCTTGATCTACCAATACATATTAACATTTCCTACAAAGCCCAACAACCAATATTTGTGCAACACATGTAGAAGGCCTTTTTATATAACATTGTATGTTGGACCCGAGTACTACCATGATGTCTGCATACACAATTACAAAGTTTAGAAATCCTATTTAACGACGGTTTTAAACTAATTTAGTCTACTGGATTTACCTCTTGATCGACCAATGTAATTTAATGTTTCCTACAATACTCAAGAAAGCAACTTTGGGGTATTATATTTAGAGAAGCTACTTGTATTGCATTGGACGTGTTTATGGCACAAGGAAAACAACTTTTAGGCATTATATTTAGAGGATCTAATTGTATTGCAATGGAAGTCTTTGTGGTACAAGTAAAAAAAACTTTTAGGCATTACATTTAGACAAACTACTTTTATTGCATTGGGCGTGTTTATGGCACAAGTAAATCAACTTTAAGGCATTACATTTAGAGTAGCTACTTGTATTGCATTCGAAGTGTTTATGGCACAAGTAAAACAACTTTTAGGCATTACATTTAGAAGAACTACTTGTATTTCATTAGATGTCTTTGTGGTACAAGGTAAGGAACTTTTGGGCATTACATTTAGAGAAGCTACTTGTATTGCATTGGACGTGTTTATTTCACGAGTAAAACACCTTTTAGGCATTACATTTAGAGGAGCTACTTGTATTGCATTGGACGTCTTTGTGGTACAAGGTAAGGAACTTTTGGGCATTACATTTAGAGGAGCTACTTGTATTGCATTGGAAGTGTTTATGACACAAGTAAAACACCTTTTAGGCATTACATTTAGAGGAGCTACTTGTATTGCATTGGACGTCTTTGTGGTACAAGGTAAGGAACTTTTGGGCATTACATTTAGAGGATCTACTTGTATTGCATTGGACGTGTTTATTTCACGAGTAAAACACCTTTTAGGCATTACATTTAGAGGAGCTACTTGTATTGCATTGGACGTCTTTGTGGTACAAGGTAAGGAACTTTTGGGCATTACATTTAGAGGAGCTACTTGTATTGCATTGGAAGTGTTTATGACACAAGTAAAACACCTTTTAGGCATTACATTTAGAGGAGCTACTTGTATTGCATTGGACGTCTTTGTGGTACAAGGTAAGGAACTTTTGGGCATTACATTTAGAGGAGCTACTTGTATTGCATTGGAAGTGTTTATTTCACGAGTAAAACACCTTTTAGGCATTACATTTAGAGGAGCTACTTGTATTGCATTGGACGTCTTTGTGGTACAAGGTAAGGAACTTTTGGGCATTACATTTAGAGGAGCTACTTGTATTGCATTGGAAGTGTTTATGACACAAGTAAAACACCTTTTAGGCATTACATTTAGAGGAGCTACTTGTATTGCATTGGACGTCTTTGTGGTACAAGGTAAGGAACTTTTGGGCATTACATTTAGAGGAGCTACTTGTATTGCATTGGAAGTGTTTGTGACACAAGTAAAACAACTTTTAGGCATTACATTTAGAGGAGCTACTTGTATTGCATTGGACGTCTTTGTGGTACAAGGTAAGGAACTTTTGGGCATTACATTTAGAGGAGCTACTTGTATTGCATTGGAAGTGTTTATGACACAAGTAAAACAACTTTTAGGCATTACATTTAGAGGAGCTACTTGTATTGCATTGGACGTGTTTATGGCAAAAGGAAAGAAACGTTTGGGCATTACATTTAAAAAGGTGGTTATATTGCATTGGACTTCATTATGGCACAAGGAAGAAAACTTTTGGACCTTATATATATATAAATATTTTTTTCAATGACGATTTCCATGAATTTTTTCACTTTTCGATTAACAACCAAGCTTAACTTTTTTGATAAGACTAATTTTTGTTCTATTTTATTTGGTTTTGTGCATGGGTGAGTAAGAAAGTTTGTACAATATTATTACACCAATTGTTTGTATCTTGTCCTTTATTTTAAGGATTTAAACATGGTCTTAACGAATGCTGTTCTATCTGAAAATTTCCGCTCCTGGCCATCACACATTGACGACCAGTAATACAATGATTATTTAACAGTATTATAAGAAATTGTATACATTATTAATTATGGAAACATCCGCAGTTTGTTGGCACACTTTCTAGATTCGCGATAGTTCATTGGTTTGCCAAGACCATCCCTTAAATAATGGTAACATTTAAAATATACATTTTATGAATGCCAACTGGAAAGTTTATTGTTTAGCGTTTCCTTTTGGGTGACCTCCTTCACAAAGGAAATTATAATGTATTGCCGTATAAAATGACACAATGTATTTTCTTTGTTAGACACGACTTTAATATCAAAGTTTACATGTTATTCATGCATGGCCTCATTGTGACGTTATGATGTGAATAAATATGATTTTAATATAAAAAAGTAATTTAAATGCTTCTCCTCGCGTTATTTTAGAAATCTAAGTTTTATATTTATTAAAGTAATTTTATATCAAAAGTGTACGATTCATTGTAACAGAACGATGGGCATCATTCGGGTCTCTAAAACTTCGAGAGAAATAAAAAACTTTAAATTGGGAATCTCCCTTGTTTTTCACGGGATTTAAAAATATGTTATCTAAATTTTAAAAGACGTCACCATTTTTCAATATGGCCATCAACTTTATTTTATCTTTTAACACCATATTGTTATGGTGTTTTATGTAGAAGATTTAATTGTCAAGTTTTTTATTTTTAAATAATTTTAATAAACCCAATCTATAAAAATTTAGCGTTAATTATTATTTACATTTTTAGTTAATGGTCTTGGGAGTAAAAATATGATTTCCTACAGATTGTAAGACAAAACAGAATATTTGAATGTGTGGAAGTATATTTCAATAAATAATTGCATATGATCAAACTACTGTTTCAGGCCTGTAACTAATTTAGGCCAAGACTTAAAAATGAAATAATTTAATAAAATACACTTCAAGAAATTCAAATAGCCTGTTTGACTTAAATTCTGTAGGAAATTGTATTTTTTACCTAAATTGGGGATTAAAAAAATAAAATAAATAAATAAAATACAAGCAACAACTAATTGAGTAAATCATTTTTCTAATTTTTAATAAGCCTAGATTTTAAACAATTGGGTCCTTTCAACAACAAAAATTGTCTAAGTTTGTAAAACTCTTGAATTTCCATGCTCTTTTCAAACATACGCTATCATAAAACATGATGCTGCTGTTTCAAAAATGAAGTTTGATACCATAGTGGATCACGTGACTGCGACTTTTCAAAATTTGGTTAATATATTTTAAAATCAAATAAAAATATGTACAAAGTTTCCTATTTAAAGTTTTGTGTAATCTTATAAATACTAAACAATTTAAATAAAACATGAAAGTAAATATGAGAATATAGGAATTGTTCTGGGTATGGGTATTAGTAAGTTATGTGTTATCACATACATTATTAAAAACTAACAATGTATTAAGTGCATTCCCGTTATAAATTGTGCAACAGTCGAACGTGCATTGCCTTTATTTTCATAAATTCTTGAACAGCTGATTCAAACACATGTGATAAAATTAACAATACGGATGTATGCTCTACTTACTACATTGTAGTTCTAAAAATCAAATATTTTTACTTTGCTCAGTATACAAAGTATGTTAATCGTAAAAATTGTCGTCCTCCATTTTTTGACTGATATTCCTTTTTTCATAGGCTCAGGAAACAGAATAGTGATTTTCTACATCCGATCCATCCGTCGTCGTTGTCGCTGTCGTCTGTACGTAAGGAGGAAAGCGGCTACAAAAGTGAAGACAGGAACATGGAATTTGGTAAAGAGGATTATAGTGTGCTTCTATAGAACTCTGTTGAAATTAAGAAAAATATAATTGAAAATGTCAAATTAGCGGCCATTTTAAACAGTTTTCAATGGCAGGTCCGAGTCACCATCACGAGCGGTGTAAATATGTACAGCTTTGAGGGTCGCAAGTGCGAGACACTGACACGAGCGAAATGAGTGTATAATAAATAATCATCTACCAAGCCTGTAGGGGCCAGCTAAAGACAATACACAAATAGGAGGTTCACAAGACCTTTGTAACAAATAATTGTTGTTGTCCTACTGGTTAAGATCCCTTGATTTAACAATACAATTTAACATTTGCTACAAAGTCCAAGATACCAACTTTTGTTCATTATATTTACAGGATGAGCTTGTATACATAGTACAATGGGAATGGATAGGTACTATGATCGCACCCATAAATTTTTATTGTTCTAAGTTTTAAAACTCGATAACGAGAATCAATTCATACTCTAGAAATATAATGTATTTTTTTTCATTCGATAAGTACCAGTTGCAAAATATCCACAAAACTTCTATCAGTAATTAGTAATAAAGAAATACCATATAATTAGGTTACAACTCATTCAGCTGTTTCTTTGAATTTTGAATCTAAAACAACAAAACAAACGGAGTTTTTAAAAATGTAGTAAACACGTTTTCTTCATCTTTATGCAACAAAAAAAAGATTTTTTTTGTTGAATAAAAAGAGAAAATCTTCTGCTAGCTTTAATATTATACCTGTAGTCTCTTTAAAGCCACTCCTGGTAATAAAATCTTCTATTAAAGATAATGCTTTTTAAAAAGGAACGTTACTTAAGTTTGATCCTGCATAATATAATCAATCACTACTTTAGAGAGCTAATAACACAATTAAATTTATTTCAGCGACGATATTTGATGAAACTAATTTAGAAATGAGAAATCCATCAGAGTCGGAAATGAAACCTTTCTGTATAAAAGAAATGAAATCGTACACTTGCAGAAAATGTATTTATTTTAAAATTAGATTTAACAATTACAACAATTCCTTCAATGAATTTTATTGAACTTTTTCTATTAAATGCAGAAAGTTCTTAAAAAAATAAGTAATTGTTATTTAGTTTAGTATACTACATTATAGGTTACATTATATACGTTATTTAGTATAGTATGTATATTACATAATATTATATATATATATATATATATATATATATATATATATATATATATATAAAACCTCTCCTTATGATAAAAGGAAGAAAAGAACATACTCTAATAGCGTCAGGGTCCAAGAGAACAAGACTTGGTCAAGAGAGATCTGATACTAAAGAGAAAGAGAGAGATCTAACCCAAAGTTGCATGAAAAAAGATGTAAATCCAACTGAAATCCCTCGGGATTGTTAAGGCCTTACTATAGTGAGCCCGTGAAGGTAACAATCTTAGCAGAAATAAATAATAAACTACTCATTTTATGTATAGTGTAACAACTGTTGACTTTATTTCAACTTTGAAATTGCAAATTAAGTTACTGCTATATAAATCAAAAACTTTTTGGAGACCTAAAAATGAAAGAAATATCAGTTTCATATTATAAATAGCCGTTTTATATTGAAACAACTAATTGAAATCAGATTTGGATTTTTTGTTTTCATTAAAAGGATTTTCCTTAATAGTATTTTAGTTTTATGTTTTTATTAGACTGGTTGTAACTTGATAACGAGAGTTGGTATACAATCTCGAAATGTTGAGTATTATTTGCAGATAAAAATGATACGAAATGCACGAATAAAATAAAATAATAATAAGTATTAATGAACTACCAAAATTAGACGCCAATTTAATATAGCCATCTTTTATAATTTTGAAACTAAACAAAAACAAACTGAGCTCTTAAAAAATGTAATAAACACTTCTCACATGCTTCCCGAAGACATTTATTAAATGGTTGTGGAAAGTTCTTTAAATCATTCTACGAAAGATTGATCTTCCCGTCTTAGGGAAGCTCAACGATCAAACTAATGTGCTGAAACAAAGGCTAAATGGTTTCGTCTCGACAACAATAGATGGTCATTATCAACCTTCACCCCATACATCTGTAGCCTTGTCAGTAATTAGATTTACTACGAGGAAAGGTCACATGATTGGAGTCATAACTCAGTTTCAACTTCATTTTCAGTGACAATAGGAACGGTTTATCAGTTAGGAACATTCGTAAATTGAATATTATTGTTTCTTAAATATTAAGTAGAAATATGATTATATAAACTCTACCACAATAAACCGAGAATATTATATAAAGATGAACACAGCCAAGAATAATTAAAATATATAACTACATATTTTATTTAAAGGATAAAAGTAGAAAGAATGGAAGGATTGTAAGATCTTTTTCTAATTATAAGCCTAAGAGACTACATTAAACTTTCCCCATTTAAATAAGCACGTAACTTCAACCGAGGACAAATCTTGTTATAAAACCCTCCATTCTAAGTTCTTCTTATTTCGTCTCAGTCGGTATTATAAGTCACGTAATTCTTTAATGGACCTTCAAGGATATTTATACTTAGCCCATTAAAGAAATGCTTTCCAGTCAACAAGGTTTAAGTTGTAGGCGTTATCAGACAACATAATTATGAAACTAAACTTTATTTTTATGGTATCATATTGTTAAAAAATAAAAGTTGTGTTTTATTTTAAAGACACATTAAGTGGTGAAGATACTCTAGTAGAAACAAATACCAGAGAAGACTCCATAGAGACCTGCAAAAAAGTTTGTGTCTAATCGAAAATGATAATGTTTGTTTGATAAAGTTAACAACTAATTTTACATGCTATGTAGATTGGATCGGTGTTACGTTATTAAAATCAACTCCGCGTAGATAATATAAAAAAATATTTTTGTAAATAATTAGAATGAAAAAACATTTCTAGATATACTGTTTTAAAAAAATGGGCTACGAGGAATCGCGCTAACTGACGACGTAGAGTTTGAAAATAAAATGGAAAAGTAGACTCAGATAAACTCAAAATGGATGTCTCCACAAAAATATCCAACATAAAATTTGTGTAACTTGTGTTCTATATTTCTCTTACAATTGTAGGATAAACTTGATATTCGTATCACGTGCGTTACAAGAAGAATTTTGTAAATTAAACAAATGAAGTTGAATAAATTACGCTAATTATAACTTTTATAACTACAAACTATGTTTTGCATTATCGTATTATTCATTATTCACGGTACATAACAGTTGAATTGGAAATGAAGTCATGTGCTTCAGCTGAGGGAGTTACCGTTCCTGCTTAGAAAATTAAATGTAACAAATTAATAATAACTTATATTCTTTACAACTCGAGGACAAAACAATGTCTTGTTTTAAACTGAGAAGATTTAGTACCATTTACTTGAGCAATCAAATGAAAAACTGTGACGATTTAAACTTAATACCATTTACCTGAGTAGTCAAATGAAAAACTGAGAAGATTTATTACCATTTACTTAAGTAATGAAAATAAAAGCTGAGAAGATTTGGTAACACTTACCTGAGTAATCAAATAAAAAACTGAGAAGATATAATGGACAAACATTTTAATTACAAATATTTATAAAACAGATTATAGATTAAGATGCTAAAATTCGTCTTAAACCCGATGCTCAGTTTTGGAGACATTCACTTTAGAATAACTTCGCGTTAATTGGGTTTATAATAATAGAAATGTAATATTGGAGAACAACTTTTGAAAATCAAATAAATAACCACAATGACTGTATTATAAATCACAATAGTAGTAATAAAACACAATTACTGTATAATAAACTTCATTGACTGTATTATATACCAGAATGGATTTATATAAACCACAATGATTGTATTGTATACTACAATTACTGTATTATAAACCACTATGGTTGTATTAAAAACCACAATGACTGTATTATAAACAACAACGGTTGTATTATAGACCACAGTGGCTCTATTATAAACCATAATCGCTGTATTATAAACCACAATTACTGTATTGTATACCACAATGACTGTATTGTAAACCACAATTACTGTATTGTATACCACAATGGCTGTATTATAAACCACAATTACTGTATTGTATACCACAATGACTGTATTGTAAACCACAGTTACTGTATTGTAAACCACAGTGACTGTATTATAAACTTCGTTTTATTATGTTTGAAATCGGTTGATTATTGGAAAATTTTCATTGATCAAATTAACCGACACTACGTCTTCCCATCAGAGGTAGCAGTTACGTTCCTTTGTTCTGACCTGACTGTTTCCACTTACAACAAAGCAGGTATTATGTTAAAACACATTCCCTTGGGAAAACAATACACCTAAGCAGCATTATTTGTTATCAATCGCTAGACAGGCAGGATTTATAACACATTTTTATTATGTAGAGATTTGTGCGATAGGTGTGCCGTCTAAATATGTGTTCACAATACAGAGAGTTGAGTCTGGGTAAAGCCAACAGGTGGAAGTTGTTAAAAAAAGATGTCGTAATAGGCCGTGAATATTTAATACTTCTTATGACTCAAAAGGGGAAGTGAATGGGCAGTTATGAGGGGGAGTGTTTTGGCCGTAAAAAGACGTTTTAACCCTCCGTTATTCATTGTCGCAAGTCCAGGACTAAATGCGAAAATAAAATAACAACTTTACTCTTGTGTCCCTTAATTGGGGTTGCAATTTGAAGTGAGACCACAATCATCTGCTATGCTCTTTTTATTTTCCTTTGTATACGAAAAACACTTCGTTTGTGGTTGGGGTCGTAGAGAGAGATCGTTTTTACGTTTTTTTTGTTTTTTTTTGTGATATCAATTTTTTTTGGAATAGAATACTTTTATTCGAAAATATATAAACAACGAATACTTATAAGCCTAGCCAAGGAGTTTAAATAATATTTCTAAATAACTATCAAATCTCCTACTTACACTCTTTCTCTGTTCTCCTTATCTGTAAGAGACACAAAATACTTTACTTTATTTTCTGCTTGGTTTTTATATAACTTTATGTAAACTATTTACGACATTTAAGGTGATAGCTTTAAGTTGTACTTACGTAAACATTTGTAAAGTCATTTTCAACTCCACATATCTAATTTTTTTTATAACGACATCCTAAATTATATTACTGTACTAAGTTAACAATTTATTTCTTTTTACAAAAGAAAACTTACTTCGATTAATTGATAAAGTGGAATAGTGATTACAGGATTTTCTTTCTAATTTTCCAATTTTAAAATAAATACTTTTTCTCCATATATAAGCTTTCTTTCTTTTTTTTTTACGGAAAGCATTCGTTTCCATATCCGATGGATTTTCTTCTTTCTTAAGTCGGTACTTACGTAAATGGATTCCAAATTGTTTACCAAATATCGTCGAACATTTAACTTAATTACATTATTATTTCTCCAAAGTTTTTATTGGTTAGCCTTTATTATATATGACCAAACATGAAGTCATGTTCCTCTTCAAACATTCTATATTAGAAGTACTGACTTTGTAGGGGTTATTTAAAAATGAGTACTTTTATAATATTAAAACTAGCAGAGAAAACGGAGGGTAAGAGAGAAAACATACCCACCGTCCCCAGGAAATTAAGTCTACCAATTTAATAATCAAAATTTAAAGTGTACAGTAAATTACGTGGAATTATTTACATCGATTTATTTAGGCCAATCGTAGCCACACCTGTTCGCTTTTAGGATTTAAAATTCTAAAAATAATAATCTCGTAAAAAAATGTAGAAGTAGAAAAATCAAACACAAATAACCACTAAAGATGCTGCAAGACCTCGAATTTTCCAAATAAATTCACTTACAAACTTAGATTATTGAAATCAAATTCAGAATTATTTAAAATAAACAATACAAAGAAAACAAAGCTTATTTATTATTATTATGCATATCATCATATTTATTGATTATGTTATCAGAAATAGAAATTGAAGTTTTCTAACAAAAACGACTTGGTGAGTTACTGTAATGGACTAAATATTCTTGAAGGTACATTAAAACATTACGTGACTTAGAATACTGACTGACGAAATAAGAAGGATTTAGAGTTAAGGGTGCTGTAACAAGATTTGTTCTCGGATGTAGGTACGTGATTATTTAAACGAGGAAAGTTTAATATAGTCATTTAGACTTTTTACAGGAAAAAGGTTTTTTTAATTTAAAATCTTTCTTTACCACCGTTCCAACTTTCAGTTCTTTCTACTTTTATGCTTATAATAAATATATACAACTATTATAAATTATATACAGTGTCATCGAGAAAAAGGTTTGATCACGGTATAATCAATAATTAGCCCATCTTCTTTATTTCAATGACAAACTGTTTATAACCATTACGATGTGTTTTATTATTCATTTTTGTTATAACCTTGCTCATATGTAGAGGGTATCGTACTCTAGCTCGGCAGTGGTCACTTTAGTAATGGTGGCTGTAACAGAAAGCTCAATGTGTTTTTTGTTTTGCTGAATTTAAATCAGTGGTTACAGTACAACGTCATTTTAGAGGTACTTATAAAGTAGAATAGTTTCAGTAATACAGCTACTTCCCACATAAATTGTTGTATTAATAGCTTTAACTGTAGACTCTGTGAAGCTCGGTAACCAAATGAAATTTTTCAGTATATTTGTCCCATGTGGTGTGAAATAATGCGTAATCACGTCGTCGGTAGTCTAAGTTTGAAGAAAACTATTGCTGATCTCGTTTACTTCAACATGCTCAGATTTTTTGTTTTTGTTTATAAATTGATGATATAGAAAAAGAAAGAAGAAATTGAGTGTTATTTTTGAGCAAATGGAATGCCACATTATTGTAGTTTCAATGTGTGAGACGATGTCAATAACATTTTTCCTGGCTGTTGGATTAGAAAGCTGGGTTGTGACCATCAAGAAGCCTCAATCTAACCGCTAAGGGCTTTTGTTTCTGAGGTTGAGTTTAAAACAATGTCAACACTTAGAAAATCCGGGATTTATGCGAATTAACAGAGAGAATCACTCCCGCCATAGTGCCTGTCGCTCCTAGTATGATCGGGTAGATAACTTCCGAACAACGGGAGGTTCTCATATTAAAACTTACAAGGTAATTTTTCTAAAAAAATTCATTGTATTCTGTATCTTTTGGAATAAAATAAATAACTTACCTGAACAGAATTTTGGTTATTTGATCGAAAAATCACGGACACCTCATTCGACGAACCAGTACTTTAAATTGAATATATTTGACTATGATCATCTCGATATTAAAATTTTAATCCAGTTTGACACCATTTGTACATCTCTTCTATGACACAATTATATTTCAAGTTCACATTTACAAATACCTTTTTCATACAATGATAATCGATCTATGATTTACGAATGTTCCAACTAATAAACAGTTTTCATTCCCAATAGAAATGATATTGAAACTGAGTTATGACTCTAATCACGGGACTTTTCCTTCTAGTCAAGTTAATCTGACAAAGTTACAGATGTATGAGATTAAAGTTGATAATAACCATTTATTGTCGTCAAGACGAAACCATTTACCCTTTGTTTCAGCACATTACTTTTTTCGTTCTCAAGTTACTCCAAGACTGAATCGATGTTTTATAAAATGATTTAAAAGGACTTAAAACCCTTTTATAAATTTTCATTCTGATAAGTATACACTTGACTTTGAGGAACTCTATTAATTTGTCTATTTAGCTTCAAATTTTAATAAATGGATACTTTATGTTTATTATTTATATATTATTATTTCACTTTCATTTATTAGTTTATTCGGAGATTTTACGATTATTTTTGAATGAAAATTATAAACGACGTTTCAAAAGATTCAATCAACTCTCTTTATCAAATGATAAAAACGTCGATTATATAAACATAAGACTAAATTAAATATATAAAGTATAACATTAAAAAAATATTTAAAGGTTATATTCTTAAAAAGGTTATATTCTTAAAAAAGGTACATATAAAAATAAAATGCAATAAAAATCCAAGGATTTAAATTATTTATCATTAAATATATCTTTTTTAACGAATTTTTTAAAACGATTTTTCCCGTAGGTTATAAAATATAAGTTTATTATAAATGCTTTATTTCCAGTTCTGATAAATTTTCTCATTTCTCAAGTAGCGTAAATGAATTTCTAAATTACTTTAACAAATGCCGTCGCTTATTTAAATTTCATAAAATTATCTTTCTAAATATACGATATTACATAGCATTGAAAATATAATAGTGCAGAAATTTTTTATTAAAATATATTATTTTCAGTTGATGCTTTCTAAAAATAATTCAATAGAATTACTATTCTTATGAAGTTAAATCTAGCAGAGAGAACAGGTAGCAGTCCATCCCCCCTTACCCGGAAATTAAGGGTGCCAACTTATTATTCAAATAGAATATCCAGGAAATTAATTGATATTTAATACATACATTGATTTAAATTAGCACCAAAATGCACCTTTGTGAAGCACAATTTAAAATTATAAAAATAACCTTTTTAAAATTAAATAATGGAACATTTCCAAGTTATTTTTAACTTAGATAGTTTTCATAATTTTATGTAACAAATACATATGAAAATTGTACTTACAAAGATCAGTTTTAAAATATGAAAGACCGTCATTTTAGTTGGGCAAGACAGATATTTTCTGAATGCAATAATTCTCCACTGAACACGACCTTCAAAATAATGTATCACTGTGCGATAAAAATAAAATCATTATACCAAAACATATATAACCAAACTAAGATTCCCACGTTTGAACTTTTTCGGAGGACTGAGAGTTTTAGATTGAACTATATGTATCTGATGGTCCAGCATTTCCAACATTATCACTAAGCCGCCTGCAACAACTACAGTAGACATCGCAAATAAATTCACTAGCAAACTAAGATTATTGCAATCAAATTCCGGATAATTTTTAATAAATCGTAGCATGAAAACAACGCTGATTTATTTTTATTATGTTCGCTTAACTAGAACTTGAAGTTCACAGACGGAAAGGACTTGGTGCATTATTTTAATGGTTTATCAATAAATATTTTTGAAGGTCCATTAAATCATTACGCGACTTAAAATACTGAGACAAAATAAGGTTTTAGAATGGATGGTTTTGTAAAAATATGGATGGAGGTACGTGCTTGTTATGAGAAAGGTCACTTATAGTCCATCCAGTTAGGGAAGGCGGGTGAAAGATTAACGCTCGGCTCGAGCTCCCAACAATACATAGGGTCCAGCCCTCGGCTGCCGGCCGCCCGCTTCTAATGAGGCGTGAATTGCCCTGCACTCTAAAATATTATCACATAAAAGTACACTTAATTTGTAACTTTTTATTGCATATTTGATTTCTACGTGTGATTTCATGAAAAACTAGTCCAAACACAACGGCGTTATGTCAATTAGTAATTATAGGTTGCTCAAAATTGAATTATATTTCATTTAACCTTATAACTACATTTGTTGGTATCAAATCAAACAACATCAAATCAAATGAATACAATTTATTTAACAGGATTGTTATACATGATGTTGACGATTAGCCAAATAGAATCAAAACAATTTACTTTCATAAAACGGAATTGTTATTACATAAATTTATGTAACGTCAGTCTTGACAGTGGTTGGACTGACGGATCGATCAAATGTACTCCTGGTACTCCTATTGGTAAGGGGAAGCGCTTGATCATCTGCCATGCTGGTAGTGCTAACGGTTGGATAACAACCCCACCTCTCATATTTGAATCCAAGAAGACCGGAGACTACCGTGAAGACATGGATGGTGATGTTTTTGAGTCTTGGTTCTTCGGTAAGCTTCTTCCGGTTATACCACAGGGATCCATAATACTAATGGACAACGCGTCCTACCACTCTAGGACACAAGACAAGGCTCCTACTTCTTCCTCGACCAAGGCGACTATGGTCAACTGGCTTAAAGAAAAGCGCGTTCCATTCCCTGATGACCTACGGAAACCGGAGCTTTATCAGCTAGTTCGTCTACACAAACCACCGACAACAACCTATG
Organism: Aphrophora alni; assembly: GCA_963513935.1. NCBI lineage: Eukaryota > Metazoa > Arthropoda > Insecta > Hemiptera > Aphrophoridae > Aphrophora > Aphrophora alni. The sequence continues at coordinate 116,754,156 of OY740770.1, forward strand.
TGATTGACAAAAAAGCAAGTGAAATGGGTTTCAAGGTTATTCGTCTTCCTACGTATCACTGCCAATACAACGCCATCGAAATAGTGTGGGCCAAGCTTAAAAAATTCGTGAAATCTCGTAACACAACATTCAAACTCTCAGATGTTAAGCAACTCTTTCAAGAATCTATCAGCAACTATACAACCGGCATGTGGAGCAAATGTGTCCATCACGTCAAAAAAGTAATTGACGCAGATTGGAAAAACGAAAGGTTAGATGAAGCATCAGTAGAAGAGTTCATCATAAGTTTGGCTCCTGACGATTCCGATGGAGAAGAGGAATCAGACTATGACAGCGAAGAAGATAACTTTGGTTGTGCTCCTCTGGAGTAAATATGGAGAAAGTGGAGAAGAGAGAAAAGTAACAGGGTTAGTAAAAATATTTTATCCTATATGTAAATTTTCTGTAAATAAAATAACTTTTTATTATTAACGTCATCCTGCATAACAATAATTGGCTTAATTTGTACATGTAATGAAGAGTTCAGTTATATGTTGCGTCTTTTACATAAATATTTTGTAATTTTGTAAATAACTTTTAATTTTTAATATCCTGTATAATAATCCTGTTTTATGTAAGTAAATTGTTTTGATTCGATTTGGCTTAATTTGTACATGTAATGAAGAGTTCAGTTATATGCTGCGTCTTTTACATAAATATTTTGTAATTTTATAAATAACTTTTAACTTTTAATATCCTGTATAATAATCCTGTTTTATGTAAGTAAATTGTTTTGATTCGATTTGGCTTAATTTGTACATGTAATGAAGAGTTCAGTTATATGTTGCGTCTTTTACGTTAATATTTTGTAATTTTATAAATAACTTTTAACTTTTAATATCCTGTATAATAATCCTGTTTTATGTAAGTAAATTGTTTTGATTCGATTTGGCTGAATTTGTACATGTAATGAAGAGTTGAGTTTGCATAAATAATGTGTGCTTTATATAAATATTCTGTAAATATATAAATAACTTTTAATCGTCAACATCATGTATAACAATCCTGTTAAATAAATTGTATTCATTTGATTTGATGTTGTTTGATTTGATACCAACAAATGTAGTTATAAGGTTAAATGAAATATAATTCAATTTTGAGCAACCTATAATTACTAATTGACATAACGCCGTTGTGTTTGGACTAGTTTTTCATGAAATCACACGTAGAAATCAAATATGCAATAAAAAGTTACAAATTAAGTGTACTTTTATGTGATAATATTTTAGAGTGCAGGGCAATTCACGCCTCATTAGCGCGGGCGGCCGGCAGCCGAGGGCTGGACCCTATGTATTGTTGGGAGCTCGAGCCGAGCGTTAATCTTTCACCCGCCTTCCCTAACTGGATGGACTATAGGCTTTTTATTAGGAAATAGTCTTGGGTATTTATAACTTCCTTTGCTGGTTTTATATTTTCCAATCTTTCTATTATCAAATTTATAGTACCATTTGTAAATTGCACATTTGGGTGTATTCATCTTGAAATAAAAAAAATTAATTTAACCCCTTACGTGTTATATACGTTTTGTATTAGAATATATTTACGTTTGCACTTTACATTTTATACTAATACATTTCTAGTTAAACCCATTATTACATAAAATAATAATCGATCTATGAATGTAACTAAACTAATAAACGGTTCCCATTCTCGCTGGAAATGAAGTTGAAACTGAGTTATGACTCTAATCACGTGACCTTTCCTTGTAGTAAAGGTAATTACTGACAATGCTACAGATGTATGGGGTGAAGGTTGATAATGACCATCTATTGTTGTCGAGACGAAACCATTTACCCGTTGTTTTAGCACATTAGTTTTATCGTTCTCGAGTTCCCCAAGACGGAAAGATCGATGTGTGCTAGAATGATTTAAACGGATTGTCTACGACCATTTCATAAATTGTCCTTGTGGAGCATGTGTGGGGATGTTTCCTCTAGAATCTGAAAAGCTTAATTTGTCTGTTTCGCTAAGAAATGGTTTTATTAGGTTGTAGCCTAATTCTTGCAGTTCATTATTGACTCCTTATTGATACAGTTTATAAGGATCTTTTCAAATTGTAACACATAGAATGACAATAATACATATTACGAGAGTAAAGATAGATAATCCTTATCACGTGTTAAAGTCTTGAACATAAAACAAGTTGATTGACGCCATCGTGGTACTTACCCAGCCCCACCTACAATGTAACACAAGCAGATCCTAGAAATTAAAAACGCGAAGAGTTTATTCAGCCTTGTAGGAAATGTTAAATTGTATTGGTATATCCAGGGAAGAAAATATTATGTTATATTGTATTGGTAGGTTAGGTTAGACTGATGATCCATTTCTCGATGATTTATCACAGGCAACAAAAGAATGATATTGGAAATATTGAGAAACATGAGTTGTTGCTAAAATAATAAGCATTTTTATACAATAGAGAATTTTATAAACTTTGAGCTGAAAGGCTGCGTAATTTTTTTGATACTTGAATAAAAATAACAAGAAATTAAATTCACATTGGTTTTAAATTTGTAATGAAAAACAGTCAGCAATTGGAGAAGAAGCGGTAAGGGGAAAGAGGTGTTATATTGACAAATTCTCTGATTTCGAAATGTATTTCTTTTCATTTCACATTAACACTTGAATTGAATTGAATTTATTAAGTTGTATTTTGATAAGTAATTTGTTCCCTTTAATTATGTCTTCAGAAACTCGCATTTAGTTTTCTCGGATTTCACTTTGCAATCACTGGGTAGAATTAAAAAAAAAAGTGTATTGGGTCCATCGTTGTTGTTTCTCAGCTCCATCATACAAAGTAATACATAAAGATCCTCTAAATTTAGTGCTAAAAACTTGGTTTCTTAAGTCCTGTAGGTAATGTTATATTGTATTAGTAGATCGAGGGATCTTATCGAGTAAAGTAAGTTTGTTCAAAACTTGTGTTAGAAAGGTTTTCTGATGCACTTAATTGTGAATATCACTACTTTCTTAAAGTCGTGTCGGGTAGCCCATAACGGACCTCCTGGATGTGCATAGATTAAAAATTCTCCACTCGGCTCGCTCGTTTCAGTGTCTCGGCTATAGAAACCCTCGTAGCTGTACTTATGTGAAGGAACCTCCAATCCCAAAGTCGATAAATAACACATTTTCACAAGATTGGTCAAAATTTGAAATAGCATTTTTGACAATAACTTCATAATATGTCGTAGAGTAGTGGAGTTGGTACCATTACATGTAGGATTAAAATCTATAAATTTGTATCTAATTTAATGTATTATAAGTTAAATAACTTACGAGATATCAGAAAAAACTGTTTGATATTTTCAATTCGATTCTTTTGATTTTTAATGTGATTCTACAGTGACAATCCATTAGACCTCCCCCCCCCTCTTTAATCTTTCCAATCAGGTCTTTCTTGATCAACTCTTGTTCTCATACAACTCTGAGACTATTTGAGTATTCAAGGGCTGGTGGTCATCATCATGTTCTTTTCTTTCTATTTATATAATAAGGTGATGATGGCAGAGAGATTTCTCTCCTTTAAACATCAACAAAAAAAACTAAGGTAATTCGAAATTTCGTGTCAAAATAAACCCCTTATTATTAAAAATATTAAATTTAGTTTCAAGATAATGCCAGTGAAAGTTACTGTGCTCAACAAACATAAGTTTAATATTTTAACCGTTCGTCAGATACAGATTTGTATTATTGCAAACTTAATATACTCTTTAACCTACACTCCAACATATTCTGAGTGTATTCAAAATACGTGATCATTTGATAGTCGTTCATCAACTTCGTCATGAGTTTCAGAACAGATGAATCGCTTAAAATCACAGATTGGATGGGTTAATTCATTATTTAAGTTAAAACATTTTAAAACAAAGTTTTCTGACAGGAAGGACTTGCATTACTTTAATGGACTAAGTATAAATATTCTTGAAACTCCATTAAAGTATTACGTGACTTGGAATACTGACTGACGAAATAAGCAGGATTTAGAATGGAGGATTTTATAAACGAGATTTTCTCTCGGATGCAGGTACGTGCTTATTTAAATGGTGAAAGTTAAATATAGTCACTGAAATTTTTAATCAGGAAAACATTTTGCTCATTCACAAACGTTCTTCACTATCTTCTATCTAATTTTGTATGTACATATTTATTTTTTTTTATTTTTTATTTCTGTTGGTAAAATATATAAAATGTTTTGTTTTGCTGAGTTCATCTATGGATTTTCAATAAAAAGTGTACAATACAGACGAAAGTTTACATATAAAATTAGACTCTTGTGGACATCAAGAGGAGTTCATCATTGAAAAAGTGTTGATATTAAAGCGAAGATACAAGAAACAATTAATAAATACTATTATGTCCTCCAATCAATACTGCAGTCATCTTTGAATACAAGAACAACAAAAGTTATATTATATAATGCAGTTATCAGACTTGTAGTCTTATATGGGTCAGAAACACGAAATGTGACCAAAGCCAACGAAAGAAAACTAGGAGTACGGTAGAGGAAGGTCCTTAGTACGGGAAGAACACGGGACTATTAAGAATTAAGACAAATCAAGAACCGAAGGATCTGCATAATTACCTAGATGTTGTAACGGAAACAAAAGAGATGGTTGGGACATATAGAAAAAATATATAAAGGGAGGACCGTGAAGAAATTTTATTAAGGAGGCTCAGGGGAGATAGAAGAAGAGACCGATCAAGGAAGTGGTGGAGTGTTGGTGTTGTTGAGGACCTAAACCTAATGGGAGTGAGAAACTGGAAAAGGAGAAAGCAGGACAGGAGATACTAAACGGCTGTAGTAAGGAAGGTCCGAGTTCTTCGAGGACAGTAACTTCGTGAGGTAAGTAAGATTGTTTGAATTTCAAAGAAAATAATGCTTTAAATTTATATTAAGTTAAACTTTTTTTTACAAATTTAATTTTGCCTTTTAAACACATAAGGTTCTGAAGGTTTTTTAACAAAATTACATAAGATTATGTAAGAAAGAAATTTAAATATTTTTTCTTAACTTCTGAAATCAAAATAATTTTATACAAAAACTTAAATTATAAATATTTAAAAAATCATTTTACCTTTTTGTTGTTTAATCTGATTCATTAAAATTATTTTATAAGTTACCATGTTGATCATTACAACTTACGAGAGTCGTATTTTAACTTTTGTAAATTGTGTGAATATTATCAGTGTGTGTACATTTTAAATGTAAGGTTTTTTAAAATTTATTCTTAAGTATACTTTAATGATTTATAGCGTTATTGTTTTATAGCCGAATACGTAATTAAAGTGACTCCTTTACAAATACAGGTTTACCTCTGGGAAACTCATTCGCCCAACTTTATATTGTGTGTTTGATTTTTTGTCTGTTTATAGTTTTGTTATTAGTGTATATTGTAATGTCTATATAAAATGTGTATACATTTAAAAACATATTTACTTATGGATTTTTTTTTCTGAATAAGCATTATTTATTGTGGCAAATATATATATTTTTTAAACGGATTTTAGTTAACAGTCCAGAAGAAATTTTTGTTTATAAAATGCAGTTAATGAGAATATGTTTTAATGGCTTCAGGTGAATAAGTATAACTTCAGAAACTCCAATACAAAGATTGTAAAAATGTACAAAAAATTTAAGTCTACTTACAAATGTCTAATTGTCAAAACACTATATAACAGTTAAACAAATTTTAATAAATACATGAGTGAATAAAGTGGTGTCATATAATTAGTGTAACCATTTAAGAGAAGACAAAGACGAATATTATATTTGATTTTGTGAATGGAGTGTGAGTGTGAGTGTGTGTGAGAAAATCAGGACAATGTTTTTGCATCGTTTATTTTCATTGCATTTTGTTCACAAGGAATTAATATAATCCATATACAAAATTAGTGTAAAATAATTTTCTTTTATATAATATACGTCATATAAATGTGTAAAGAACGTATTACGTATAACTAAAATTCGTATTGTATTTTGCCTCTGTAAAACGTATTTGCGTCTTCTTTAAGACGTGACATCAGTGCTTTAAATGTACTTCATTTGCATTTCATTATTTAGATACGAGCTTGACTTATTTAGTGTCTTTATTCGTTTATTATTCCAAGCACTCCTTCAAACGTTTGTTGAAACTCATCACCGCTTGAAGTCTCGTGAAATAAGAACAACTAAAATGAAAAGGGAAATCGTGGTACGAAATGTGTATTTTGTACGTCAACAGTGACGACATGGAGAAAATCGACTTCCTCTCACGTCTATACATCAATATCTAGTCTTCATGATCACTTGTTAACATTTTCAGTACTCATTATGTACGACAGGTTAGAGTGTCGGTCACAATTTTGAACAATGTTGTATTTAAACTTTTAGAAATTCTATGGAATGATCACTAATTGTATAAATCACCATTTTCTCTCAATTTCGCATTCAAAGGCTCAGTAATATCGTCAGCACGGATGTTAGGTCAGCCGATCCTTACTTCATCGTAAACATTTTAACGGTCTTCCGATACTCGCCAAACTTTTTTGTTATCGTTTTTCTTGTTGTTTAAACGAGAAAACCATTTGGTGATCATCGCTTTATGAAAAATAGGAAGAAGATGACATAAATTACAAACCACTAGTCCAACCATACTAATACAGTGTCAGGATCGGAAGAGAACAAGATTTTGATATTTACAATAAATGAGAGGGTTCTAACCCAAGACTAGATGAAAAATGTGTAGATCCAGCTTGAGTCCCTCGGGATTTTCACGCCTTTACACACTACCTGAAGGTCTCCCGACACCTTTGCCTCATTTTTCTTTCAAACAATTTTCTCTCCCTTAACAAAATAACCTTATTTTTATACAAACTCTAAAGTAAAACTACTGTAATATATTTGAAAATCTGTCAATAAACTAAAAATTTAATAAAAACGCGCTATGACGTACACAAACATATGTATAAATAGAAAACGACGCTAATGTATTTAATCCCTATTAAAAAATTGGAATACATAAATATACAGTATTTTAATTTAATTATATCTGAGAGGTTTTTAGATATCTGTAGTCTTACAAATTATTCAAAATTATATTCACAAAACACTCTGATGAATGGTTTGAACAGTGTGAAGGTTGAAATTGAATCATCACGATTGATGACGAAGAGTTGCAACCCCTCCCTCATATCTGTCTGCAAAATTGTAATTCTTGTTTAATGACAACTTTTGTAGGTGTGTTAAAATCAAAATATCTATTTGCACAATACATACGAGTATTTCAATATTTTTGTAAATTTTTAATGAATAGGCTATAACAGAAGTTAATTGAGGATTGGGATGTATTAATATACAGAGTGAAATAAAAAATTAGTGACGTAACAGATATATAAACTTTCAAATCTTTAATATCGGACAATGGTACCGGATAATGATTTAATGAGTAACGACAAAAATTACTCAGGGAGTTATAAAAATGACTGTTGCAAACTATATTTCATACATTAAGTACAAACTATCTTTTGGTAACTTTAAATTACAGGATGATCTTAAAAGTTAACCGTGATTTCATTGCAATCTTTTTGATCTCAAGGATAAACTGTTTGTAAACACTGGTAGTTTTGACGTCGTTGTGATGAACTTGAGCAGATGGTATTAATACCCTTGTAGTTCAGCAGTAGTTAATCTAGTAACACATCGCTACAACAAAAAGCTAAATGTGTTTTATGGTTTCGCTTAATTTAAATCACTGCTTTCAGTACAACGTCTTTCGACTTATATAATCCACATAATTTGTTAAAATAATCAGTTTAAAAAAAACTGGAAATATGGACGTTGAAATCCCCGAATACGCGCATCGGAATTAAACGGAGTGTCATGATTAAGTAACCCTAAAAAGTCCATCGTTCGACGAAGTTTGGAACTTGGCATTTCTAAAACTGTTCAGAACATGAAAGATTAAAACGGAAAAAATTATAAAAAATAACGTTTATATATTCAAACAGGTTCCAACGATAAAGTCGTCGTCTTCATTGATAACAAAGATAATTGTATTTTACCTATTCCGGACAGCGACTTAGCCATCAAAACGTACTATTTGTGAGAATATGTGTTCAAGTTTTATTTCATTAAGCATACCATCTCACAAGTTAATCTCCTTATTTATTTGTTCACAACATGATTTATACAAGTTTTAGATTGTATACTTACAAAATCTAGATTAAACGTGAAATTAAGTAAGCATATCATTCGCAAGTTGACTGATTCTTCCAAGAAATTATGGGGTTTAGATGGATTATCATTGAAAGTACACAGGAAATTACGTTGCATTGTAAACAGCTGATTTAAGTTCAACAGATTGTAAAACACGTTGAGCTTACTGTAACACGGTCACCCTTTACTAATGAGGCTATTGCAGAACTGAGTGGTGAACAACTGGCGATGATAATATGGAGCATGTTATGAGCTACGGTAAACTAAATATCTTTGGGGTTTCACTTGAATTGTGTCCTTCGGAGTACGAATTGTGCACAAATTTTCTCACCCAATCATCCATTAAAACCAAATAAAAACGAACCAAAACTAATCGTCACAAAAAATTCAATTCGGTAGTTGTCAATCAAAAAGTAAAAATGGACTATGAACGCCGTCTTAAAATATATTATGGGCCTACATTAAGCCATACATTAAGGACCTAAACTTACCTAACTTGTGCTACATGTCCTCAGCTTAAATCGTATCTCATTAAATTTGAGTTTTAATGACGGCGATCAAGGCTAATTTGTATTTTTCTGAACCGTAATGTTTTACTTTTACTTGCGATTTTACACACATCTTCCAACAATCGCTTTTTTCACTCAGAGAACTTCAAAAATGATATATCTGGAAACAAACTCGACCCTATCACATAACTGTCTATGTATGTGTGAGACAGTAAAACGTTGTTTGGAATGATAACTGTTCGCTTATCGCCTGTTCACAGCCCAAACTACTAGATTGATGCTAAGGAAATTAGCTTAATACTTAATACTTAATTCATATCTCAATTTTAAACAAAAATTGTTTAGTTGATAACTAAAAATTCCGCTGTAGCTATCAAGACCAAAGCTCAAAACTAAGATTTTCTCAAAGCTCTAACGATTTTGATAAATATTTGATGAAATTTAGTCCATACAGAGAAAATATATCAGTCATGTTCCCTAAAATATTGGTTCTGGAAATATAAGTCAGGAACCAAACAAATCTCCCGCGAAGCGATTCAATTTCTTAAAATTCTGAACTCATTTGGTGAAATGTGAAGTTTAACATTCCAGACTAATAAAAAAATCGTAAGTGTTGTTCAGGAATAACGTATTTTGATAGCGGTCATTAAAAATTCACTTTGAATCCAACCCGATTTACGCTTTGGTCGAGTGTATAGAGACAAGGAATAAAATATTAAGCTTTATTTAATTAAATAAATAACTATATTTTCAATGATTAAACAATAAATATTTATCAACTTAACTCCCAAAAGTAATACGTGTAGAAAAACTCAGTGGAAATGATACTTACAATTTTATTATTCGTCTAGAAATATTTCCAGGTTGACAACAAAAAATATTATTTTTGATTTTTTGAATGGGTGTGTGAGTTAGTGCATTATTTTTGCATCGTTTAAATTCCTGTAGGGGAGCAGGAATTCATCAATAATTCAATTACGATGAAATTTCCCTAGGACGCGTTTTCTGTATAATAATTTACTGTAAAGGAATGCCACCGTTTGGACGAACAATTTGTATAACATAAGCACATATCGTCAAACAAATTTGTAATCAAGTTTTATTTTCTGGAAAAAACAAAATTTTTGTGGTTTGTTAAAAACGTACATTTGTTCCGTAATAATTTCGATCAATGGGAAATTAAATATAAAAATTTTAAGTGAATATTTTACAATAGAACTTTTTCCCACTTTTTCACGTCTCAATATTTCTGTTTATTATCAACATCAAACTAAAAATATCAGTAACTGGAGTTTAGGGTTTCTCTTTATTCCCTATTTATTACTTGGTTAACAAATGTTGAACCCCTAAAAACACAATTTTTAAACTGTCTGTAAGGTTTTTGAGTATTTTAAAAAGGTTTATTGATTTCAATTAAATTTCGTTAGCAATAATCAACTCCGTCTTCTTTTTTTTATAACAAACTGTTTACACACCTTGAGAGTTTGTTTATTCGTCATTGAATGTATAAAGACTACTTACAGCTCAGTAAATAAATCTGAGATAATATAATATAGCCTATTATAAAAAATATACATTTTTTACTTCAAAATTGTTAGATTTCAAATGTTATAAAAGCGACTGTTGCAAAATATATTCTATAGATTATGTAAAATTATTCTTTTGTAATTTTAAATTACAGGGTGATCGTTAAAGATGTTCGTAATTCCAATTCTAATCTTCTTAATCTCAATGACAAACTGTTTATAAACGCTTGTTATTTTGACTTCATTAGTCATTTTAGTAATGGCAACAGTACGACAAGAAGCTTAATGTGTTTTATAGTTTGCTTAATTAAAATCACTGCTTATAGTACATCATTTTCGACTTATATTGGGACAAAATCCACTTCCTTATGAGCCCATTATTCGTTGATACAATCAGATTAAAGAAACTGGAAATGTAGACGTTCAAATCCTCGATTATGTGGAGTGTCATGATTACTTAATCCTAAAAAGTCTATCGTTCGAAACTTTTTGGAACTTGGCCTTCCTAAAACTGTTCAGAACATGGTTTGTAAAAGTTTTTCATTAGCTACTGTTACGTCTCCTAATAAATTTTAAAAAGGAAAGCGAGACTGACAATTAAAATTAATTGCTTACTTGTTTCAACAAGTACTAGACCTAACACATAGACGTGAGGTATGTGATGAAACTGAAATAAAGGACCGCCGTTCAAAATTGTTTGACTTCAAAAAAAAAGTCTAACAGTTTTCCGATCATGATATTTTTTTATTTGCATCTGTGAACAATTCTATTTTGTTTTATTTATGGCCAAGAATTTTTTTAACAACAAATACAACATTTATTTAGCAAATATTTCAATTTCAAGCATGAATTATTGATTTATTTTAAAGAAATTTAAATATAATATATTAATTTATTTTACAACTTTTTTTAATAAAAAAAGGAATTATGACATAAAATTTAAAATATTGATTCCCTCAACTAAACATTAGACTAAAATATACCAGGTCTTTCAAAAGTAAGTTAAAATTCTGTTGTCCATTACCAGAGAAAAATTCTTTATTTTATGCAGATATAATTAGGATGTATACTGACCCAAACAAAACCTATTGTACTTATCTGTGCATCTTTCAAGTGTACAAAAAATAAAAATATTATTTTGTATATTTTTTTTAAATGGCAGCTATTTAATATATTTAACTTTGAATATCGAATAAGTCACAGAAAACATACAAGGGACAGAATATTTTACTCTTTTAATGGCAAACACAGTTTTCTTTCTATTGGTCGAAGGATAAGCGTGTTATCAACAAAAAACTTAAAATTACTTTTTTTAGTATTTTCTAAAACACTAAGATTAGCCTAAAATTACAATATTTATTAATTCAGATTTATCTTCGAATCTCTTCATTTCAAGGCGTCTGAATGAATAAATTAGAGTGAAGATGTTAGAAATGTTAAACCAAATCAAAAATTCCCTTTAATCATTTTAAGTTTTCAAGATATTCAAAGTTAAATATTTTAAATAGCCACAATTTTGAAAATACACACAATTAAATCTTTCTTTTTTTGTACAACTTAAAACGTAATATTCAAAAATTCGTGTACAAAATTGGAACTAAAATATCTTATCTATTTCCAAATTTTTTGTTTATAAAAATTGGATAGATGGGAAAGTAAGCGATTCTACCAATGTTTACGAAATTACAATAGTTCCCGTGATAAAAATCATCATACTGTATGAACAATTTAACAGAATTATGTGAAAATAATTTAACTAAAACGTCAACGTAGCCGTAATATGTATAATGAATGGTTTAAGGTTGCAAAGGTCGATGAATCGCACATTATTGATGTTCCTTCAACACCAGCTTCACCTTAAAATTATTTAAAGCTGTGTAGACCTTTCCTTGAACGCGCTGCATATTCCCTAATCATAAATAAACAAACAATCTTTCTATAAAAGATGACGAAAACCTTTATCGTTTTGTCGGTTTTTTTTTAATTTTATTTCTCAGAAATACGTAACACAAGGAATCTATTGATAAAGTTATGTGATGTTGCAACGAATATATCCTTTTTGAAGAGCCCTAAGTTTCATAATGTCGTTTTTGAAACGCGTTTTATCAAATGTGGGTTTATTTTGGTCATACCTCGGGATATTATTATATTTTTTTGATAACCAATCATTTTTTCGTAGCCTGTCATAAAAAATAAAAAACACAAAATTATGATTTTCACAAAATCAACTCTGAGGATTGTATTGGTTCAAAAATTCCAGATCAGGATGTATCGATAAAAAACTAAATAACTCACAATTAGGCAGTTATGAAAGTTCTTAAAATCCCCTCTATTGATTTCGTTGAAATTTTTAGTTAAATGTGAACATTAATAATTCAAATAGTGTGCAAAATTGCAAATAAAAACAATTGTTTTGGGAATAAGCAACAAAAACTAAATTGAATTTTTACTGCTGTCATTTAATAGTTATTTGTGCAACTAGTGGGCAAAATAGCACTTTTTTAAACGAGAGAAAAATGTTGACACACGAGGCTTGCCGAGTGCGTCAATTTTATCGAGTTTAAAAAGACACTTTGCTCACGAATTGCACATTGTACTTTGTCTACAGTTGTTATTTTGTGACAAATAACAAACATACTTCAGCAGTAACACAATTTAATAAAACATTAATTTAATACAATAGTGTTCAACCTCACGTCCAAACTGAGGTTATTTATGAATATGTATAACTTAGGTGTATTGTTGAGGAAACGGGATTGCCAACTTCAAAACTCGGCAAACGAAAAATACTCTCCGTGTACATACACTGTCAATGATCTTTATGAATAGTTACTTCCTTTTTCAACTTTAAAACGTTGTTTTATTGTTTATTTATGTTATTTTACATGTAAGAATTAATCTAACATACATACGGGACATTTCCTGTATATTATAAATCAATTCAAATAAACTTAACCTAAATTTCGTTTTGTTCGGTTGCCATTCGGAGTGAGCAAAGTAGTGGGCAAAGTGAAACTGTTGAGAAATCAGCTGTTTTGCAAACTAATTTAAATGAACAAAATGCCACTTTGTCAACAACTGTAGACAAAAGTTATTTTTCATTTAAATACTCTTGACCGTGAGGACGTGTTTATCTCTGAAAGGAAACACGTTAGGGCCTATTTAAATATATAATCAATTTAGATGAACCTTGTGTCAATTTTAGGGCGTGGGCAGAAAACAGCAAAGTTACGTTTTCCTCAGTACTAGAAACGATCGTCGTGAAATTTGCTTTAATTAAAGTAGTTGACACTGCACCCATAGTATAAAACCCGAAAGTAATGACACTAATGGTCTAAATAGGATTAACCCTTTACAAATGCCGTTTAAAATCTTGAAAATCTGCATTAAACGAAAATTTAATTTTCTGATTAACTAAAACTTAAAATCTTTGTTTTCTAAAAAAAAATCAAATTTACCATTTAACTGTGTCTAATAAATAATCTTTTTATTATCAATTCATTTTCTTAATAACAATTTAAAACAAGACATAATTAATTCGTCATTTCTTTCTTTTAAAGTGTAAAACTGCACTGGTCCCAGAATTGGGATTTACCAACTTGTCAATCTTCACTTAAGAAACCGATCAAACGATTTCATTATGAAAAATCTAACTTTAACAATATTTCAAGTTTTTTGGTTAAATTAATGCATATATCAGGTATAAGTATACGTTGAAGTTTACTTAAATGTGTTGCTTAATTTTCTCTTTAAAAATACAAATATAACAAAATATATGAAACTAAGATCAAAATTATAAGGGTGGTGCTGCTAGTAGTTAAGCCGTTCTTCAGGAACTATTACAAAATTCACAAACTTTTATTTAAATAAGTTATGATTTTAATTAATTTATCCTTTTCGTTTTTAGAAGTACTATTTATATGTTTTAATTTTTTTAATTTGTTAAATTTAAAGTATTAAATAAAAAAGAGGATAAATCGTTCTATATTAAAAAACATTATAAATCTTAATGGGGAAAAAATATATAATGTAATAGTAATTTGTCTATCTAATTTATTCAATTTTTTCTCAAGATACATGTTAATACATTTCTACATAGCCTATATATATATATATATATATATATATATATATGGTTTTATTAAATAACAATATATACATATATATATGTGTGTGTGTGTGTGTGTGTGTGTGTGTGTGTGTGTTTTTTTTGGTTTGAATTAATGAAAAATTTGTATAAACAGATAACTCAGAGACGGCGCTGCAGGTATTACATTTTTGGTAAGTTGAATCTGAACATTTTTGTTTGTTGTTTCTTGCAGAATTAACATTCCTCTTGCTTGTCCAGTACTCGTTAAATTAAAAACATTCCTTTAAAGCCAGCGAGAGGTGGTGAATGTGTAGAGTAATTTTTTTAGAAAAACTTGATTCTTGTAGGATTAATATTTCGTATCTCAACTTGCCGTTTTGAATTAGATTTTTTTTAAAGTTAATAGGTTCTATATGAGCACACCATACTACATTTCATGTTGTTATGCTCGTTATGGTGCTTACGTGCAGACGACAAAGACAACTCTGACCGACGGCAAGTCAAAAAACACTTTTTCGGATTTCTGTGATTATGAAATGTGAAGTTCAGTCAAAAACTGGAGGTAATTTTTTTCGATTACCAAAGTTACAATATATTTTATATACTGGGTTAATACGAAATTTAACAATTGAACATTATTACTAATACTATCACTATTCTGATCTGTACATAACTTGAAACACATTTTGTACAGAATACAAAATATTTATTATTCAAGGTCATACAAAATATTTATTATCAAGGTCAAAACGACTGTTGCTATATCATAGGTGAAAATATGCCTGTGTTTAGTGGCTGTACGTGAAGGGTTCCAGTATAATAGATTTAAGCGGTATTTTCTCGTCAACCCTTGGTCACACGCCACGTGTGACAACAATAACTGTATTTCCTTTATAGCTATGGGGGGAAAAAGATAAGGAGAATATAAATTGTATTCTAAGAACTTGAGTCTGTAATTTATGACATCTTAGTGAAGAGAAATCCTGAGATGGGAAATGATCAAAGGGCGAAATTTATTTTTTAACATATTAATATGAAAAGTCGAATGTTTTACAAACGCATTTTAAAACGATTCTTTTACAAATATTGAGAGAAAGGTATTTTGATTAATTTTTATTTTCCACTTAAATGGTTCCAAAATGAATTTAAGCTACACAAATTCAGATGACATATTTTTGAAGGGTCTCTACATTTTGAGGAAACACTTTAGGATCTTGTCTGTCTGTAGTAGTTTTACTTTCTCGCATATGCTTAATTTGAGAAAGTTATGTGTGATGGGTCAAAATATCGAGTTTTGAGGTCACCTGAGCGCAAAGAAAAGTGTTTTTTGGAATAATGTATGTCTATCTGCCAACTGTAAGTGCACTGCTTATTTTCCAAATGCGTGGAACGGTTAAAAATGTGTGCTAAGTTTGCATATTTTGGCCGATAAACTAGAATATTTTTGTTTTACTCGAGGTTTGTGTTTTATAAAACATTTAGGTTTAGTGCTGTCAAAAAAAACAAAACAATTTGCTCTAACTAAAAACAAAAATCGACCATGTACCTGTTATAAAATACAAAATTTCCATAAACCTACTCTACCTATTTTCGTTCAAATTTTAGTCAAATGTGAAGATTAATGATACAAATCCGCAAGGTTAACAATACTACGGTTATGTAATAATGGCCAAAAAAAATAAAAAGGAACCTTGAGCGCAGTTATTAAAAGCTTGATTTTAATGAAATAACAATTATAATTATTTACACTGAGAAAGGAAGCAAGTTTATGACCTTTTAATTATATAAATATTTTTCAAATACGACATCATTGGTTCATTTTCATTTTCAACCAATACTCACATTTTTGGTGAAGATTAGTTTTCATTTGATTTTTGGGTTGGGTTAGTGAGCAAGTTTACTTTTATATGGACTATCTCAAGATTATTGAAATATTTGCAAGAAAAAGATTGTACTCAAGCAGCACCGTTGCTTCTAAAATACTTAACTGTAACCTAACATTCGTCAGGATTTAAAAACTTATTGTCTCGCACTGTAAGTTTTAAAGTTCTGTAAAAATAATCGGATTTTTGTGAAAATCGTTTTAAAATGAGGAAAGTAATAATAGGGATGGTAATACGATTTATAAAAAGTTCACCTAATGATAATAACAAAATAATTTCGAGGTACAACCGCTGTTGAAGATTTGAGGGCAGTTGGATGGATTTTTAGTTGGTTTTCCTTGCAAGTTTAAAAGGCGAAAATCTAACTAAAATTCAATAGCGAAACTAAGCATTCTGTGGTATAGTATATAATAACAGTCTAGTTAGACTAGGCTAGTTATTATTTTTCTTTATTGTTCAAAGGTGAAACAACTTTCAATCATCATCGGCTTATAAAAAAGGAAGGATAGGACGTCCAAAAAGAACCCTTTCCCTTGAATACTCTAATAACACACGGGTTGAAAAACCTAGAATTACTTAAGATTGGAAGTAGGTAGAATGGATCTAAAGCAAAACTATTTTTTAAAAAAATGTGTTGATCCAGCCAGGGCAGGGTCCAACGCCTGTACTCACTATAGGTGAACCCCTAATGGTGCTTTTCAGTCAGGTAATTTCTGTAAATTCTGTATATTTCAATTCTTCATATAATTGCACAATCTCACCTCTACAATGACGAATAGCGAAGTTATTATCAAAATTAAAATTTCAAGATCTCCAAGAACATGTAATCCGTATAGTATAGATCTCCAAGAACAAGTTCGTATAGTTACGAGATCCGGTAGAGTCGAGTCACCGACACGAGCGTAGCGAGTGGAAATTCTTACGTACAGCTTCAAGGCCCGATAACTGATACCTAGTTGGCTGACACCTTTGCTAGCTCGTGATAAAACAGAGGGCCGGATAAGAGGGGTGTTTTTAGTGGGTCTTAACAGGGAAAATCTCCACGTGTGTGAACTCTGCAAGGTAAGACGTATTATCACGGTTTTCTAACTACTATAAAAAAAACATGCTAATGGTATTTCAGTAACTAAAAATCAATGAAATATATTATATTATGGGGACATTCAACAATTTAGCTGATTTTCCTCTATTTCTTAACAAACATATGGCCGCCTATTTGTTTCTTGAATTACACATTTGGCTTGTTAAATCTATATAATCAAACACATAGCTACGTGATTTTCCTGAATTTCATTGTTGTAGGGAAAACGGTAGTGTGGTAATAGAATAGAATCATTCAAACTGAAACTCAGTCAATCAGTAAGCTGTGGTCGTGATTTTTATATATTTGTTATCATTTACTTATGCGTATTATTTCTTAAATTGACTCAATATCAAGTTTACAATTGAAAGTTTAAGGTTCTATTTTAACTTTAATTGTTTTGTTTTATTGCTTTTTTATCGTAATAAATTGTAAATCCTTTATGTATATTTCGACTAAATAACTGCTTTAAGTTGAATTATTATAGTTATTAGAAAATAATCACTTTTAAATTGACCATTTTAAAAAGTTTTGGTCTATTTTCTTATTAACAGCCTTGTCAGAAATAGGTAAAAACTTGCCTGTTTTCAAAATTGTTTCAAAATGGGGTTTATGTAAAAATGTTTTTATGTCAAATATCTCGAAAACTACTGATTTAAAATATTTGGCCTCAGAGTACGAACAAATACACACACATGACCCCTCAACAATAAGAATCCAAACACACACAAGACATGTTTAAGAAACCAAGTTTTGTTTTACGGTGAGGACGGTTGCAAAAGCTCGTTTTCCTAGAAGACTGTGTTTGAGGGAAACACCAGTCACCTACTTCTGATGTATCAGACACATTCTAATTGTAATCTAAATTGTTTTGCATAATCTATATAATTTCTTACTTAGTATCTTACAATTTCAGTTTCATAGTATCACTTTGCCCCTTACCCGTGATAGTTGTTGATAAATAAAAACGCTTCAAACCTAACCTTCCAAGAGCCTGGCGTTGCAATAATTCAAACCCTATAGTAGCTCAAAATGTTACGGCATCGCGAGTACAGTCAGCAGCTAGTTCTGGTTCGGATGGCTAAAATTACACCGAAAGAAAGTCAATTTTCTGACCAAATATTACCTAACTTAAAACCCGTCAAACAATACCTAACCTAACCTAGGTTTTTAGGTCAACCTAACATAACATCACCTAATTTAACAATTAATAACCAAACACTTAATAACCTAACTTACCCTAACCTACATAAAAAAAAAAATCGGTTGTATCAAAGGATTATTAAAAGAGTTAATACGATGATTTATTAACTTAAAATTGTTACATTATTCCTTAATTACAGATATTAGATGTTAAGAATGAATGCAAAATATTACTTTAAAATGAAAACAAAAAACAAAATAGTTATATAATGTCCATAATATAATAAATATTTATATTCACATAAGCAATCTAGAAAACGACCCTATCATTTTTCCCCCTTGTATAAGGGTTGCCATCCCTTCGGCTCACTTCTGTCCAGATTACATATTTTCTTGCACTACAAATTCTAATAACATTTGACACTACGTCCCTCGGGTAATATTGCTACTGGAGGTAGAAAAGGAATTCCTAAGCGTCAAAGTCAGCAAATATCTTCCTAACTTCAATATAAATAGAATGTCGGTAAATTATCTAAGTAAACTGATATATCTTGTTTATATATTATATGCATATTTTCCTCTTCTGTGTAAATTATAGAACTACAACTTAGTGATTGCACAAAGAATAAAAATAAATCTATGCGGAAATATAACATTTTGTGTGTGCTATGACCAAAATAGTAAAAATCAAAATATAAACACGAATATTCATTCTGTATAGTCTTTTTTACTTACCAGTAATACCTTTTGTTTAGTCTGTTGACTGATCTCTAAGTTTCATGGTCGCAGGAAATCCGAATAGGTAATTTTAGACAACTCGTCCGTCCGTCGTCGTTGTCATTTTTACGTAAGGGCGAAAATTAAGATAGGAACATGAAATTTAGTATAGGGAACTACAGTGTGCTAATATCAAACCCTCTTGAATTCAGAATAATCTAACAAAATCTAAATTGAAAATGTCACAACTGTGGCCACTATAAAAGTTTTATAGCTCATAAGTTGAAAAACATACACTAAATTAGGTAACAATTTTTAGATTTCAATACTACATGTAAATGGTATGTAGTAAACCATAAGCAACATGAGGAGGAAAAAATAAAACTACACCTTCCAGACAGTCTTATCCGGCAAACGCAATGTTAAAATAATCAAATGTCGATAAATTGGTCTCACTGATGTTTGGGCAAAACTAAAACCCTGTATTTAACAAAAAAAAAACTTACGTGATAATTTCAACCAATATGAAAACATAAATCTGAAACAAGGAGAAGAGGTGGGGGAGAGGGATGAGAATGATGATGGACCGGGGATGCAGTGAGGTTCAGACAACAGAATAAAAAACATTAAATTTAATTAAAATAAAAGTAAACAAAGGTGTAAATTAAAAGGAAACAAATCCATCTAAAGTGATTTGTATGTATTGTGAAATATTAATAAAGTTAAAGAAAAATGTTAATAAAACATAAAAAATATAAGTGTTATATAATAATATAAGTGTTTTATGTTTTCTTTTTTTAATAATTGTATTTTTAAATATATATATAAAGTGTTTTCAGAAGAACTGTATCCAAATTTATATATAAGAAAACAACAAAGGAACAATAATTTCGTAAGTAGATAAATAGAATAATATAAAATATATGTAATGCTCTATTTCAAAGGATACATAAATTGGCTTTAGAATTTTCAAATGCATATTATCTTTTGAAAGAAACGTGTTAAAATAAGAATAGAATTATACAGAAATTTATTTAGATAAAACAAGAACCTAATAAGTAATACCTTTTCATAATAAAATTTATTTATTATCCCTTATTTAATTTATAAATATCTGAAACACAGCCAAGCTAGAAATATTAATTTTAAGGTTTTCCTATTTTCAAAAGTGACGAAACCATAAAGATCCAGATGAATCAAACATAACCTTACAAAGAACCACCAAAGCCTTACAGGTATAAACTCGTTATCTCTACCACGATAAATAGCAAAGTTACTGTCAAAAATGTAATTTCGAAAACTGGCTGCTATGATAATCGTTTAATTTACGATATACAGAAGGGTTGACGTTTTTTTACACATGTAGAATTTCCAAGCAAGTGAAGGCATCTTGAGCCTAACCGACGCCAAGAAAGTTCTAATTAAGAGGTTCAAAAAGCCTCTTTTAACAACTGTTTTGCAATCTTAACCTAATGGATAAGACGAATACAATTTAACATTTCCAACCAAATATCTTTTGGGCGTTACATTTAGAGGATCTGCTCTTGTTACATTTTATGATATAATATCTATCTACTAAAAATCACCTAATAATCAGCTTTGCATTGCAGTTTTTTTTAGTGTTAGAATCCAACACAGCACAATGTCTATAATAGGCCTACACCGAACCATCGCGTAACTTGTACCACTGACTGGCACATCTCGTAATGGGAGGCCAGTTCACCTCCCTCATACATCTTCAAGCATTATCACCCCATTTTTACCTGCTGGTGACTGTAGTTCATATCTCATCCTAAGAATAAAATACATTTTGTTTCACTAAAATGTAATGACATAACAGTTGAAATAAGGAAGTTATGTTACAATCACTCGATATCTTCTTCTTATTTTACGGGTTTCGAGCGTTTGTGCCGATATACCGATGTCTTTCATAAATTTACCTAAACTGTTATTGCATCCAAGTCCTTCTTCGCAAAATAAGCAATACTTCTCAACAAGTTGTCTCGTACCCATCTTCACACCGTACAGGAGATTATTCAATGGAGTCCTCCTCCTCCTCATTGCACGCTGTACACACAGCAGAGTCAGAGAGATGCATTTTTTGGAGGTATTTTTGTGTAACTAGTTGATAAATTCTGGTCCTACCTGTAAACGTTTGCTCAGATCAGCTGATTTAATTGTAGATTTGGTGATGTTTGTATTTTAAAAAAAAGGGACCATTTTCCCCATCTCATAATTTATTCATTTTTCTCTTTAATAAGCATAGGTATTAGATAAGTAATTTTGAAGGGAACGTATTTAATCTGGTTTTGGTTCACGTCCTGCCACATTTTAGCAGTTTTTGTCTATCATTTCGTTACTAAGAATGGTACAATGGCTAGGAATCCACTTTAAAGTTATCTGTTTGTTCTCAAGTTTCCGTAATAATTCTAAAATCTCCTGATGGAAAAACAACACAATATTTAGTAAATGCTACAATTTAATTGAGTCTTGCCGACCATGGTTTCGCCAGCAACGGCATTTACAAGGCAGCTTAACAAAGACTAAGGATGATATTAAAACTAACATTTAATATAACAAAAAGAAGAACAGTTACTTAGCTAAGGGGGAGGAAGTAGAAGGGGCCGGGAAACATGTGGTCATTCATAAACACATTCCCGCGCCCTTCTACTCCCCCCCCCCAGCTAAGTACCTGTTCTTCTTTTTGTAAAATTATATGTTAGTTTTAATATCTTCCTTAGCCTTTGTTAAGCTGCCTTGTAAATGCCGTTGCTGGCGAAACCATGGTCGGCAAGACTCAATTAAATTGTAGAATTTACTAAATATTGTGTTGTTTTTTCATTAAAATGGAGTTTAACCAAGTACCTTCGGTCAATAGTGTAAATCGTAATAATCTCCTGAGTTCGATTCCTTGCAAAGCAGATATGGAATCGGAAAGAATGCATATTTTCCTTCCAGATATGGCAGTGCACTAAAGCTGTAGACATAGCAAGGAGCTTTATGTCCAGTAAAGATGTAATGATGATGGAACACAGTACTGGTATTACGAGCTAAAATCCAGCAACTTCATTGTTTTCATGCAGGTTTAAGGATCCATCAGTGTAGATTTGTAGATAGTTGTTATATATACTTTCTGTGGATCATTTTTAACAGCATATTGTCACAAATGTCAAGATTGTCACTTTTCGTTCAGTTTTCTGTAAAAGCAATAACGATATAGGGCAGTTTCCTAACCCAAGGAGATATATAATTCACTGTAGGCTTGGTCATTGGCGTAAAATTATTATTCTATTATTAGGAAGGCGAAAAACTGCTTATACTCATCTTTGAAAGAAAGGTAGAAATTCATGAGATTGGTGGCTTGTGGACAAGGAAAGGATTTTTCGTGCTTATTCGTTTGTTGACGGTCGCACTAAGATTCCACGTTTAGCTCAATCTCCATTGCACTTTTTGGAGTTATACGAGGGCAATCAAGGCAAAGTCTGTGAACAGTTGAGGGACATATTTAATTTCTTTACATGTACAGAAGAGCTTCTCCCGCACTTCACACACGTAGATGTTTAGATCTAAGAAATACAATATGTAATTGTTAAAGAGTTATAGTGTCACCTCTCCAGTTTATATTATCGACAGCCCATTGACACACATTTATAATTCGAAGACAGTTTTCTGTTACAATCTGTATGTGTTTTTCCCATAAAAACTTTTCATTGAAGGTAACTAGTAACATTTTTGGAGAAAGATTGTATCTTATTTATACATTTCCTAGTGGTATTTGTAGCTGATATTTCTCAAGGGAGTAATTTGTCCATTCCGTTATTGTACAAGAGATACTCATGCCCCGCTTGTTTGTCCAAGTTATATGTCTCATATACAGTTAGTTGTACCTTGACCTTTGAAAATGACAGCCTAAGATTTATCATCTACCGATCAAATGCTTAAATCGTCCCCATAATATACTATATTTTATTATACTCTGCACTACATTTCCTAGGAATTGCATTAGAATATTGAAATTAATTGGGCTCAAGACTGAGCCCTGCAGTGTGAAGCTGATACGTCCATGTTCCAGCTACTGGATAGCAGTTTACTGTAAACTAAACATCAGCACAGGTTGCCGATTTAGTTCACTAATCTATAAAATAAAAATTAAAATCTTCAAAATAATAACCTACGTCGTTATGAGCTCCAAATAGTCCATTTGAAAGAAATATTGCTGAAATAAAATGATTTTTTTTATATAAAACGACAACAATTTACAATTTACTCGGATGAAATGGTACTTCCTTACCATTCTATTCAATCAAAGCTTCTAAACATAATACCCAAAAGCTAGTTTCTTGGGTCTGACAGAAAATGTTTAATTGTATTCATACATCAAGGTAAGTATGATGAATTTGTTCAAATTAATTAAAAATTGTAATTAAAGGATACTGCAATTAACGAAGAGATACAATCTTTGTATTTATAAATAATTTATTAAACATGAAAAGTAAAACAACTTTAGTAACAAACTTTCCATGTCATCGTCGTTTTTCATTTCCAGCTTTAAACTGAATTAAAGTGACTTAATTTACATAATTTGGTTTCTAAAAGCGTATAATTGAATAAGATCTTTTTGAGTGAGTTATTCTAAACTCAATTCCTGAAACAAGACCCTGTCAGAAGTCGTTGGCTCCAACACGAACCACAATGAAGAATGATGTCAAATCTAATCTAAGTCTCTTCGCCGGATATTTAAATTACGTTACTCTTTTTTAATTTCAATTTTTATTTTTAAAGTTTTTAATTACTGGATTATTTTTAGACATAAATAAAGTGCTACATTCATATATAAAAAGTTTAAAAATTGATTGCATTTTAAAATACATTTTCCTCTCTTGTCTTCGCTATGATTTAAATTGCCTTCATTTGCATGTCATTGTTTACAGAAGAGATGGATTTATTTAGTAACTTTATTCGTTAGTTATTCCAAGCACTCTCTCTACAAGTCTCTGTCAAAACTCATTAAAGCGTTTCTTCTTATGGAATATATAATAAGGCAATAGGAGAGTAATAAATTCAATGGTATTTCATTTTGTTTTTTTAAGAACAGCGTATCTAGTATTTGTTTTTCCAAAGGTGGTTATATAGTATCAATTGTAAAGTGGTTATATAATATTCACAATGAAATTATTTTGAAGTACAATTTTTGTCTTTAATAATATAAATTACTTCATTTTTTTCTTATATAGATGGGTCAAAACATTGATTTGAAGTTGTTCAGAATATATCTGTTTTGTGTTCCCCCGAATACAAGTAAATGGTTTTTCAACAAAATCTGTCAGCTGTGTTCTATATGCAGTGCTCTACACCCCAAAAGTGTGGAACTATTTTCATCAAATATATTATTTTTGCCATATCTTTTATAGCAATGATAGATTATTTGGTTTTTTTTACCGATAACGATCCAACTATTTAAGGGAAATAGTAAGACTGTTTGAATCCTTAGAGCCATGTTTTAGCAAAATTTATCAAAATCTTTTGAAAAATTCAACTTTTTCTGAAGTCTGATTAGGTCTGATTAGCAGATACACCTAACGTTTGAGTTTTAAAAATAAAAAATATATACTCACAAGCCATTTTAATCAAAATGTTTCACGTGATAGAGCACTGCACATGTGACAGACAAACATCATTCAAAATTTAAATGTTTTGGTGTTTCAGAAGGAAAACTCATACCTACTGTTGATCTATCCCACAACTTTCTCTATACTACGTAACGTGAGAAAGTAAAATAATAATTAATTACAACGATGTTAGGGTTCCTTTTTTTTTTCAATTGTTTTATTTCTGAAATCCCAAATCTGTGTGTTTAGAAGAAAGAAAAAAACATTATTTTTTTTAGTGCATACTAATACTGTAACTTTATTTGCAAAGATAATTTGAAGAAAATTAACAAATTTTACAAAACTGAAACTTATTTTAGCTAGGAAAACATATAAAAACAAGTTGGTGGACCTATTATGGTACATACCCAGCCTCATCATATAATGTAGATCCTCTAAATGTAACGATTTCTTGGGTCTTGAAGGAAATGTCACCTCAAGCGGTTTACACAGTATAGGATAAGTTTGTTTAAAAACGTTGTTACACAGGTTTTATGGATCTCGTCATTATGTTAATCACTCCATGATGAATGGCCCTTACGAACCTCATAAATGTGTACGTATTAAAAGTCCCCACTATTGTCAGTATATCGGCTCTGACAGTCAATGAAGGTGTCCTCACTCGCAACGCCAGTGTCGATAATCCGGCCCTGCCGGATCTATTAAATAAATTACCCAAATTCCACATCTCACAGTCCTGCCATTTGTGTTATTTTTCGTCCTTCCATTTAGGCGTTATCAAACATTAATATTTGTGGCACTTCTTACATGTCAATATATATAACATTCACAAAACAACACTAATACACATCACAAGAACACATTACCTTCACAAATATTAAAGTAAAGCGAATACATTTACTTAGTGAACTCGGTCATGGTCACGTTATAATTGAAAATAAGGTGAGAAATATGGTAGCCAAAGTTTTAAATTTAAAAGGGTTTTATTTTAATTATCTAGCGCATACCTTGTGATATCAATAATAGTTCCTCTTTTAGTAGATTAGGTGGCTACATGTTTTACTGCCACAGTATACTTTATACAATACTGGGACGAAAACGTTTCTAATTATTGATATTAATTCGACAAGTTTGGTTATCCCGCGAAATGATTGTCTTTTTAATAATGTGTGTTAGTGGTATGTATATAATAATATACAGTCTATAACTAGCCTAATGATGCTGCATGTAGTAGTCAAACATGTGCCACTTATTCTACAAAATGTACTATCACAAAATGTGCAAGTGGTTCGATGATTATTGAATTATCTCATCAAAAATTGCATTTAACATCAAATTGGTTTTTTGTTTAACAACGCAAGAGGGTCTATTTTTATGTTCGTAATTGGTCTTTTAAAACATTTATTTTTGGCTAATTACAAAATTATGTTCTGCAAATTTTAAGGTTTATGTCTTGTGATCTGTTATTTAAAACTGACTTTGAAGGATCTGCCTATTTATTAGATGCGATGTTCATTTCATTGTCGCAATTAATTTTATAAATGCCAATCGTATTGTGTAGACAAATTGCTTTTTTCTTCTGTTTTCATGCTTTACACAGGTTTTATTAATTTTTAAAGTATGTCCTTGCTTTTAAAAAAATTCAACGTGCAACATCGTCGTATTTCTATTAAATCATCATTTTGTTTTTCTCTTGTCGATTTATTTATTTCTATTTTTATTGTCTATAAGGGCGTAGTAATAATCCGTTTGAAACAAGGCGAAATGATTTTTTCATAAAAGTAAAACAAAGAATGCGACTGTGAGCTGTGGAATTAAAAGATAATTTATTTAATAGAACCACTCCAGTAAGGGAACACCATCTAGTAACTATACGAATATCATTGGAGATCAAAGTTCTAAATTACTTTGACAATTACTTCGCTATTTGTCATTGTAGAGAAGTGGGGTTGGTAACAGTACATACAGAATTCCAAGTTTCAAAGTTTTAACCAATTGTGTGCGTTATAAGTTGCACAAAATAAGAGATATTAACAAAAATCATTTTAAATGTCCGCCATTTTGAGGTTTTTCATGCGAGTTTTTTTAATTTCAATACAACTCTGTATCCGCACGCTTTTGATTTCCTATACCTAATTTCAAGTATACATAAATCTAGGAAGATGTGTGGGTACTATCGTACTTACATACAGACAAATGTTGGTTTCACGAGACCATGAAAAATGAAAACTAGACAAAAAACTGAGATCAACCTTATACTTCTCATATATGTTAAAATTCTATGATAAATATCTTTAATTTGAATGCCAAGGAATTTTAAAATTATTTTTATTTTTTTTATAAATTGTGTGTATATAGTTTGTTTAACGTAATGGACGATTTCAATTAAGCTTATTTGAATTTACCTAATAAGAAAAAAAACAATATTTTTGAAGTAATACTTACAATTAAACTTATAAAAACATATACTTTTTAAATTTAAAATTTCCTTGTATTTGGTGATGCAGGGAATATCTCACGGCTTGTGTTGGTACACCTGTTTCCTTGTTTAACGTTCTACCCTATCAGACAACCCTCAGTTTAGTACGCGCTCTTAAAGATGCAGTGTTGATATTGCAGAGACTGTTAACACATGTAACGTAAAATATGGGTCTATCGTGTATACTTGAACTGTTTAAAAGCATAATAGAATGTGTATATACTATTTAGTGACTAAAAAAAAACTTTTTTTTAATGTGATCATTGCAAATGGATAGTTCAGGTAAATACTATAAGTTAATAATGAACAAATTAATAACGGACTATAAAAATATAAAGGGTTTTTGGGTAATTAACTTACTTGGAAAAAAACCCATAATATTTAATAAATATGGAAAAGATCGTTTTATTTCCTTCTAGATGTGTGATATTGACTTTTTTAAACTCTATATTTTTCACTTGTGTTATCTCACTCGCTTGTGTTATGTATTTTGATTATATGTTATCTCTTGAGGGGGGGACTATAAATAAAACTTAAAACCTATAATTACTGACCAAAAATAATTTATAAATTGATAATGAAAAAATCATAAATAAAAACCTTCTCATACTCTATTTTACAATATAAATGTTTTTCTTTTAAGATTACTTATTTGTTTATGAAGTGTTTCAATTATTTTACAATAGAAGTAGAAACTATAAAAAACAATATTGAGTATAGGGCGAAGTTTAAAAAACCCCTGATTTTGTTTTTCCAGTTCCAACAGCGACAAGTACCTACTTTACAAAAACATTATTTTATAGCACCCAAGGTATATTTTGGAATAAAAATACAACTGATTGGTTATTTAAAGAAGATTATTTTTATGTTTGTATTTAATAGGTGTCTAATTATAAAGTATTGGTTGTTAGAATAATGTTTATGAGTGAATTTTATAATTGAATATATATGTACGTTTATAGTCTAGAGTCTAGAGAATACAAATATGTATTTATGTTCATCTTTGTGTGTGTTTGTGTCATTTTAGAACTGCTACGGGTTTTTTTATTGAGTTTTCCTAATATAGTTTCAAAAATATAATAATTTCAATTTTTTTTATTTTTATACCTTTTTTTATTTTTGTTGTTGATCACATGCTAGGGAGATGTTACTTTGTGTGTATATTATTTTTGCACTTAAGTTAAGGTTTTCTTTTTAATATTATTTGAGTGTGTCTCCTCCAACAAATGCAATGTCTTGAAAGCCCATCACAATTTTCAATTTATATATATATATATATATATATATATATATATATATAATGTTTGTGTTTAGTTATTAATATTCTAATATTAATTTTAATTGTTTGTTTTTGGAAGAATACATTTATTATTATTATAAATAATATTTATCTGTATATTTTCTACTCCTGACTGAATCAAAATAATACAAATATAATATGACTGAATATAACTTATATATACTAAATGTACGTTCTTATTTCTTGAAGTCCCAAAGGGTTGTATTCATTTTACTTGTTAAAAAATGATATATCAATTATTGTAGGTTAGAGACAATGCTAAAATATTGTTAAATATTTTTAATGGATAATTACAATAACACTGTGTAATTAATTTTCTATTGACAAACTTTTAATAAATATTAACACTATTTCTAAAATACCTTTTTTATTTTCTCACAAATACGTAGTATAAAGAAAGTTATGTGGTAGGTCAAAAAATCGACGTTGAATTTTTGCAGATGTGTCGATTTCGTGGTCCCCTGGGTCTAATAAATGCGCTTTTTGAAATGACGTATATGCAGCTATAGAGTCCAACTGCATTGACCGATTTTAATCGAATTTGACATATAGGCTAGGCAATTTGGCCATATGCTGGACATTCTTTAATAACTCAAGATTTGGAAGTAGTTACTACACACAAAATTACGATTTTTATCAATATCGAATCAAACGATTTTCATCAAATTTTTCGTAAATGTAGACTCTAAGAACCATAACAAAACGTCTCCGTTCATATGCATTGGGGTTGATTATAAATATCTTATAAACAGCTATTATTTTTCAAATTTTAGTTAAATGTATAATAACTCAAACACGTGTAACGACCCAAATCACACACACGCGCGCGCGCACACACACACACACACAAACACACATATAAAATTACTGTACAAGAAATAGGCAAAAATAAAACGTTATTGACATAATCAGTATTGCTTGATTAGATGAAACCCTTAAGTGAGTTAGGCATGACAATCCTGAGGTACACTAACTGCATCTAAACCATTTTTGTTGAGTTAGATCCCTCTCTTTCATCTTTCCTCTCAAGTCTGTCTTGACTAACTCTTGTTCTTGTTCTACCAACCCCGACACTTGGGGCTCTGTATTTTAGATCTCTTTTCAAGTTTTTTCTCTTTGTTTAGTTGTGAAAATCTCTCGCTCGTCATCGCCTTATAAAAAAGGAAGAAAACAGGATAATATTTTTCGCATACGTGTTTTAATAACGTAAGGGTCAGAAAAACAAGAATTGGTCAAAAAGACCTGATAGGAAAGATAAAAGAGACTTCTAACTCAAGACTATATGAAAAAGGTGTAAATTACAGCTATGTTCCCTCGCGATTTTCAAGCTATAAAGGTACGCCAATATACCCCTGAGGGTGTTATATAATGTATAGGGTGTGTTCGGTAATCATCAGAATTTTGGGCACCATTTTTTAGTGAAGTTCACGGTGAAGGAATAGAAAAATTTATTTTAAACCGTTCATCCGTTGTTATTGTCGTTTGTAAGTAAACACGATAGTGGAAACAAAAAATTTGGTAAAGTGTCCTCGTAGTACCTTTTTGAAAAAATCTACTTGAAAATGATAAAATAACTACCATTTTTGTTTGAATATATCTCGTATAACATTTATTCAATTTACAACACACTAAATAAGATAAACATTTGCACATTTGAATTTTGTATGTTGTTATCCTAATACTGTACGATGACAAATAGCGAATTTATTGTCAAAAATGTAATTTCCAACCCTTGCCACCCATCCGTATCCACTATTTTACCTAAAGTATGAAATCTCCTAGCTAATTAAATTAACATTTTAAAACACGAACATCAACTTTTACAAACAAAACCTCCTATGCCTATTCGGTTAAATTGTTGATTGTGTACTAAGTTCCTCTTTGTTCATAATATAAATATACTTCTCTGAATTTTTCCACATCAGATGATATTTTCATTAAACTTTATTAAATTTGTATACATTTTTATTTAACCTTTTTCTGCTTCAAAGAGATCTGAAAATATAAATTATTAAAATTTCTATACGCAATATTTTACACATTTACCTGTTTTATATATTTTTTATTAATTGAATAATTGTAATATATCATTTATCTACAAAGGAATGTATAAATGTCCAGAAAACAATACATATAAAGCAGAGTTATAAAACACGTAATCATATGTAATATTTCTGATGTAATAACAGCTAAGGGTTGCTTTTGTTTATTGAACACTGCTCCACTTTTATAATTTTTTCTATTCAATTTACATTGTCACTTCTCTCCTTTTAATTAAGAAAGGAAAAGTCAATTTAATTGTATGAAATAAAAAATAAAGAACAAAATGTTACTAAAATAAAAATACAAAGCAAAACAAAAAATGTGCAAAAATTAAAATCTTTTAATACAATTTAACTGTCAAAATATTTATAAATAAATGTTGAGCTTGACTTGTGAGATAATATTAGATAGAATAAAACTCGAACACAAGTTCTCACAAAAATTACGTTTACTTAATCAAAGGCGTTTCAACTACAAAGTCGCCGTCCTCAGTGATACATAATTTAGTTATTGTAGCTCTTGTATCACTGAGGATGGCGACTTTGTGATTTGAAACACCTTTGATTAAGTAAACTTAATTTTTATGAGAACTTGTGTTCCAGTTTTATTATATCTGTCAAAATATAATAATAAACTTAAAATTAAAAAAATATATATTTATTTTGAGATGAAGCGTGCAGAAAATACACACACACACACACACACACACACACACACACACACACACACACACACACAAACAAACACACACACACCACACACGAATACATACAAATGGTGGTCTTCATGTAGCCATAATCTGTAGTGGAGATACCATTAAAATAATAATTTAGATAATAAATATATAACATACAAACAGCAGTAAAATTAATTCATTCTATTTATTCATGTAGTTCCTATTTTAATTACATAAATAATAAATACTTCCAAAAATAAATTAAAATTTTTCCTTTCCCGTTTTATGTATTATGTATTTAGGTAAAATATTTAATATTCTGGAGCTGAAAAAGAAAAGATGTGTAGATTATAACAACCCCTGCGTTCCGCAGTTTCTTTTTACGACTCGCAGCTGCAATTATATTTCTGTTTTTATAAAAAATAATTTTTAAACTTTAAACACAAATATATATCTAATAGGTAGAAATTTTCATTTCGTGGAAATGGATTTAGTGTATCTTCTTTTTTCATTATTATTCTAACAAATTAGTTTTTAATTTTAGTTATAAAATCCCACGCTAAGTTTGTATACTCTAATCAATACAACTAATAAAAATATAAACTGTACCTCAAATTATCTAAAGTACAAGGTTTTCTTTAAAAAATATAAAACTCTAAAAATTCCACTTATCTTATTTATACTTGACTTGCTTGTTTCAGCCATTACAATGACATCATCATTAACAGGAATTGGTTTTCTCTGGGCGTTCCTTTCCCTTGCTGCGACACTCCTTTGTTGCTCCGGCTTCTATCTACCTTTCTGGATACAGGTTTGTTAACACAATATGTTTCAATAATATCTTTTACACTTTATTAAATGATTTGTTTTCAATGAAAACTATTTTTACAAAACGTAAAATAATAAATGTACAAAGTCACCGTGTATTGAAAATGGCGATCTACAAACAACCGATCACTTGAATTCTTTTTTATATAATCTATTTATTTTCTTCTTTCACAGGAAATATTTTTACAAGAAACATTGTTACAAACTAAATGTATATATAAACATTTAACGTATTATCTTTACAAGATGAAAAAAAGAGGGAAAAAGAGAGAAAAGGGACAAAATAAGTACTAATTTAGTTAGAAAGTAATTTTTTTTTCACCTCTAGGGCTAACCTATTTAGAGGCTGCACATTAGTAAATAATCACAAAACAAATAGAGTACTGAAGTTATTCGGGAGCAGTTAAAATAATAATAACAAAAAACAAGTTCTGAAACAAAACAAACAAAAAGAGATATACTTCATATACAACAGACTAAACATGTCTAGGAATTAGACTAATTATAAAACTAATTTACTCACATATATTCATAACAACATAATTCACATACACACTTATGTTAAATAACAATTCTAGACTCCTCACACACACACACACACACACACACACACACACACACACACACACACACACACACACACACACACACACACTTACATTATAATTTCACGCAACACTACACAATCACCCCCCAACAAAGCCTGTAAGTCATCAATGTCCAACAGCCAGAGTTTAAGAAGTTTTAAAAATGTTAATACATTTAGCAATTCTTTATATTGCCAGGTTGTTTATTATAATTATATAACAGGCTTAACGGTAGCGTAAATTTAAAGTATTATCAACTTAGCTGTGGAAACAGAGACTTTGATTTTATTCCTATGACAATGTTATTCATTTCTGTTTTGGAAACCTCAGAAATTCCCACTTCTGATATAATATATTTAAAGGACTTTGTAGATATTCATATCTCCCGAAAATTCGTCGACATACGTAATTTTTCAATTGTTACTAACTTTTTAATCTTAAGTTTCTTCAAATTCCTTTTCCTGATAGAAAATGTTAAACATTTTCTCATGAACAAAATTATATGTTTTCAAATCCGAGAACAAACAACCAATTTATTCCGGAAATAGTTTCATATAACCGGACTGATTTTGTTAGATTTCTGGACCAAAAATCAGGCTGGTTGAATATACTTATTTCCGGCATATATTGGTTATTTATCGGATTTGAAAACGTAAGGTATAATTTTGTTCGTGAGAAAATGTTTAATATTTTCTATCTAGAAAAATAATTTGATAAAACTTAAAATTAAAAAGTTAGTAACCATTGCAAAATTACAAGGGCCCCTATTTTGAAATTTGTTTAACAATAAATAACTGTGTTAAATGTGTACCAAATTTATAAAATGTCTTTAACTAGGTACCCTGAAGAAATAAATTTTCTTTTAAAAACACAAAATGGCAACCAGACAGAAAACAAAACGTTTCTGGACCTGTGTTTATTGGAACTTTTTATCTTATTTTTACATAAGGAACTATCCACCCGACGTATGTCCGAGTATTTCTGGGACACCCTGTGTAGTGAGTAAGTGGTAATATAGACAGGTGTTTGAATAAAGGCAAGGACGAATCTCAAACTAATGCATTTCTGTAATATTTTCATGTTGTGATCTATGTTTTTATAAGCATGATCACAATTTACCAGGTGTTCTGCGAATTTTGATTTTTCCGGATGCCTTAGTGCCTGGATATGTTCTTTATATCGTATGTAGAATTTGTCACATGAACTACAGTTTAATCTATATATACCGGTATTCATGAACTTGTCTTGGTTTGAGGTTTTGTTGCTATTTAGTGTATGTTGTAGGTTTGAGTTGGTTTTGTACGCAACTTTGTAGCCTTGGTGTCTGAAAACATTAGCTATGGTGTTATTAAATTTGGGGTTGTGTTGTTATACTACGAATTTATTATCTTGTCCGAAACACGTGAAGTGGTAATATTATGTACTGAAGGAAAAACTTCAAAAAAAAGGATTTCTGGCGGTGAGTAACACGTTAAAAGTTATTTATAAGCATATCCAGTGATCTAGATTCCCAATTGTAACGGATTAAGATTTGTAATGTATATACCCCCTCCCACACTATATTCCATATTACAATCTGCTGTGCACCATTGAAAAATAAAAAGTACGCAATAGATATTTTGCAATGATCGTCTTTAAGTGAAAGAATACTCGTAGAAATTTATTTAAATTGGATTTTAATGACATTTTCCATGTCATAGCTTCATCCAAGATCACTCTTTTATGAAGTACCCTATTATTTATGACATGTACTTTCTTGCTTTATTATAGTATATTAATGTTCATTGTTGGTGTCCAAGTCAATAATGATTAACAATTGATATGTAGTAATAAATTACCTCATTTGTTCCGTCATGTGACTTTACTTGTCTTGTTCTCAAGACGCGTTTCGGAGTCGGGACTCCATCTTCAGTTATATCTCTGTAGAGGTCGTCAAAACATTAAAACATTTACGAAGACATATATAGTATTACACACACATAAAATGCACATACACGTGTATAGATGTATACTTAGTTACGACATAATGTTTATAGTGCGCACTGCTGTGCGATCCGCGGACTACTGATTACTGCGGTGGGTCAATGGTTGAGAATACTTGGAAGGCTTTATCAATCTATTGTATCTTAGCGCTGTTTCATATAATGAGTTAGACTGGAAAGATAATTTTTCATTTAGTATGTTGTCAGGTGACTGTTTAAATGCCTTGTATATTTCAAATTCTTCAGTTGCATTCATCATTCGTCGCTTTTTTTGGATGTGGAATGGTGTCATGTTTGTTTTAAAATCAGTGTATGAGTGATTGTTGTCGACTAAATGTTGCGCACAGTTTGATCTATAGGCATACAAATTGTTTTTAGATAATTATAGCGCTCCATAATTCATGGAGCGCTCCTTATAGCGCTCCATGAATGTTCTGCCTGTTTGTCCGATGTATTCACACACTATATTTTGTATTTTTTACAATACATTACTTACACTTATATAGTAAGGGTGTTAGAAATCTAGACTTCGCTCTTACGTTAAAATTTAGGTTACAAGTTTTGTCAGTGTTTAAAACCTAGTAATGTTTGGAAAACCACCATTTTAACGTATCTAGACCGGCTTTCATTGCTGACATTATTTCTTCCATTGTGTTTCTGACGTGACACAAGGCAGTATTATCAGCAAATTTATATACTAGTAAATTTACTTGCATACTTCCTCTTCATGAACTATTTATATAGATAATAAACAATATCGCTCCTAGCACTGATCACTGGGGACCCCTACTTTATTTGTTTCATTTGTCCCTGAACCCCCACACATTGTTCTCTATTGTATAATTAACTCGAGAACCATTCATGTAGTGGTGAAATAGTTCTTGGATCTAATTTTTTTAAGATAAGCCTGTGATGGGGAATAGAGTAGTGGGCTCGTTCATGTTTGCTGAGAAAATGACAACAGGTGTCATGTACTTATTTGGAAATTAATAACTTATTTGGACATGATTGAACTTTTTCTGTTTTCCCCACAATTTGATGACATAGATAGAGAATAAGAAATAAGTGTTATTTTTCAAATGTTACACCAAATTACAGCCATGTATTC
The DNA here is from genome assembly GCA_963513935.1 of Aphrophora alni. Taxonomy (NCBI): domain Eukaryota; kingdom Metazoa; phylum Arthropoda; class Insecta; order Hemiptera; family Aphrophoridae; genus Aphrophora; species Aphrophora alni. The sequence goes on from OY740770.1 coordinate 116,789,953, forward strand.
ATATGTTAGTTTGGTTGTTAGGTTACATAGCTCATATTATGTGCATGCTGATCCATAAAACATATTTACAATATATTATGAGCCGTTTGATGATGAAATCAAACAGCAAAGTGTATGTACATACATCTGTATGTAAATAGTATGCAGTTAACAGATAGGGTATACCATCGTGTTTGAACATGTTGTTGACGCAATGATTATTCCAAAGGGCTGTCAAGTATCATTCTGGGAACGTGACGTACTTGTGTTAAATAAATGTGGCAAATATATTAAATACTTCACTGCGTTTCTATCTAGTGACAGTTTCTGTAATTGACAATTTTAATTAGAGTTTTGTAAAATATATTACTATTTTAGCAATATAGAGTCGATTAAAAAGTCAAATCACTTCTGTTCATGGATACAAATTAACATAATTCATAACTGTGTTGGTGTTAGACTAGTTTTTATTGTTTTAGACAAATTGTTATCCTTCAACCTACAGAAAAATTATAAAAACCATTTTGTTTTTGATTAGGAAAGAAAAACATTTTGTCTATTGTATGTTTTTTTGTAAAGTTAACGGTTTTTGAGTTATCTTTCGTTAAAAATTTTAAACGGCAGCCATTTTGAAAATTATTAAAATTGGCGTTTGGCGTTTGGTACACTTGTAAAACGTAACATACAAAATACTTTTATTAAATTTGAACTCAATATCTTAACTATATCTGCAGTTATAATGTTTTTTTTTTAACAAAAACAAAATGGTGGATAGATTGAGAATGAAAAGGAATTCGATTATGTTATTTGACATTTTTTATTGGTTTTGATGTGTATAATCCAAAAAAGAATAGCCAGTCCACGTTTTTCGTTACACCCTGTATATAAAAAAGTGAAGAACGTCTGTACCTAATTAACACTAGCAAATCTGTCAGTCTCTATACTGCTATAAGTCATCCAAAAAGCGATAAAACAATAATTCGCTAATCCTTTATAGATTACTCCTTGCTTACACACAACTTGCCACTCCATGCTTAGTAAAGGGTTGCGGTGCAATACAAATGAAGGGGTACTGCAGCCAAGAACATGCTTGCTGGGATTTCTTTTACTTACCAGTATACGGGTCGTTTTTGGTTATTAAAAAAAAAAAAAAAATGTACCTGTATTTTTTGACATTTCATGGAATCAGAAAACCTAAAAATTGATTTTCGACATATCGTCCGTCCGTCGTCGTAGTTTTTGGCGTCGTTATCGCCTTTACTCCAACTGGCACAAAATTAAACCATGAACATACAATTTGGAATGACAATATTGTTCTCATATAAAAACTCTATTAAAATTTACAAAAATCTAATTTAAATCTTAAATGGAAGCCATTTTAAAATATTATTGTCATAACTCGTATGTTATTTAACTTTTAACACACTAAATTAGATATAAATTTTCAGATTTCAATTCTACATGTAATGCCACTAACACCAACTCTCTACTATGACAAATAACGCAGTTATGAGTTATTGTAAAAAAATGTAATTTCAAAATTAAATATGACCACCCAAGAAAATATGATATCCGTAAAGTTTCATCAGTGTCGATTCACCGAGTGGACGCTTCTTTACGTATGTACAGCTTCGAAGTCTGCGAGGGCCGAAATACTGACTCCAGCTAAGGAGTTGTGGAAACGTTTTAATTAGGGTCTAACAGACGTCAAGAAAGTAGTGATATACATACTAATTTCTATATTTAGAAAACCTGTAACAACCGTTTAAACATATACAATTTAACATTTCCTACAAGACCCAAAAACAAACTTTTGGACATTTCATTTAGAAGATTTGCATTGTATAATGGAGCTGGGTAAGCATCAAAATAATACCCATCGACTTGTTTATCTTTTTAATATTTCAATTCAGGTCAGCGATTACAATTTTAATTAAATATTATATTTACTCTGTTTATATTAGAATATGTTTTAACAACACAACTTGTTTCTACTATTGTTTGTGCAAATGTGACGAGTCGATAGAAAATCAAGTTTTATATATATTTTATGACACACAAAGTTCTGATTATAATCATTAAATGTTTCGCAAATTGTTCTATTATTTATGTCTGGTATACATTAAGGAGGAAGAAAGTTTATAAGCGGAATGTATTGTAGCCTACTTTACTGGAAATACCTTTACCGTTTGTAAAGTTTAAATGACTGAAAATAATAACAAAATTCTAATTGCTTTGACAACGTTAAAATGGTAAAATGATAAATATTGTATTTTTTATTGTTTGTTCCGTTCTCAGGTTTTACTTCCTGTATGTCTTTCTCTATTACCTTTCTATATGGTAAAAAATAGCAGTGAAAAATATAGATCTATAAACTTCATTTCGTTTACAGATGTATTGTAGGGCACGATATTGATTTTTTTTTTTTAATCTAATAAAATATATAAATTGATAAACACACTATATGTAGAAATATATATTTACGACCGAAATATGCAAAATGAATAAATCCGCCATTATTACCTAAAAAAATAACTGAAGTGATCCTCTCCATAAGGTTTTAAAAAAATTCAATCAAATTTTCAAAGCGTTTATTCGAGGGACAAAAGTTTAACAATGTCTCACCAAAATTTAGAGAACTTTTTTCTTACCATTTAAATGCAAAAATTTAAAAAAAATATGCTAAAAACAAAATAGCATACAAAAATCTTCTAACTTACGAATACTCTAATAACATCACACTCGGAGAAAATGAGAATCGGTCTACAAAATACCTGATGAGGAAGATATAAGAGAGAGACGTAACCAGAAACTGATTGGATAAAAGTCGAATACAGCGAGAACCTCGAATTCCCGTCCGTTTTCACTATAAACCAACTTTAAAGAGGTAGTAAACTAGCAAGTAATAACTATTATGTGCATTTAAATTAATGAACAATGCATAAACCCAGTAAACAAATTTCTGAATTATCTGAATGCTGTTCTTGACGTATCTACACCACTAATGGTAACAGGATTGCACATGTACCAATAATTTGTAAAATTTATTATTGGCCTAACCCTAACCAACCCGAAACCACATAACATAATTATTGCAACGTAATTACAAAAAGGTACAATTATCAATCAAACTTTAATATTATTAAGTACTTTTTTGAGTTGTGCTGTTCACACTCCTTTTTTTTTCTTTTTGCTGACTTACGTTTCGTCTATTATTCAGGCATTATCAAATCAAATTATATTATATTAACATTAAGTCATTGAATGAAACCAGTCTACTAAGACAATGTAATATTATTCTAAAACAATTTATTTTTAACCTACAATGATTGAGTTTATGAGCGTATATTGTGAGAAAGTTTGTGCAGTGTTTATTTCGTCCAATGTTTGTAATTCCTGAAGTAACGATGCATGTATTTCTGTGTAATTCTAAAACCCTCTGTGTCTATTTCAGGGAAAATTAATGGGTAAAGTGGACGCATACTTCAGTTCTTTCAGACGATGCAATTATCCCCGCATGACGTCACAGGGTGCTGTCGAGATCGTCATGGAATGTGGAAGATATTCAAGGTAATAATCAAGATATTCAACTTGTTAAGTAAACAGAGAGTTTGAATCTATGAAGAATTAATGAGTATTAAACTCTAATACCTTTCTGATAATACGTTCATTAACTCAAACTTGTTTCAACGACAACATCGTCATCTTCAGTGAAGCATGAGTACAATAATTATAGTGTAGGGAGGAGGGGCGTGGCCTAAACCTATTTCACAACTTTCTAAGTAGTTAGACGTTAACAAATTTCCGACGTCTGTCTAAGTAACCTATGTAACCAATACAATATTACTAAACTAACATTCATAAACAACATATACAATTTGATTTTACAATAATATAGAATTTTGTCTATTTCCTTATACATTATTTAAAATTAAATTACGATATTTGTTAATATAAAACATTTCCCTAATAGGCCTACCTACTTTATTAAATTTTGTTACATTTCTTTCCTAAACATTTAGTGTTTTTTTAAAGGGTTATTAATGTTCATTGATTTTACCAACCAATTTCTTATTGAACTACCTGTATTACATAGTAAAGTAACCCGGGATTATCAAATACGGATATTTAAACTCGGAACACGTTTTGATAGTTCATTCTAATATATATTCAACGTACAGTAAAAGTATCGCATATATTTTACAAACTTAACTTCTAGCTGACGTAAGAAGTAGTTCATCTCAGAAATGGAAAGTTAAATGACGAAATTCAGGTCCCTTATACAGAGTGTTTCAAAAAGAAGTAAACTATTTTAACGTTTACAAGTATAAACACATTAACCCTTTCATATAATATGTTTTTTCTTGTTGTTTAAATACGAAAACTTTTTGTCATCATCAGTTTACAAAAAAGGAGGGAAAGAATATAAATAAATATCTCTAGCCCTCGAATACACTAATATCGTCAAGTTCGGAATAGAATAAGAGTTGCTAAAGAAAAATCTAATAAGAAAATTTATGAAAGGGAACTAACACAAGACTGCATGAAAGAAAGATGTTGACCCGACTAGGGTCCTTCAGGATTGATAATCCTGTCCTTATTACTTTGAGGACAGGAAAATGAAAATAATTACGAATTTAAAAAATAAATCATTTTCAAATTCATTGTTTAAATTCCAAGTCACGTTGTATACGAACGTAAAAGTACTATTAAATATTACCTTAATATATCCGTCAGTGACTCAAACGTGTTTCAACTACAACATCGTCATCTTCAGTTATGCATGACGACAACAAACAAAATTTAACTAACCTGGTTCTGTGCCATGTGTTGTATTTAAACAAAATGTGAAAGGAAGGGCGTCGTCTAATTCTATTTCACAACAACGTTCTAAATAGTAAAACGTTAACAAACACTCTGACATTATTTTATTTCTTGTTGGTTAAAGGCAAAAAATATCTTGGTCATCATCGCCTTAAAAAAATTAAGAAAAGAACGTATAATAATGACGATTTTTTTTAAACGCAGAAACTGTTCTTCTCTTTATATACATGAAAAGAAGAAGCTGAGATTATAACGAAAAACCTTTAAACTTTAAATCCCTAATACTGTCGGGTTCAATAAAAGAGTTGGTCAAGAGAGACTCCAATAGGCGTTTTGAATGAGACAGTTCTAACCCAAGACTACATGAAAAAAAGGTGTAGACCCAGCTAGGTCCCTTGGGATTGCCAAAACCTTAACCACTTTAAATTAACGCTAGACAGTTACGTCACTCTATGTAATACAATATTACCAAATTACTATTCATATAGAATTTTGTAATATAGGGCCTAATACATTATTTAAAATTACTACGCAATATTTTCTAATGAAAAAGTTTCTCAATCATCTGTTATATTCAATTTTTAACATTTTCAAAAATTCAATATTTTCTACTTTAAATCTAGTAGTGATATACACAATTCGGAAGGTTCAGAAAATGTGTGTAAAATAAATTTATCCTACTAGATAAAACCCATTGATCTATACCAATACAATTTAATATTTCCTGCAAGGCTCATGAAACCACTTTCTCGGCATTAAATTTAAATTATCTCCTTATAATATATTGTATAATGGGGCTGGGTGAGTACTATGGTCGCTCCCATCAACTTATTTTTTGTATCGTTGTTTTTATAAGCCTTGTTAATAGATATATTTTGATTGCCATGTCCATATCTTTGTTGTACATTATTTTCATTACTAAATTTTTTTGTTTATTTGTCACATTTCAAATATTCATTAAAACCGTTTGATCTCAATACTATTCTCGTTTATAAACTAAACTCTTCTGATCTCATTTATTAAATCATTGTTAATGAAATTGTTGCGCTTGTCTGTTTAATTATTTTTACGAAACTCTAAAGTCAAAGCAACAACAAATAAACATATTTACACGTGGACTCGTTTTGTCGACTGCTTCAAATTAAAAAAAAAAAACCTGCAGCAGTATTGTATTTAAAACCATAATGTTTTCTGAACTGAGGATACATATTAATGTCGTCGCAGAACCCTTTGTTTGGTTCACATTCATGTATTCAATAAAAAGCAAGTTTGAAATGTATCCGTTACAGTACGTTTTACAACCTTTGATGACTGAAATGTATTAAAATATTGTTCAATTCATTTATTAAAGTAACGGTTAATTAAAGAATATTGCTTTTGTCGTTTCGATGAAAGAAAACATTACGCAAAATTTTTCATAACGTAATCCACAAAAGGAAATAAAACCAAGTTATTGAAAAATAAAATTAGAAAAAAACATAACCTTACCGTTAATATATCAAATGTGAAAACATGACAATGTGTAAAGTTATTGATTTGCAGTGTATAAGACAGTGAAGAGGTGTGATGAAATCTTCATTTTAAGGAGTTTGTTTTTCACAGCTCATTTTAATCATATTTAACTTACAAAGCTTAGTTTTTGTACTAAATTTAACTAAAGTTTCTAGATATTATTGTTGGTTTTTTTAATGTGTTAAGATTTGGTGACATCCCAAGTCCATGGTGGCAAGCGAGCACTGTTCTTGTGGGGACTGGCAGTGCAATCAGCCTACTCGTCGCTGTTACTGCTGTTTCAGCGTGTTGCATTACTTATGTTGTCCACAGTACAACTGCAAAAACTGCTGGAATCCTTCAATTAATAGCAGGTAAGTTATGTTAGGTAAGTTGAGGTTAGATTAATAGAGTAATGGTTAGATAAAGTTAGGTTAGGTTAGGTATGGTTAAGTTAGGTATAGTTAAGTTAGGTTAGGTTAAGAAGGTAAAGTTAAATTTAGGTTATAACAGATTTTATTTACACGTATGCAGTCTATTTGAATTAAACCGAACCTAACCTAACATGCTCGTGGTGGTACAGTTAGTCAAGTTAGGTGATTTGACCCTGGTTCTCCTAACTATACGAATATCACATTTACTTGGGAGGTCAGAATTCGAAATTACATTTGTCACAATAACTTGGCTATTTGTCATAGTAGAGGGGGGGGGGGGAATTGGCACAATTAGTTGCAGAATTGAAATCTTAATATTTATCTTATAAAGTGTGTTATAAGTTATACATATAACACTCGAGATATGAATACAAAACTGTTCAAAATGGCCGACATTTTGACATTTTTAATTCTATTTTTTCTAAATTTCAATAAGTTGTTATATGAGCACGCAATAGTTCCCTATACTAAATTTCTTGCTTGTAGTTGTATTTTTGTGGCCGCTATACCAACGAAAGCAACATCGACGACGACGACGACGACGACGACGACGACGACTACAACTGATAGACGGACGACATGTTGAAAATAACTGTTCGATTTCCTGAGACCATGTAAGTTGAAAGTCAGTAAGAAAGCAGAGGTTGCAATTTTGGCGATTACAAAACTTAACGTAGGCCTATGTTCAATAAAAGGAAAATTAAATTAAATTTTAATAATAACCTTATATATACATCATTCTGAACATTCCTTCTAAAAATTATTATGACACGTATTATTGTAAATAAGCAATAAACACACAAACTGCGGTGGAGTTTAAACAGGACTTCTTTCTGTGAATTAAGTAGGACCTTGTGATTTGCTTCGATTGAAAAGTATATATGTGCGTAGTAGTAGTTGTATATATACAGGGTATTTCCAAACTCCTCGTACAAACCTCAAGGTATTGTCCCTTGGGTAAAAAGAAGTCTAGAACTTAACACAACCAGAGGTCTATTTAGTATCTTTGTCCGTCTGAGTTGTTTACAAATATATATATTAATATAGCAACCTAACTTTTATTTCAAAATGGCGGCCATTGAAAGCTTTTAAATTCAAATAACACTAAAACTAGCCTTTTAGAACAATAAAAATAACTTTTATTATTAATGTATTGTTTTTTATGATAACTTATAATATACAACACTTTAGAGCACACTACGGCGAACTTAAAGATTAAAATCAAACACCCAATACCACAGTTAAATAAAACAAAATTTACGTGCATTTCAGTAACATAGTTACCATCCTCAGAGGTTGAGAACAAGTGTTACTGAAATGAACATATAGAAATAAATCTTGTTTTATAAAATGGTGTTTGATTTTAATCTAATGATAATTTATGTTTTGTGTTTTATGTTTGAGTCAATGTATATTTTTTACAACCGTTCCTACGATCATTTGACCTTGTATATTATCTTTATTTATATACATAACCAAATATTTTGTCTAAAAATGTAAATAAATTTTGCTAATAAGGGCGTTATTATTATACAAAGTTGAATACAGTATAATATCTACTGCCACTGTGATCTCAATAAATGGTAAATCACAACGCAAGCCACTCGTGTATTATCTTTTAATACTTAAATCTGTGGCCGGTGTTTTATTCAAGTTTATACTAGCCGTGGTATTATTTACTGTTAATGCTTGGTATATTGTTTGTCATGTCATGTACTAGGCAGTATTCAAGTTGCGTTTACAAAAAACATTTATTGAAAGTACTGTATTAAAGGACCGAGGACCAAGGACTGTATTAAAACAACTAAGGACAGAAAGTTTACTGTGTCCATAACCACTAGTGTAACATAAGGTAACCTAACTGGATCTACGCCTTTTCATGTAGTCTTGGTCTTGGGTTGATTGATTGATTGACTTTATTTGGAGTTTAAAGGGTGTTTTAAATATCAGCCCTGGCACCGCGATTGCAGCTAAAGCTTCTTTATTCTAGCTTAGCAGATTTGTTACCCTTATGAGTTAAGTAATCCACTAACTTGCAACGATAGTTTCCCAGAAATTTGGAATCCAAAAAACCTTTCGCCTCTTATTGGTAAGGGCCTCAAAATTGAAAATTCCTCCCCCCACAGTCCACACGGTTTCGCCATGATAAGCTTCTATCCTTCGCAAATGTACTCTCAGACCACAGTTTCCTGTCATTTTTCTGAGTTTTCCCCTACTTCGGGTCATTATTGTCTTTTCAGGACTATGTCCTTAATTAATGACTTACTATAGTTGTGCCCTTAAGGCTTCCCCATCTTTCCTGGTGTTTTTAATGAACCCACCCATTTATGGTCATCTTGGCCAGACACACGGATATTTCTACATCTGGTTCAGGTCCTTCAAACTCTGATGCAGAGCCCTGTTTAGCAAGTTTGTCTATCTTCTCATGCCCCGGAACCCAGTGCAAAGTTACCCGGTTTTCCTGGGATAAAGCATTGAGGGTCTCTCGGCATTCTCTTACCAGACTAGGTTTCATTGTCGTACCTCCAAGTGTAATCTTGTGTTAGATCCCTCTCATTCATCATTCATATCAGATCTCACCTGACCAACTTTTGTTCCTTTCCGACCTTGACGCTATTAGAGTACTCGAGGACTAGATGTTATTTTATACATTTATCTTACTTTTTTATTAGGCAATAACGACTGAGAGGTTTTTGCTTTTAAACATCAAGAAAAAACGAATCACTAATGATTACCATTAAAATATTATAAAGAAATAAAAGGAAATAAGTTAGCTCATCACCAAAAACTTGAATAAACAGGAATGGAGATCAAACAAATCGTCAAGGGTTTATGTGGTACTTACAAAATGATGTTCTCGTAATGAGAAATTTTCTCTTCCTAAGCCGATTTCAAGAATATTGATGGTGATTATGCAAATAACTTTAATCAAGGTGGCATAACGTTTACCTCGGAGATGCGGTTGATTGAAGTATTTCACAGAGCTCAAGGGAAATTAACAAATTATTTTAAAGTTATTCAAAACTAAACTTGTTCTAAGAACATGATATTGGGTCGTTGAGTTCACACAATGGAATGTAAAGCATAATGAGAAGATGTGATGTGATGTTATTTATCTATAAACTCCTCACGGGCTCATTTTAGTGAGTACGGGCTCGGCAATCTCGAGGTAGATTAGCTTTCTTTGGGTTAGATATATCTCTTACATCTTTCCTATTTGTCTCTCTTGCCCAACTCTTCTTCTTTTTCGATCCTGACGCTATTAGAATATTTGAGGATTATTTTATAATATTTGATTTTTTATAATGTGACCAACATTGACATCTCTGAAATATTTTCCTTAACGTTTTGAGTGTATACAATATATGGCACTGACCTTTCTGAATTCAGATTCAATTTAAAAATAAGCATTATTGTTTTTATTTTCTCACATTTTATGTAGTATAAATGAGTCAGAAAATCTATGTGAAGTTTATGAGGATAAATAATAGGTTTATTTTCACTTTCTAATTTTGTGCAATTTTTTGGGGTTGGGTAAATGATGAAGTTTGTGCATTTTTTGGGGTCAGGAGAGTGAAAAACTTTGTGCAATATTTTGCGGTTGGTTGAGTAAAAATGTTTGTGTAATGTTTAAGGGTTGGATGAGTGAAAAGTCTGTGCAACCTCTTGGGGTTGGGTGAGTGAAAACTTTTGTGCAATATTTTGGGGTTGGTTGAATGATGAAGTTTGTGCATTTTTTGGGGTCAGGAGAGTGAAAAACTTTGTGCAATGTTTTGGAGTTGGTTGAGTGAAAATGTTTGTATAATGTTTAAGGGTTGGATGAGTGAAAAGTCTGTGCAACCTCTTGGGGTTGGGTGAGTGAAAACTTTTGTGCAATATTTTAGGGTTGGGTGAGTGAAAACGTTTGTGCAATGTTTTGGGGTTGGGTGTGTGTAAATATCTGTACAATTTTTGGGATGGGTGAGTGAAATATTGTGTGCAATGTTTTGGGGTTGAGTGAATGGAAAAATGTGTGCAATGTTTTGAGATTGGGTAAGTGATAAATGTGTGCACATTGTTTTGGTGTCGGGTGAGAGAAAAAGTTTGTTCAATGTTTTCGTACTGTTTATTTGGTCCTGTGAATTGGTCTATGGCATAGTTTTTAATTCACTGTGTTTATACTGTTTATTTACTTGTAACTAGAATATCCTGAACAAACCACATCGACTATGTAAGATGATCAGGTTTATCTAACCATCTACAAGAGGATGACCGTAATGGATGCTAAGATGATGAACTGTATGGCCAGGGAGTGTTACCATTCGCTTCTGGCAAAAGCGTTGGAGCAAAGAATGCAGAGGTAGATGGATTGCTAGATTAATACCAGATCTAAGCAGCAGGACCACTCGATGATTCTTCGTCACGCAGCTACTTCCAAGACAAGGGTATTTTAGATCTGACGTCCATAAGATGGGTATAGTGTGAAGCTTTGAATATACATATGGATATTCCTTGAAAGTCTGTCAGCCACACATTTTCTGAGAGCACCAGGTGGACTGGAAGAGGCGTGATCTGAAATAAGACACTATAACACCAGACACAGTAGCCTCTGGGGTGGGAAAAGTGGCAAAAGGTGACAGTATTTGCTGACAAAAACATCAGATGAAAATTTGGTAATAACGTGATAAGGCTAAAAGCATAGAAGTCCAAACAAGTCAGAGCTCAACTCATTGAAGTATTCTTTAAGCAGTCCCGACGTGGGTCAACGCTTGTGGAAAAGTGTGATTTTGAGTGTTGGTGAAAATTCCTCATTTTTTTAACTGAAGGCATCGTGGGAAGCCTTTTGGGGGTGTTTTATCACTATATTTTTATATTTCTTATGTAATAATTAATTAGAGTTGTTCTAGTAAAGAAAATCTAATATAGCTGTAATTAAATATGGAACATTGTTCGTAAAAAATGTGACTATTTTATGTATATCTTTAAGTAATTAAAATATTTATTATAGTGTTTGAAATATTTTTCAATTTAATACTACTTTTATTCCAGCCCTGTTAGTAACCGGAGGGGTTGCAGTATATCCCGTAGGATGGGATAACAGAGAAGTACGGGATTGCTGTGGTAACAGTTCTCATGTTTACATGTTAGGTAAGTTCTTTGTGTTCATTTTGTATCACATAATAATATAAAAGTTAAAATAGTTTTGTAAAAATTATATAGAAATTAATTTGTCTACTTCAAAATTATTATTTTAAAGGACTCATTTTAATATGCGTTCTACTTTTTACCTTCTCACATATACGTATTATAGAGAAAGTTATGTGAAGGTTAAATAAATTTAGGCCGAGTTTTAATGCCGATTTATCTGTTGTGACGTCCTTTGAATCTAAAATTTTTTTTTGGAATAAGGTTTTTAATAATTATTATTACTGAACTGTAATATTTTTATACTCACAATTTTACACCCTGGTTTGGGTCATAAATTTCCATGTTACTAAAATTTGAACGAAATCGGCAGAGTCGATTTTGAGAAATTACATATTTTATAACCGCGATATGTCAGATTTATTTGTCATGAAATGGCATTTTTAAAGAGATGGGAACCAACACATTTCGTTTCAATTAATGGTCTTGAATATTAAAGCCATAATATTGAAATGTTTGCATAATCTAGGAAAATAAACCATAAGCAAGTAAATTGGAAAAATACTATTTAAATATTTATTCTGTCGCTATTAACTAAAGTGACAGCCCGTGAATGACGAATAATAACACTGCTAATGCTTATAAAACGTTTGTCATTTAATCGAGAAAATTAGTTGATTTTTTTTCATTTTTTATTTACAATGTAAATTATGGACACATTTTTGATGAAACAAAAATAAAAAATTGAAATACGAACTTTAGTTTAGGGTTAATTGTTTTTAAAAAAATATTGTATTATTATTAGACGGATTAGACAAACTTGGAAGAAATGTAAAAATTGTTAACGGTACTATTATTTTTGGTTAAAGGAAGCTGCCATCTGTCTTGGTCTGTGTATATGCTGAGTGCTTCAGTGGCGCTCTTGGTCCTGTGCTTCTCTCTCAGCTTCTTTGCTTCTAAAGTTAAAGCAGGCTGCTTCAGAGTGTAAACCAGCTTTTGCTTTCTAATAACGTTATAAGGACTGAATTTTATATTCTTTGGACTCGAAAATAAATGGTGTATATAATATGAAGCTCGGTATATAATATGTTTTTTTTTAAGGAGAAAGATTTCTCATTGCTTTATATAAGAAAGGAAGAAGTTAAGAGTGCAACATAAAACGTCATCGTCGTTCGAACACTCTAGTAGAGTCAGGGTTGGAAGAAAACAAGAGTTGATCAAGAGAGGGATTCAACTAAAGACTACATGATGAAAGGGGTAGATCCTAAGAGTAGATCCTCTAGGAGTGAGTTCCTAAGAGATATGGATATGTGAAGCCAGGTACAGTTTCCATATCTGAACATAAGAAGATTTAAAACAAAGACATTCTTCCATAAACTTTGAAAAATTACAATAATTTAAATGTGTTTTTTACCAGTAAGAATATTAAAACTAATGTTTCTAAAAAAACGGCAGTCCAACTGTATATACGTCAGTATCAAGTTTTAACTTTTAGCAACTTTTCATTGGAAAATATACATGTTACTATCACATACATAAATCTCTTAGCTATTTCGAGGAAATCCACAATAACTCAGAGGCCATGAAGCGTGAAGATCAGTCAAAACGAAATTATAATAATTTATCGTTTTCCAAACTTATTGTTCTTATACTTAAATATAAAACAGTTAAGTTTTCTTTGAAAATTCCTTTCCGTGTAATTTTGAAATGTTTTAATTAAACTTGCTACAAACAGAATTTCAATATCTCGTCTGTTTTTCCATATATTTGAAGTAGAAACTTCTCAAGTGTACGACCGATGCAATTAAAATAATGTGCAATGAAGACGTAGAAATTGTTTTCTAATTAATTGATAGAAAATTGTTACTTTAACTAGTCTGGTATAATTAGAATTACTAGATTACGTAATCTTGTTTTTATGAAAAAGATTTACATCCTATTTCACAATTTCAGGCAATAATTTGTTCCAATATCGAACAAATTAATTTCATGTTTCGCTTTCCCAATACAAAACAATGATTTTAAAAAATATATATTTTACTGTAATGAGTTCAAATAGCAAAGTTATGCAATCAAAAATGTTGTTTAAATTTTCTTAACGCTGTGTAGGTTTTTTTTTAATTCATACCAATCTAAATCAACTAAGAACGTTGTGACATTTTTCTCTAAGAATTTATAAACAACATTAAATGAACCAATTACACAGTTTCAGCAGATGTACGTCATTGGCCGCTTCTACAATCTGTAGAATTTCCTTAATTTAATAGTCATACTTTGAGACTATTTTTCTATATCCTGTTACACAGTGTTGATCTGTGTGTTGGTCACGATGTAGCTTATCTTTACGTATGTTACGCTGTGGATTTACAATTAATTTCAAGCAGCACTTTGTTCTGGAAAGTCTGAATAGTTTTATTATTAGATTGACAAGCGTAACCCCAAAGTTGGACTCCATTTCCAAAGTTGTACTCCAAAGTACTGATCTGAGTACTTGTTGATTTATCAAAAGTGTCTGACCGAGTAGCCAAGACAACTATCTTTTTTTGATGTTTAATTATTATATATATATATATATATATATATATATATATATATATATATATATATATACGTAATTTCCATTTTAATTACAAGTCCAAATTCACTGCTAATATCTTTCTAATGTTTGCATATGGTAATACTTGTTGTTTATTTTAGCTGTCAGATGAACTACTTTTCTACCTAGATTTTTTTTTCCTTTATTTTTATTCGCCTCTGTTAACCCAGTGACTAACTTCATCTGCTTCAAGCTCAATGTCTTCTTCAATCACCAAACGAGCAGTATCATCTACATAAGTTGGCATAATTCAATTTTCCTAGTCTCGTACATTTTCCTAGTCTTGTAAATAAACAAATAAGGGTTATTATTTAAATCATTAAAACTAAAAGTGTTTCTCAATTTTAGCTACAATTTCTCATGTCCGGACTGGATGTGTATTAAAAGAACTTAATTGCTCAAAATTTGTGATTTATTTGTACGCTCAACGGTTATCTAAATACATAGATGTAATAAACGTTTATAGAAATGTTATTTATGAAATAAATATATATGTAACTCTAAATTATATTTACAATGTTGTGAATGTAAATCACAAATGTTTAAATGTGAAAGGTTTATATAAGTGTTATTGTTTTATTTAAATAAAATTAAAATAAATAGTTTTATTTGTACATATTGTATTATAATAAAGGTGTATGGATAACTTTTCACTTTGTTGAAATTCTTTGCTTCCCCTCTTCCTGTGTTTCAGTCCAATCACAAGCTTCCTATAAATAATCATTAAATACAACCACTAATACCCGGGGAGAGATGTCTACAGCTTTGTAAAATATTTCAGACTTTCAAGCGAAAACAGAATTTTTTACAGCTGATGTTTATTTATCTAAATCGTCGTCTGAAAGAGTTTTTTTTTACATAACTATTAAATTTTGATATGTGCGCCATTAGTCGCTCGTCAAATGTCCAATCGATAATCAAGTTCTGCCCAAACGTTAGTTACCATCTTTACTTCATTACTTCATTAATCCTGTTCCTTAAGTGATTTAGGGCACGGATTATTTCTCGATAAACATTGTTTTTGACGTATCCCCCACAAGAAGAAATCGCAAGGCGTATAGGTCCTTGCCTATCCATCGACTTCCAAACTTTTCATTCAAAGTGTCTGTGACAAATGCACTTAAGTGCGGAGGTGCGCTATCTTGTTGGAAATGAAGTTGTTGAATGTTTTCCAGTTCATCCAGCTGAGGAAAACAATAATTGATTTTAACATATCGAGATACACAATTCCATTAATTGTCTTTTTAGCAAATAATAAGGCGTTATCAGACGATTTTTTATTACACCACACCAAACATTACCTTTAAGCGAGTCGCGTATTTTCTCAAAAATTGTATGTGGGTTTTCAGATCCCCATATGCGTGAGTTGTGTCTGTTAACAGACTCATTGATATGGAATGTAGCTTTGTCTGAAAAAATTATTGGTTTATTTATTAATTTATTGACAATTAAAAATAATTGTCATCTAAAAATTATTGGTTTTCATCAATCTTGTTCAACATTTCAACTGCGAAATTAAAACGTATATAATTTCACCACCATCATCAGGTTTCAATTCCTGCAATAGGTGGATTTTATATGCGTGTAATTTCAATTTTTTGTGTAAAACTTTGTGGATTGTTGTTTTTGGAATACCTAACTCTTGGCTTGGTCGAGGGTATTGACTTCTTAGGACTTCTGGTTGTAGATTGTCTAATAAGTTCAACTTTTTCGTCTAATACACTTGGCCTGTCAGGTGATTTCTGCTTTTGAACTGATCCAATTTCTTCGAATTGTTTGAACCAACGTCGTATGTTATTTTCATGTGGTGGATCTTTTCTGTATTCGCGTCGAAATGCACGTTTCACTGAAATTACAGACTTGAATTCAGCTAACAACAAAACACACTTTGCTTTTTCTTTTTTAGAGAACTTAATAACACACTCCACACAGTACACTCCAGAAAACACAAAACACACTACCACAACATTGCAAGAACTTATTTTGAGGTTACAACAGCTGTTAAACAAAATTTTGTGTTATAGGCTATTAGCGATACCAATACAACACCACAAAATGTCTCTACTGTCTTCGTATGAATTAATGAAACTCCTACCATTTCCATGTTTAAGTATTCCACCATTTCTATGTGGTTAGTTTTAAGTATTCAAATCAAAATATTTTCTTACTTTATACAAAATCACATTCCAAAATATGTCGTCTCGAAAAATTAATAAATTAAACTTTTTTTCTCTATATAGGCCCTACAACAAAAAATTGATTAAACTTTATTTTTGTTTTACCGGATGAAAATTAAAACACCTAATATTTCTGATTATTAAAACCCTTTTCTACAGTAAAAAAGACCACTTTTTGTTTATTATTCAATTGAACATAATAATCCTTCACAAAAAATGAACAGCAGTAGTTTTGTTCACGACAAACACTGTAACGTTTTCTTTATAAAAAAATTAATTCCGAAGTGTTTTCGTCTCGAAAATATAAGCAATTAAACTTTGTATTCTGAACGTGTATAAAAATGACTCAATATGATGCCAATTCTAATATGAAAGTAGTAATTTTTTTCACTATGAACCCAACAAAGCGAGTTTCTACATTACAGACACTTCACGGCGCGAGATAGGCAACTTGAGTACAACTGATCTATTTAAAAATCCAAGCTTGAGGAGCACTTTTATATTGCGATCATAAATATGATTGCATGGTTGTAAACATACAAATACTATAAAAATATAAAAAGGGCAACTATATGTACCGCATGGTAGAATACCAGATCGCCGAGAGATGCAGAACCCGGATGGATTGTTGAATGATAAGAAACATTTTGATGCACCCCCCCCTCCACCTTCGAGTTAATAAACAGATTGACTACCATACGTACAGTAACCAATGCAAAGTATACCATATAGCACCGGCGCGGGGACATTAATGTAAAATAAAATATTTTTTCGTTGTGCGTGAGTATTATGTGGATACTTGTATTTTATATTGAATGTTTTAATTAAGTGTTTATCATCCGACGATGGGCGATAATGTCCGAAACACGTGTAGTGAAATTCGTTATATGAACATATAAACTGAAAAATAAGAACAATTCAAGGATTGCTGACGGTATCACAGATAACAAAGATACAGTTTAATTTTAAATATAACTTTATAGAAATGTTTTTAAATTTCAAAGGTAATTTATTAAAAAAACTTAAACCTAAAATATTAAAATTTGTTTGTGTCACACTGAATCTACTATAGGAACCTCTATAATGTGGCTATTTCTAGTAATGTATGTATGGACTTGTATTTAATATCAGATTGATTTAGTTTAATACAATAAAATATATATAAATTGATTACAGTCATAATTTTAAGTCCTGACAAATATATATCTACAACTTTCTCTATAACCAGCTTAACTTATTAATCTACCAACTTTTTAAAAGTTTTAATAAAATGCCAATACTGTTACTATTCTCTCATATGAGAACACACTAAAGCAAAACATCTATTCCTAATACAATATTGTGGTAGTTGATGCCTTAAATTCCTAATCAAGAACATAGTCCTTGCCAGTTTTTTTACTATATCTGTAACATGATATTGCCATGAAAGACTAGAATCTGTGTTGATACCAAAGAGCTTAATTTTATCTTTAGGATTACATTTTGTAAAGAAAGTAATTAATTGTGTTTTTTGTTCTTTTAAAAACATATTATTTGTATTAAAATATAACTTTGTTTCTTCCAGTGTACTTTTAAAAATATTATATAACTTCTTCAAAACATTGTGACTATTTTATAATTCTAGTGTCATCAGCAAAAGATAATATAGTAGATGATAAATTATGAGGCAAATCTTTAATAAACACCAGAAACAGAACAGGGCCCAACACAGACCCTTGATGTACTCCATACTTTACAAACTCCATATCAGAAACAACTCAATCGATCTCAACCTTCTTGCTATCTATTATTTGTGAAGACGATGCAATTTAGTTTGTAACTGTCTATTATTACTGTTTTAATTTAGTAATAAAAACAATAACACTCAGATCGACACTCAAATGATCCCATTGATTGGCCATAATCCATTGATCATAACAAACATTTTGGCACCGGTTTTATTAAAAATCCGCCCATTGCATCACTCGATATTTTAAAAAAACATAATTTCAAATTTAATTATGCAGATATTTCCTGCATTGCATAATAAAACTGTATACGTCTTTTAACATCCCAAACAAGAAACGAAACAATAAATTGAATGCATAGGACTACATACTTATAGGATTTTTGTTTTGTTTTTGTTTTTTTAGTTTTTTTTTTTTTGTTTTTTTTTGTTTTTCCACTAATACAACTCCACTATATGTATATTAAAAAAAGGTAAAAACCAAAAAAAAAATCGTAAATCAGATCCTCTAAATGTTGGTTTCTTGGGCCTTGCATGACATGTTAAATTGTATTGGTAGATCAATTTGTTTAAAACAGTTGTTATACAAATTTTCTGAACCTCTTAGTTATTTATATCTCGGTGTTGAATAAGCCTCGAAATTATGCGTATAAAGGAGTCTACACTCACTACGCTTGTGTTGGCGAGTTGTCCCTACCAAATGTAGCAACATATTTTCTTGGCAAGATCAGCATTCGAAATTACAAATTTGACAATAACTTTGAAATTTATCATTATATACAGGTGGTGTTGGTACCATTGCATGCAGAAATGAAATCTGGAATTTTTTATCTAATTCAGTGTGAAATCAGTTGAATAACAAACGAGATATAAACAATTAAATGGCAGCTATTTTGACATTTTTAATTCGATTTAAAAATCATGCTATATGAGCACATTTATAGTCCATTATATCAAATTTCATCTTCCTGTCTTAATTTGTGTGGCTGCTGTGTAGCTTGCTTACAGACGACAATAGACAGATTGGATTCATAAATCACTTTTTCAGTTTTCTGAGACCATGAAATGTTAATATCAGTCAAAAAACGGTTTTGGCAATAACAAACTTACCATGTACTTCGTATACTAGGAAAGTACAAACATTATTTTGTAACGAAAACTAACTAAACTGTTCCTAAACTTTAAAAATGTGAAAACCGTAACGCACAACACTCGTTATCACAACATTAATATTAACATCATAGTAACTAGAAATAAATATTGAGTTTCACTTGTGCGAGATGTTTTAAAATTAAAGCAAAACTTATCACAATTTCTCAGAAATAATACGTTTATTAAATGAAACGCGGTTCAACGACAATGTAGAAATCTTCAGTGATGCATGAGGTAAAATTAACTCATACTCAGTTGTAGTTTCATTATTGTAACTCATGCGTTGAAACACTTTTTAGAAATTGTGCTCAAGTTTTATTCTAGCTCAATATTTATTTATAATTGAAACATGTTTTATTTTTATTTTTATTCATTATAATGTTTTTAATACGTAATATGAAGTTTTAAACAAAACAATGATGAAACAAAGACTGAAAAATACTTTTAGGTACAAACATTACAGTACGTATGTGGATGTAAAATTAAAATGTTCACCCTTTTCTATTATTAATATAATTATTTTAGTTTCTACCCTTCTATTACGCTATAAATTCTTCTTCTTCTTCTTCTTCTTCTTCTTTTTCTTCTTCTTCTTCTTCTTCTTCTTCTTCTTCTTCTTTTTCTTCTTCTTCTTCTTCTTCTTCTTCTTCTTCTTCTTCTTCTTCCTCCTCCTCCTCCTCTTCCTCCGCCTCCTCTTCCACCGCCTCCTCTTCCTCCGCCTCCTCCTCCTCCTTCCTTTTCCTCTTCTACTTCTTCTTCATCATCTTCTTCTTCTTCTTCTTCTTCTTCTTCTTCTTCTTCTTCCTTCCTTCCTTCCTTTACGAAAGTGACGTCGAGACTTCAGTAAATAACTTCCATCCCCTTCAGTCAGCCGTTAGTCACATTATTTCCCTTTATGCCATCCCTCTCTTTTCCATTTCCCAAATCGTTGTCCATTTTCCCATTTCTTAACTCTAGCGCTATTATCTGTTCTATGACTCAGTAGCCAAGATGATTAGTCTGGTGATGGCTTCACCAGTGTTCTTTTTAGACGTCCTAGTCATGATTCCTACCAGGCCTCTACAACTACCGTAGCGGTAACAGGGACAAGTCCACTTGTACTTCACTCTGACAAGTGGTCTCCTACTTCGTTCATTCCCCACCTCCTGTCTTCGGAGACGATTATAAATACAATATGTATTGAGTGTGTATTTTTATACTTTAAAAAGAGTCATGTCTCATACATTATATAATTACTTCTACTTTCCATAGAAATACTAATTTCAACTTCTCCCATTAATAATTTTAAGTTCGATCCCTGACATCCCAAGGCAAGAAAACTTTGATATTTTCAAGCGCTGCGACAAATTGCACGATAAATCAAAACAGACTAATTATATTTTTTGTACAAACAGGCAAGGTTAGGTTTAGTTTCCTGTGCTCGTTAAGTATCGAAAGCTGAAAGTCGAGAACAAACAGCGCCATCTATAATATACGTCCTGTAACTTAATTGGGTTTACTGCGTACGTGTTTCACTCTTGACTTGGCATTGACTCGTTTAATTGGCTTAGCTCGATGTTTACTAAAACAACAAGCACTTCCTAAACTTTGGTTTTCATGATTGGAGAATTTCTAATTGTTAAATTTAATGTATGTATGTAAAATGTTTAAAATTGGCAATTGTGTTCCAAATTTTCTCAATGTTTACACTTTGTACTCAACGACTCGGTTTATATATTGATGGACAATTTTACAAACCACAAACATCTATTGATATGTTTTTGTTAAAATTATTTTAGATGCATCAATTCATAGCAAAAAATGTTGGCACGTTCCCCCTACTTTTTAAATTTCATTGGTGACATTTAAAATTTCTTTAAACTGGGTAACTTTATGTTTCAAACCTATCTAACACGAAATCCATAAAACCATTGGAATATATCCAAACGTATTATTTCTACAACCTAAACGGCTAGACTGATTTTTTAACCCATTTTTTGGATGATATAGTTGTGCACTATAAAACCCGCTATTTTACTTGTTGCTTTTAAACCCTATATATAAAAAAGAGCTATTAACCAGTTGATGAATCCCAATATCTTAATCAACTCTGTCGTAAAATGTAATATAAGCTCTCTAAATGCCTATAAGTTGGTCACTTCGGCCTTGTAACAATTGTGAAATTGTATTGGTAAAGGAATTTTGTTTTATATGTCGTTATTTTAATTTTCTTTTCTTAAGAGTTGCTATAAAATTACTTCACACACAAATTATAGCCTTATATATATTTCGGTAATTTACTAAGTTGCTAAGTTGCGGGTATAAAGAAATTATTAATTATTAATTGAAATAAAGCTTTGTAACATGGTCACAATTGAAATTCTATGGATTTCACTCATTTTTTTTTTAATTAGACTCAATTTTAATTATATAACCACACGAAGAGATTTCAGTACAAGATATTAACGGCAAATTTAAACACACGTTTCAAAAGGGCTCTACATTACAATGACGCTATTTTTCATTATGTTTTACTTCTTAATACCGTAGAAACCTACTTTAAAATCCCACACCGAAACTCCATTCCAACAATTTGCGAATATTTCCGTTATTCCTATCTTCCTCTCGCTAAACTCATAACTCGGCCATTCCGAATCTTGTAATTGTACGAATATCACAATTTCTTGGTAAATAAATTAGAAATCTTCAAATATTTATCTAAAGTGTGTTATACGTTTGATAACCCACGAGTTATGAACATAAAACTGTTTAAAATAATTGCCATTTTGACATTTTTAATTATATTTCTCTGAAAGTCAATATGAGCACGATATATGTCCCTAAAATAAATGTAATGTTTTATCTTATTTTTGAGGTCGCTATCGTTCTTACGTACAGACGACACGACAACAACAGATGGACAGTATGTTGAAAAACACTTTTCTTGTTTTAGTTCAACATTTTTCTGTTTTATTGCTTGAACACCCTGAAGGGCCTCTTGACGATGATTCCACAGAGTGTTTTCCATTCTGACTTTCCAGCTCGTTATCAGTAATGAGTTGTTCTGTCCATTCTGTTAATATGTTTTCAGAGAATTCTTTAAGTCTCTATTGAAGTTACTCATTCTCTCTGAAGTCCTCGTTAAAATTATTACCTACAGAGTTGTTTTTATCGCCAGAATTCAAACTTTTGTTCTCTGGTGACAATCGCATTAATATTGACCTTCTTTCAAAAGGATCAACTTCCTGCATCGTGCCTCTTGCAGTTTGGTCCTTGCAGGAGTTTGCTAACGACCCCGGAGTGTTTAACTGTTCGCTCACTCCCTGTGTCGTTACCTGGGATCCTACCCCCAAAGTGTTTACCTGTACTCCTGTGCTTATTATTGTTTATTAATATTTCCGTTTGGGACGCCACACCCATTCGCCATTCACCCCGTAGGCACGGAAAAACAACTGCCATCACACCTTAGGGTTGGGTTGCCTCCTTCGCTGATTCGTCGTACCGAAGCATATTTTCTCCGCCGATATTTACCGTTGAGGACATCGCCGTAACCCTGGCAAGGGGCCCTTACATGGTACTACCATCCGGAGCCAGATGGACCAAGGTTTTTTTAAGAGGTTTTACTCCTCTATCCCTCCTCCTTCCCATAAAAGATGAGCTCCGAGCTTGGGACCGGTATAGCGGAGTTGGATTCAAGACATTGGTTAGTTTATTTGATGTTCTGAATGATAAAATAATGTTGTGGTTCATGAGTTCCCTTTTTAGTCGTAATTGGAATACTTACAGAATTCGATAGATACAAATATCATTCCTATAGAATCTATGAAATCCTTTGTGATTAATGTTTTTGTTTAAGTAAGTATTTTGGTAAAACAAAGTGTGTTCTTACATTAATACACATTTAAAACGTATCTTCATAAATACCAAAAGGTTTCTCCATTCAACTTATTTGTATAACAAAGAAGAGACAAACCATTTATATTTATTAAAACCTTTCTCAAAAGTACAAAAGAACTACATTTTTTCTTCTTTTTTGTACTTTTGACCAAAAATTTAAATAAACTGAGAGTGTCCTATATTTTTTTTCTTTATTATAGAAATAAGTTAAGTATATATAAAGACTTGATAGAATAAAAGTTGAAAACAAATTCTCAAAAATAGTAGGTTTATATATTTATGTTCATTTGGTTTCCGTGGATACAAATTAACATAATTCAAAAATGTGTTAGTGTTAGACTAGTTTTGAATTTTGTAGACAATCACCAAGAAATTGTATTTTTAGTTTTTTGTCTATAACTTGGTTATCCTTTGACCTACAGAAAAAGTGAAAAACCATTTTGTTTGTCGTTAGGAAAGAAAAATATTTTGTCTATTCTACGTTTTTTGTACAGGTAACGGTTTTTAAATTACTTTTCGTTTAAGATTTTTAATGGCCACCATTTTGAAAATTATTAAAATAAAGTCTTGGTGTTTGGTACACTTATAAAACTTTAAATACAAAATACTTATCCTAAATTTGAACTCAATATCTTTAGGCCTACTATTTCTGCAGTTATAATGGTTTTTTTTTATTCTACTATATGTTATTTGATATTTTTTATTGATTTCGATGTATATAATCCAAAAATGAATTACCAGTCCACCTTTTTCGATACACCCTGTATATAATAATTTGATTATAAAAGTCCAACCGGTCATAAGGGGGTTTTTTTAAGGCAAAAACTTCTCGGTTATCATCGCCTTATAAAAAACAAGAGAAGAACATAAATTAAAGACACCTAACCTTTGAATATTCTAATAGCGTCAAGGTCAGAATGGAACAAGAATTAGTCAAAAATTAACTCATAGGAAAGATAAAAGAGAGGGATATAACATAAGACTCCATGAAAGAATCAGTCTAGGTCCTTCGGGATTGTCAAGCCCTTGCTCTCTAATGTTTTACACTCAAATCTCAAGTATAGACAGAAAGAAACAATCTGAGTAATGAGTGGTCTTATCTTACAGCAAAGAAGAATCTAACCAAAATAGGGACGTGAATTTTCTGTAAGGTTAAACTATGCATGCCCAACTTTATGAGTCGCTTATACATACAACCTCTCTTCATTTGTATGTTACCCCAGCTATCCGACCAAGGAAAGTATCCTCTGAGGTTACTGAGAGCCATTTCCTCAATTCTTGAGACCAACACAAAAGTGTTACACATTATATAGACTGCCCAGTCTACTTTGTAATTTAGGTTGATTTTTACTGATGTATAGAGCAGCACCTTAAACCCTCAGAGAATATTAGGTTAGAACCAGTTGGTTCTAAAACAATTAAGAAAATATATTAGTATCTGTTCTAAATTACATCACGAGTATCAGAATCTAATAATTAATTGTAATATGATTTAGTATTCCAGTGACAAACACAGTCGACTTGTTAACATTCAAGTCATGTAGTGGGAGTGAGAGAGAAGATATAATATAGTTGTCTACGTATGTTTTACAGAACAGATCGATGGACAGACCTCATTGGAAACGTCCGTTGAATACTAACTTTTGATATTATAAATTGAAATGTACATCACTTACTGGATGACTGGTGTTATTTATCTGTATTTATGTATTTATATCAATTTCGTTTTAAATAAAATGTATTAAAAACAAACTGATAGGAAGTCTACACAATAAAACCCAAATATCCCTTCACTATATATAGTGTGATTCTTTTATCATGGACATTATTGGAACAGCGTAAAGTATTAATCCGATGAAAAACTTTAAATGAGGAACCGTTGTTATTTTTCCATGCAACTTAAAAACCTGTTTTGCAAACTCTGAAAAATGCCCGCCATTTTACAATACGGCTGCCAATTATTTATTTCCTCATGAAGGAATTCATTTATTTTGTATAGTTTTTTTTCGGATTTTGTAAAACATTTTAAGACTTTTTATTCAGAGTTCTTTCCATGTTAAACCTACTAGATTAAGAAAATCGCTTCTTGAAAATGCTTCAAACGGTAAATTTCAGAATAAAAATGGAGTTACCTTTCGGTAGCCAAAGAGTGCGCACCTATAAACTGTTCATAAACATATATATTTGTATGTATGTGTGTGTTTGTGTGTGGGGGGTGAAAGATTGGAGAGATAGGGTGTGTGTGTGTGTGTGTGTGTGTGTGTTAGTTTCATACTTGTAATTTTAATTTGTGAAAGATGGGAGGAGAGATAGGGTGTGTGTGTGTGTGTGTTGGTTTTCATACTTGTAATTTTCATTTGTGAAATTCAGTCATGTATAATCTCATTCCAGTAAACAATCGATGTCTTCACTTTTTAATATACTATGTCATAATATATGTAGTTTGAGGGAAAATTTGGACACATTTTTAACAGTATTGGGGAGTTTGCATATTAAACAAGATATTATTGTTTTCTGTGAAACGTGGATTTATGCTGATGAGGTTAATTTTTATATAATAAATGGTTACAATATGTTTAGTAATCAACTGTTTACTCTGCAGACTGTGTGTTGTTATCTCTCTCTCTATACTTTAGACTGAGATATCAATATTGGCCATTACATTATCAGCCTGTTGATAATTTCCTTTGTGATATCAAAGATGTATTAACTCGCCGTTAGTCGGGCCTTAAACTGTTACAACATTAGTCGGGAGTAGAGATTTTTCTCACACCTTGAAATTTTGTTTATTCATTTTTTTTTTAAACATAATGACTTTAAAATCATTAAAATCAATTTTTTTAAATGAAATTAGACATTATAAAGCCACTATTTCAAGCAATAAACATTATATATAACCTATTAAATATATTATAACCTATTTTTTAAGAAAAAAAATGTAACTACGTTTTTGTAATTGCATTTTGGAAAGTTTAAGAATTTTGTTAATAGCTTTCATATTTGTCTTAAGTTTATTAGGAGAAAAAGACAATGTATTATAAACTTTTTACTAACTTTTCTTTAGTATTATGCTATGTCTTTTTAGTTATGTCTTTATTACATACATATTTGAGTTTGTTATGTGGGTAATACATAATAGTTGTAAACAAGTTTTTTTGTCAATATTAAAAATAATTAAGTCACAACAAAATAGCACACTCATCCTTGTTGACACACTCAGAGTAGATGTGGTTGAAGCTATGTGCTCCTTGCAAATTAGCGATTGCATTCGTTGCACTGGTGTACCGGTTCTTCCTTTTGGGGCATACACTTCAAAATGACAAGTGGATAATTTTGAGACGTTTCTCGACCACGTAAACCTACAGCACCACGACGCTGTCTAGATCAACCTCGAATACTACGTGCACGAACAGGAGCACTTGCACTAACAGGAGCACGTTCACGTACAGTAGGATCAAGCAACTAGAGAGTAACGAATAGGATTCAAAGAACTATTAGCTAAACTTTTATTGTCATTAATAACAACTTGTATTTACCTAAATCCATAGGAATTTTACACTGTAGGTTAGTTGTCTGCAAAGGAACAACTTGGGGAATAGGTGGCAGATATTGTTCAGAAAAAAGATTATTGTCAAAGTTCATTAAAGTAATGTTATCAGCTAGTACCATGCTTCTACCAATATAATCATCATCACCCGGTGTTTCCATAACTGAGCAGGATATTTTAGAATTCCGGTCTTCGTCATCATGTTCACTGGATCTATCAGAGTCTTCAGAATCGTCGAAATTCTCATCCAACCAACACAACACATGAAATTCTTGTTCTTTTTCCATTTGAACAGTACCTAACATTTTCAATAAACTACTATAAAATATGTATTATAAACTATAAAATAATGTACACTATAAATTACTTATACTATAAAATATATCAGAAAGAACAACACAAAAAAAAACTAGACACAAAGTTAGCCGGGCGTAGAGAAAAAATCTCACAAGATGGTTACAGGACTAGTCGGGTGTAGAACTTTCTCCTCACTGACACGACCTCGCTAGATTCACCCTCTGTCACTAGGCAAGCGGGTAGGGGTATCAGCTCGTTTCCGCTACAACAGGGCTCCTAATACTCTTGTGGAGGAACTCCTTGAACGGTTTTAATAAAATGCTACTAGAGCGCATTTGACACAAAAAAAAACTGAAAATTAGAGAAATTTTCTCACATCCCGACTAACGGCGGGTTAAAGCTAATCAGGGCAAAATTTGTATCGTTATAGGTGATGTAAATATTAATATATTGAAAAGAGTTGCGACAACAGCAAAATATTTAGATTTGATGGCGAATTTTGGCTTTCAATCCTTGATCAATGAAGTAACCAGTGACATCAGTGGTTCATGTATAGATCATGTGTTTTTGAGACTTTGTCAGCGTAAACTAATTATAAATTGTTGAATCAGATGTTTTAAATTGGGCAATAACCGATCATTTCTTGGTTTCTCTATCACTATTGCTGATTGATGGTAAACAGGTTATTCAAATGAAACAACTTTGTAAAATTAATTTCGAAGCCTTGGATCATAAACTTGATTCTTGTGACTGGAGTATAGTTTACAATTGCAACTGTGTCAATATTGTTTTTGAAATATTTTTGAAAATATTCAATAAAGTAGTTAGAGGACTAAAGGAATAATAGATAGTAAGGTAAGTTTTGTCAAATTGAAGCCCTGGATCACTAATAGGTTGTGTGTTCGGGTAAAAAACCGTCATCATGTTTATAAAAAACTAAAAGCTCAACCTTACAATGATAAATTAAAACGATATTATAAGTCATATGATCGTAGACTAAAAACTGATAGCCTATTAGATTAACAAAGGAGAAATTTTATGCAAATCGTTTCAAATCTTTAAGTGGTAATATTAAGACGACTAATTGATGAAATTATCGGTGAACAAATATCTAATTTTGAAATTGACAAAATAGTCCATAATAATGTTGAAATAAGTAATCCAAAAGCATCTTCATTTAATAATTTTTTCTTAAGTGTAGTACAAGATCTGAGATCTAATATAAACAATATTAGCATAGATAGTGGTTTTGAGAAATTGATTCTCACTAATAGTTAATTAAATTCACTCTTTATTTTACCAATAACAAGAGGAGAGATTAAAAATTTTATCATTGGTTTAAATTCGGGAATCGCACCAGGGTATGATAGGGTAAATACATTAATTAAAACAACACCAAACCATTTATTATCTATCTTTAAGTATATTCGCAATTTAAGTTTTTCCAAAGGCATTTTTCCTGATTGCATAAAAACGGCTCTTGTCATACCGTTATTTAAGAAAGGCCACTAAAGCTCTTTAAGTAATTATATAATTACTGTATATACCCATTTCTCTACTACCTGTGTTTTCAAAGAAATTAGAAAAATTAATGAAGGTAAGGCTTATGAAATTCTTTTCAACATTTAAATATTGGTGTAGTGTCCAGTTTGATTTTAGTAAAAGTTATCAACATAGCATGCATTAACTTCGTTTTTGGAATTTGTCTATAACGGCATGAACGAGATTAATAAATGTTCTGCTTTATTTATTGATATAATAAAAGCATTTGACACAGTTGATCATTTGATATTGCTTGATAAGATGTGGGTAGCGGGGATGAGAGGAGTGGCTTATAAATGGTTTAAAAGGCTTATAAATTCTTTCTTTCCGTACCATCCATAATTTCACTACTGTTACGATAGTTAAACCCTAGTCACATTTTCATACCATATGTGTCTGTGTCTACTTAATTCCAGAATTAACTAGTTTTTATCAGTTTAACAAATTATTTATTTTACGTTTAGTCCTGTGTTGGTGTTTACATTTCCTATACTATGCCTAATTAAATTTTTAACTTTATTCAACAGTGGGAAGTACGAAAAATCGCCTACTGGAAATGCATCACACGTCAATTTTTAGCGCCTATAACTCCAAAACAACGGGATTTATAAAAAATTCATAAAAAACAAAAAAAGTTACAGAAAAGTTCTGACATCCCATCCGTCAGGAAACATAAAACCAACTTAAATTCAAAGTCAAATTTATGATGTTTATGGGAAAGATGTAATGATTTATTCTCTGGTACTGAAATGGGTGGGACTTTTTCATGAAGGATGAAAATCTGCACAATGAACTAAATGTGAGACGGTTTTTGCTAAAAGAAGAAGATTTAACTGTGCGTCTAGTTAAAAATATTAGAGTGAAGAAGCTACACAGCAATCCATCAGGAGTGTTACCAGTCAGGAGTGTTACCTTTAAAAAGTAACACTCTTGACTTTTAAACTGCAATTACTCTTAAAATCTTTGAGAGTTCAAAGTTTCTTTTTTCAGGGTTTACTCTCCTTTCAATTCTGCATCTTTCGATTTTAAAAAATATTTTAAATTTTGAAATTTCAATAGCACCCATCGACTACAAATTTAATTCTGCTTCTATTAAGCTATAAAAACAATCAAAAATCCAAAACTCACTTTTTTGCTTAAAAAAACAGCAAGGAGGTACCTCAAATTTGCAAAGTTTGAAAATTGGCTATTTTCTAGAATTAATTACTCAGAAACTTTAGGAGATATTTTCGATTTGAAAAAAAACATAGTAAAATTTGAACTTTCTTCTTTCATCAAATATAAGTTGATAATATTACGATGTATTCTTATGGAGCTACAGGTGATTAAAAAAAGTATTACAAGTGGCGAAACGAGAAATGTTAAAATCTGGTATTTTTATTCACATATAAATTGCAATAACTCTTAAACCATTTGAGATATCGAGGTTGTTTTTTTTTTAGGGTTTACTCTCTTTCAATTCTGCATCTTTCTGGTTCTATTAAGCTATAAAAACAATCAAATATCCAAAACTCACTTTTTCGCCAAAACAGCAAGGCAATACCAATGATATGGGTATCGAGAGATGCAGAATATAATTTGATAGGAGGTCTATTTGAATTGAAAACTGAATCACTGTTAAAAACCACCTCCTTTAACATTATATTCTCCTGATACTTCCTGTTTAAATGTATGAAAGTTCTGTACTCTACCAGACATCAAACTAAGCAATAACTTTCTATATAAATATACGTTTTACAGTGGAGTAAGTATTGGTATCTACTAAAAATAAAACGCAAGCCAATTATTTCAATCAACATATTTATTGATGTAACAAATTTGTAAATACTTATAAAATAACAGTGAAAAATAAAATATATCCAATTACATTTTTTTTTTTAGATCACATATTTCACCACTTATTTAGTCTCATTTAATATAACACTTATAAAAACACTTGGACTCAATTCTATTGCTGTCGTCGAAGTTGAATAATGTGCTGCCATAATGAATCTGCAACAAAATTAAAACTATATTATAATAAATTGTCAAACTTTTTGAAATATAAACTTCTTTAGACGCACCAGGTAAATTTAAGCACGGCGTAAATGGGAATAAGCGTCACAAACTTTCTAATACATAAATACAAAAACTAATAATTGGTCAAATATTGCACAAACTTTCTCATACTTAAATACGTAGGCTAATAATCGGTCAAAAAAATAGCACAAACTTTCTCATACTAAAATGATAAAACATTAGTTTGATCACAGAAATATTGCACAAACCTTCTCACACATAAATACTAAAACTAATGATGTGTCAAAATATTGTACAAACCTTCTCTCACATAAATATTAAAACTAATAATCTCTCAAAATATTTTCAAACTTTCTCATACATAAATACTGAAACTAATAATCGTTGAAAAATATTGCTTATATTCTTCTTATACTGCGGTAAAATGACAAAATCCTGTTATCAGGTGAATATGATTTAATAGGAAGTCTATCTGAATTAAAAACGGAATCGCAGTTGACATCTACCACCTTTACCATTAAAATAAATTCTCCTGATACTGTGTTTTTTTTTACAGTTACTCGGTTTGTTTTTGTTGTTGTTTACAGTTTGTCGGTTTGTTTTTGTTGTTGTTTACATTTTGTCAAATATTATTGTTGTTGTTTATATTTTGTCGGTTTGTTATTGTTGTTGTTTACAGTTATTATTTATTATGTATTTGTTGTTGTTTACAGTCGTTGGTTTGTTATTATTGTTGTTTACATTTAGTGAGTTTGTTTTTGTTGTTGTTTACAGTTACTAGTGACGTTCACCTCCTCTAAGATTATATTCTCCTGATACTGCGGTAAAATGACCAAAATCCTGTTATCAGGTGATTATGATTAAATAGGAGGTCTATCTGAATTAAAAACGGAATCGCAGTTGACATAGACCACCTTTAACATTATATTCTCCTGATACTGTGTTGTTGTTTACAGTTAGTCGGTTTGTTTTTGTTATTGTTTACAGATTTTAGATTTGTTTTTTTACATTTTGTCAGTTTGTTATTGTTGTTGTTTACATTTTGTCGGTTTGTTATTGTTGTTGTTTACATTTTGTCGGTTTGTTTTTGTTGTTGTTTTACAATTTGTCAGTTTGTTATTGTTTTTGTTTACATTTGGTCGATTTGTTATTGTTGTTGTTTACAGTTAGTCGGTATGCTTTTGTTGTTGTTTACATTTGTCTGTTTGTTTTTGTTTTCATTTTGTCGGTTTGTTTTTGTTGTTCTTTATATGTGAACAGTTTGTTATTGTTGTTGTTTACAATTAGTGAGTTTGTTTTTGTTGTAGTTTACAGTTACTAGTGAAGTTCACCTCCTCTAAGATTATATTCTCCTGATACTGCGGTAAAATGACAAAATCCTGTTATCATGTGAATATGATTTAATAGGAGGTCTATCTGAATTAAAAAACGGCATCGCAGTTGACATCCACCACCTTTAACATTATATTCTCCTGATACTGTGTTGTGGTTTACAGTTGGTCGGTTTGTTTTCGTTATTGTTTACAGATTTTAGGTTTGTTTTTTACATTTTGTCAGTTTGTTATTGTTGTTGTTTACATTTTGTCGGTTTTTTATTGTTGTTGTTAACATTTTGTCGGTTTGTTTTTGTTCTTGTTTTACAATTTGTTATTGTTGTTGTTTACATTTTATCAGTTTGTTATTGTTGTTGTTTACATTTTGTTGGTTTGTTTTTGTTGTTGTTTTACAATTTGTCAGTTTGTTATTGTATTTGTTTACATTTGGTCGATTTGTTATTGTTGCTTTTACAGTTAGTCGGTATGCTTTTGTTGTTGTTTACATTTTGTCTGTTTGTTTTCGTTTTCATTTTGTCGGTTTGTTTATGTTGTTGTTTATATTTTGACAGTTTGTTATAGTTGTTGTTTACATTTTGACGGTTTGTTATTATTGTTGTTTACATTTTGTCTGTTTGTTATTGTTGTTGTTTACATTTTGTCGGTTTGTTTTTGTTGTTGTTTTACAATTTGTCAGTTTGTTATTGTTTTTGTTTAGATTTGGTGGATTTGTTATTGTTGTTGTTTACAGTTTGTCGGTATGTTTTTAATGTTGTTTACATTTTGTCTTTTGTTTTCGTTTTCATTTTGTCGGTTTGTTTATGTTGTTGTTTATATTTTGACAGTTTGTCGTTGTTGTTGTTTACATTTTGACTGTTTGTTATTGTTGTTGTTTACAATTTGTCGGTTTGTTTTTGTTGTTAATTTACAATTTGTCAGTATGTTATTGTTTTTGTTTAGATTTGGCGGATTTGTTATTGTTGTTGTTTACCGTTTGTCGGTATGCTTTTGTTGTTGTTTACATTTTGTCGGTTTGTTTTTGTTGTTGTTTATATTTTTACAGTTTGTCATTGTTGTTGTTTACATTTTGTCTGTTTGTTATTGTTGTTGTTTACATTTTGTCGGTTTGTTTTTGTTTTACAATTTTTCAGTTTGTTATTGCTGTTGTTTTACATTTTGTCAGTTTGTTATTGTTGTTGTATACATTTTGTCAACTTGTTATTGTTTTTGTTTACCATTCGTCGATTTGTTATTGTTGTTGTTTACAGTAAGTCATAATGCTTTTGCTGTTGTTTACATTTTGACGGTTTGTTTTTGTTTTTTCATTTTGTCGGTTTGTTTTTGTTGTTGTTTATATGTTGACGGTTTGTTATTGTTGTTGTTTACAATTTGTCGGTTTATTTTTGTTGTTGTTTACAGTTATTGCTTTTGTTTCTGTTGTTGTTTACAGTCGTTGGTTTGATATTGATGTTGTTTACATTTGGTGAGTTTGTTTGTGTTGTTGTTTACAGTAACATTCACCTCCTTTAAGATTATATTCTCTTGATACTGCGGTAAAATGACAAAATCCTCTTATCAGGTGAATATGATTTGAAAAGAGGTCTACCTGAATTAAAAACGGAATCGCAGTTGACATCAACTACCGTTAACATTATATTCTCCTGATACTGTGTTGTTGTTTACAGTTGGTCGGTTTATTATTGTTGTTGTTTACAATTTGTCGGTTTGTTTTTGTTGTTGTTTTACATTTTGTCAGTTTGTTATTGTTGTTGTTTACAGCTTTTAAGTTTGTTATTGTTGTTGTTTTACAATTTGTCAGTTTGTTATTGTTTTTGTGTATATTTTGTCGATTTTTTATTGTTGTTGTTTACAGTTAGTCGGTATGCTTTTGTTGTTGTTTACATTGTGTCAGTTTGTTTTTATTTTCATTTTGTCGGTTTGTTTTTGTTGTTGTTTACAAATTTTAGGTTTGTTTTTGTTGTTGTTTACATTTGGTGAGTTTGTTTGTGTTGTTGTTTACAGTTACATTCACCTCCTCTAAGATTATATTCTCCTGATACTGCGGTAAAATGACATAATCCTGTTATCAGGTGAATATGATTTGATTGGAGGTCTATCTGAATTCAAAGCGGAATCGCAGTTGACATCTACCACCTTTAACATTATATTCTCCTGATACTGTGTTGTTTACTGTTGTTCGGTTTGTTTTTGTTATTGCTTACAGCTTTTAGGTTTGTATATGTTGTTGTTTACATTTGTTCTTGTTGTTGATTTTCATTTAGTCAGTTTGTTATTGTTTTTGTTACATTTTGTCGATTTGTTATTGATGTTGTTTACAGTTAGTCGGTATGCGTTTGTTGTTGTTTACATTTTGTCGGTTTGTTTTTGTTTTTTCACTTTGTCGGTTTTTTTGTTATTGTTTACAGATTTTAGGTTTGTTTTTGTTGTTATTTACAATTTGTAAGTTTAATATTGTTGTTGTTTACATTTTGTCGTTTTGTTTTATTTTCATTTTGTCGGTTTGTTTTTGTTGTTGTTTACAATTTGACAGTTTATTATTGTTGTTGTTTACATTTTGTCGGTTTGTTATTGTTGTTGTTTATATTTTGTCTGTTTGTTTTGTTTTCATTTTGTTGGTTTGTTTTTGTTGTTTTTTATATGTTGACGGTTTGTTATTGTTGTTGTTTACATTTTGTCGGTTTGTTTTTGTTGTTGTTTACAGTCGTTGGTTTGTTATTGTTGTTGTTTACTTTTGGTAAGTTTGTTTGTGTGGTTGTTTACAGTAACATTCACCTCCTCTAAGAGTATATTCTCTTGATACTGCGGTAAAATGACAAAATCCTGTTATCAGGTGAATATGATTTGATTGGAGGTCTATCTGAATTAAAAACGGAATCGCAGTTGACATCTACCACCTTTAACATTATATTCTCCTGATACTGTGTTGCTGTTTACAGTTTGTTGGTTTGTTTTTGTTATTGTTTAGAGATTTTAGATTTGTTTTTGTTGTTGTTTACATTCTGTGAGTTTAATATTGTTGTTTACATTTTGTCAGTTTGTTATTGTTGTTGTTTACATTTTATCGGTTTTTTATTGTTGTTGTTTACATTTTGTTGGTTTGTTTTTGTTGTTGTTTTACAATTTGTCAGTTTGTTATTGTATTTGTTTACATTTGGTCGATTTGTTATTGTTGCTTTTACAGTTAGTCGGTATGCTTTTGTTGTTGTTTACATTTTGTCTGTTTGTTTTCGTTTTTATTTTGTCGGTTTGTTTTTGTTGTTGTTTACAAATTTTAGGTTTGTTTTTGTTGTTGTTTATATTTGTCAAATTAATATTGTTGTTGTTTACATTTTAAGTTTGTTATTGTTTTTGTTTACATTTTGTCGATTTGTTATTGTTGTTGTTTACAGTAAGTCATAATGCTTTTGTTGTTGTTTACATTTTGTCTGTTTGTTTTTGTTTTCATTTTGTCGGTTTGTTTTGTTTTTGTTTATATGTTGACGGTTTGTTATTGTTGTTGTTTACATTTTGTCGGTTTGTTATTGTTGTTGTTTTACATTTTGTCAGTTTGTTATTGTTGTTGTTTACATTTTAAGTTTGTTATTGTTTTTGTTTACATTATGTCGATTTGTTATTGTTGTTGACAGTAAGTCATAATGCTTTTGTTGTTGTTTACATTTTGTCTGTTTGTTTTTGTTTTCATTTTGTCGGTTTGTTTTGTTTTTGTTTATATGTTGACGGTTTGTTATTGTTGTTGTTTACATTTTGTCGGTTTGTTATTGTTGTTGTTTTACATTTTGTCAGTTTGTTATTGTTGTTGTTTACATTTTAAGTTTGTTATTGTTTTTGTTTACATTATGTCGATTTGTTATTGTTGTTGACAGTAAGTCATAATGCTTTTGTTGTTGTTTACATTTTGTCTGTTTGTTTTTGTTTCATTTTGTCGGTTTGTTTTTGTTATTGTTTATATGTTGACGGTTTGTTATTGTTGTTGTTTACATTTTGTCGGTTTGTTATTGTTGTGGTTTTACATTTTGTCAGTTTGTTATTGTTGTTGTTTACATTTTAAGTTTGTTATTGTTTTTGTTTACATTTTGTTGATTTATTATTGTTGTTGTTTACAGTAAGTCATAATGTTTTTGCTGTTGTTTACATTTTGTTAGTTTGTTTTTGTTTTCATTTTGTCAGTTTGTTTTTGTTGTTGTTTATATGTTGACGGTTTGTTATTGTTGTTGTTTACATTTTGTAGGTTTGTTTTTGTTGTTGTTTACAGTTATTGCTTTTGTTTTTGTTGTTGTTTACAGTCGTTGGTTTGTTATTGTTGTTGTTTACATTTTGTCGGTTTGTTTTTGTTTTAATTTACAGTTATTGCTTTTGTTTTTGTTGTTGTTTACAGTCGTTGGTTTGTTATTGTTGTTGTTTACATTTGGTGAGTTTGTTTGTGTGGTTGTTTACAGTAACATTCACCTCCTCTAAGAGTATATTCTCATGATACTGCGGTAAAATGACAAAATCCTGTTATCAGGTGAATATGATTTGATTGGAGGTCTATCTGAATTAAAAACGGAATCGCAGTTGACATCTACCACCTTTAACATTATATTCTCCTGATACTGTGTTGCTGTTTACAGTTTGTTGGTTTGTTTTTTTTATTGTTTAGAGATTTTAGGTTTGTTTTTGTTGTTGTTTACATTCTGTGACTTTAATATTGTTGTGGTTTACATTTTGTCGGTTTGTTATTGTTGTTGTTTACATTTTGTCGGTTTGTTTTTGTGTTTGTTGTTTACCTTTTGTCGGTTTGTTTTGTTGTTTTTTATACTTTGTGAGTTTATTTTTGTTTTTGTTTACATTTTGTCGATTTGTTATTGTTGTTGTTTACAGTTAGTCGGTATGCTTTTGGTGTTGTTTACATTTTGTCTGTTTGTTTTGTTTTCATTTTGTCAGTTTGTTTTTGTTGTTGTTTATATGTTGACGGTTTGTTATTGTTGTTGTTTACATTTTGTCGGTTTGTTTTTGTTTTAATTTACAGTTATTGCTTTTGTTTTTGTTGTTGTTTACAGTCGTTGGTTTGTTATTGTTGTTGTTTACATTTGGTGAGTTTGTTTGTGTGGTTGTTTACAGTAACATTCACCTCCTCTAAGAGTATATTCTCTTGATACTGCGGTAAAATGACAAAATCCTGTTATCAGGTGAATATGATTTGATTGGAGGTCTATCTGAATTACAAACGGAATCGCAGTTGACATCTACCACCTTTAACATTATATTCTCCTGATACTGTGTTGCTGTTTACAGTTTGTTGGTTTGTTTTTGTTATTGTTTAGAGATTTTAGGTTTGTTTTTGTTGTTGTTTACATTCTGTGAGTTTAATATTGTTGTTGTTTACATTTTGTCATTTTGTTATTGTTGTTGTTTACATTTTATCGGTTTGTTATTGTTGTTGTTTACATTTTGTTGGTTTGTTTTTGTTGTTGTTTTACAATTTGTCAGTTTGTTATTGTATTTGTTTACATTTGGTCGATTTGTTATTGTTGCTTTTACAGTTAGTCGGTATGCTTTTGTTGTTGTTTACATTTTGTCTGTTTGTTTTCGTATTCATTTTGTCGGTTTGTTTTTGTTGTTGTTTACATTTTGTCTGTTTGTTATTGTTGTTGTTTACATTTTGTCGGTTTGTTTTTGTTGTTGTTTTACAATTTGTCAGTTTGTTATTGTTTTTGTTTACATTTGGTCGATTTGTTATTGTTGTTGTTTACAGTTAGTCGGTATGCTATTGTTGTTGTTTACATTTGGTCTGTTTGTTTTCGTTTTCATTTTGTCGGTTTGTTTTTGTTGTTGTTTATATTTTGACAGTTTGTCATTGTTGTTGTTTACATTTTGTCTGTTTGTTATTGTTGTTGTTTACATTTTCTCGGTTTGTTTTTGTTGTTGTTTTACAATTTGTTATTGTTGTTGTTTACATTTTGTTGGTTTTTTATTGTTGTTGTTTACATTTTGACGGTTTGTTTTTGTTGTTGTTTTACAATTTGTCAGTTTGTTATTGTTTTTGTTTCCATTTGGTCGATTTGTTTACAGTTTGTCGGTATGCTTTTGTTGTTGTTTACATTTTGTCTGTTTGTTTTCGTTTACATTTTGTCGGTTTGTTTTTATTAATGTATATATTTTGACAGTTTGTCATTGTTGTTGTTTACATTTTGTCGGGTTGTTGATGTTGTTGTTTACATTTTGTCGATTTGTTCATGTTGTTGTTTACAGTAAGTCATTATGTTTTGTTGTTGTTTACATTTTCTCTGTTTGTTTTGTTTTCATTTTGTCGGTTTGTTTTTGTTGTTGTTTATATGTTGACGGTTTGTTATTGTTGTTGTTTACATTTTGTCGGTTTGTTTTTTTGTTGTTTACAGTTATTGCTTTTGTTTTTGTTGTTGTTTACAGTCGTTGGTTTGTTATTGTTGTTGTTTACATTTGGTGAGTTTGATTGTGTTGTTGTTTACAGTAACATTCACTTCCTCTAAGATTATATTCTCCTGCTACTGCGGTAAAATGACAAAATCCTGTTATCAGGTGAATATGATTTGATAGGAGGTCTATCTGTATTCAAAGCGGAATCGCAGTTGACATCTACCACCTTTAACATTATATTCTCCTGATACTGTGTTGTTTACTGTTGTTCGGTTTGTTTTTGTTATTGCTTACAGCTTTTAGGTTTGTATATGTTGTTGTTTACATTTTGTCGAATTGTTATTTTTGTTGTTTACATTTTTTCTTGTTGTTGATTTTCATTTAGTCAGTTTGTTATTGTTTTTGTTACATTTTGTCGATTTGTTATTGTTGTTGTTTACAGTTAGTCGATATGCTTTTGTTGTTGTTTACTGATTGTCTGTTTGTTTTTGTTTACATTTTGTCGGTTTGTTTTTGTTGTTGTTTTCATTTTGTCAGTTTGTTTTTGTTTTCATTTTGTCGGTTTGTTTTTGTTGTTCATTACAGTTATTTATTTTGTATTTGTTGTTGTTTACAGTCGTTAGTTTGTTATTGTTGTTGTTTACATTTTGTCGGTTTGTTATTGTTGTTGTTAACATTTTGTCGGTTTGTTTTTGTCCTGTTTTACAATTTGTTATTGTTGTTGTTTACATTTTATCGGTTTGTTATTGTTGTTGTTTACATTTTGTTGGTTTGTTTTTGTTGTTGTTTTATAATTTGTCAGTTTGTTATTGTATTTGTTTACATTTGGTCGATTTGTTATTGTTGCTTTTACAGTTAGTCGGTATACTTTTGTTGTTTACATTTTGTCTGTTTGTTTTCGTTTTCATTTTGTCGGTTTGTTTTTCTTGTTGTTTATTTTTGACATTTTGTTATAGTTGTTGTTTACATTTTGACGGTTTGTTATTATTGATGTTTACATTTTGTCTGTTTGTTATTGTTGTTGTTTACATTTTGTCGGTTTGTTTTTGTTGTTGTTTTACAATTATTCAGTTTGTTATTGCTGTTGTTTTACATTTTGTCAGTTTGTTATTGTTGTTGTTTACATTTTGTCATCTTGTTATTGTTTTTGTTTACATTTTGTCGATTTGTTATTGTTGTTGTTTACAGTTAGTCGGTATGCTTTTGTTGTTTTTTACATTTTGTCAGTTTGTTTTTGTTTACATTTTGTCGGTTTGTTTTTGTTGTTGTTTATAATTTGACGGTTTGTTATTGTTGTTATTTACATTTGTCGGTTTGGTTTTGTTGTTCATTACAGTTATTCCTTTTATTTTTGTTATTGTTTATATTTTGACGGTTTTTTATTGTTGTTGATTACAGTTATTTATTTTGTATTTGTTGTTGTTTACAGTCGGTAGTTTGTTATTGTTGTTGTTTACAGTCGGTAGTTTGTTATTGTTGTTCTTTACATTTGGTGAGTTTGTTTTTGTTGTTGTTTACATTTACTAGTGACTTTCACCTCCTCTAATATCATATTCTCCTGATA
This sequence comes from Aphrophora alni, assembly GCA_963513935.1. NCBI lineage: Eukaryota > Metazoa > Arthropoda > Insecta > Hemiptera > Aphrophoridae > Aphrophora > Aphrophora alni. The sequence continues at coordinate 116,830,010 of OY740770.1, forward strand.
CTGCAGTAAAATGATAAAATTCTTTTATCAGGTGAATATGATTTGATTGGAGGTCTATCTGAATTAAAAACGGAATCGCAGTTTACATCTACCACCTTTAACATTATATTCTCCTGATACTGTGTTGTTGTTTACAGTTGGTCGGTTTGTTTTTGTTATTGTTTACAGATTTTAGGTTTTTTTTTGTTGTTTACATTTTGTCAGTTTAATATTGTTGTTGTTTACATTTTGACGGTTTGTTATTGTTGTTGTTTACTTTTTGTCGTGTTTGTTTTTGTTGTTGTCAGATTTTTCTTTTGTTTTTGTTGTTGTTTACAGTCGTTGGTTTGTTTTTGTTGTTGTTTACATTTGGTGAGTTTTGTTTTTGTTGTTGTTTACAGTTACTAGCGACATTCACCTCCTCTAAGAACATCCTCTTACATAAATAATATAACTAATCATCTGCCAAAACTATTGCACAAACTTTCTCACACATAAATACCAAAACTAATAATCAGTTAAAATATTACACAAACTTTCTCTCACATAAATACTAAAACTAATAATCTGTCAAAATAATTTGCAACTTTCTCATATATAAATACTAAAACTAATAATCTGTCAAAATATTGCACAAACCATCTCATACATAAATACTAAAACTAATAATGTGTCAAATATTGCACAAGCTTTCCCACACGTACATATTAAAACTAATAATTGGTCAATAATATTGCACAAACTTTATCTCACATAAATATTTATTCAATAAATTTTTACAGACAAAATAATTACATTTAATATAAAAAACACATAATTTTGAAAAATACAATAATTTTTTTAATTAGGGTGAAGACTCATTTTTCTTCCGCTCCCTGTGCCACTTATTTTTCTTATTTCGCCAGCGTCTCTGGGATCTAAGATCTGCTTCCTTCTCCTCCATGAGGTCCTCCCAGTCTCCGATGAGGATGCTTGAAGCTAAAATTAAACATCGGCCAAAAATATTGCAACAAAGTTCTCATACATATATGCTAAAACTAATAATCGGACAAATATAATGCACAAACTTTTTCACACATAAATACTAAACTAATAATCGGTCAAACATATTGTACAAACTTTTTCACAGATAAATATATAAACTAATATTCTATCAAATTATTGCTCGAACTTTCTCTTACATAAATACTAAAATTAATACTCTTTCTAAAATATTGCACAAACTTTCTCTTACATAAATAATAAAATTAATCATCGGCCAAAAATATTGCACAATGTTTCTCATACATAAATAATTAATATAATAAGTAGTCAAAATATTCCGCAAACTTTCACACACATAAAATACTAAAACTAATAATCAGTCAAAAATATTGCACAAACTTTCTCACAAAAAATCACAAAATACCAAAAACAAATACAGTGAAATATTCTTGAATCTTTCTTGTAATAAAAGGTGAAGTCAGTCAAATGTTTTAGTGGTGGAAGTAGAAATAATTCTTTACAACTTTAATGAGGTCATTTATGGTTGGATATTCTGTACAAATCTTAATTTTAAATTGAAGTTTTTATAACAATAACGCCATATAATTTTTACTTGGATTTGGGGTTACAGTGCATCGATTTTCATTGATCATAAATTATTTCGTAAGAATTCATTTATGGGAAACTTCCTGCAAGTAACACAGATCGTAATAACCTTAATATAGTTAAAACAAATGTATGGGCGCAATCTTAGTATTTACCCAACCCCATCATCCAATGTAATACAAATAAATCCTCTAAATGCGGTGCCCAAAAGTTCCCTGAGCCTTGTAGGAAACGTTAAATATTGGTATATCACGGGGTATTTACCCAATGAGGAAGTTTGTTGTTACACAGGTTTCTGAACCTCTTAAATGTGTATATCACTGCTTCCTTGAGTCAACTTAACTAACCTCGTACAAGTCTCTTGTCATTGTCTCGACTCTTCCGGACATCAAAGCCTTCACTCGCTATGCTCATATTGGTGACTCGGTCTTGCTGGATCTCGTAACTATAAGAATATCATATTTTCTTGTATGTTGGTACCATTACATACAGAACTGCAATCTCCTAATTTGAATCTATTTCAGTGTAGTATAAATTGAATAACACACAACAAAAAAACTCAATAAAATGTCCGCCATTTTCACATTTTTAAATATATTCAATCGGGTTCTTTATGGGCATACTAAAGTCTATCACACCTCTCCACTATCGTTCCTATCGTACACATGACGAATGACAACATCGGAATGGTATTACTGGAAACATTTGCCATGAATTTTCTTTGAAGTAGTAGGCGTACCACTTCGTATATAATAAATAAAAGGGGAACAGATTGGCTTTTTAAAAAAGTTTTCTCTCATTGGAAAAACCACTTAAACAATTGTAATGAAATTTGTATGAAATAGACTGAAGTACATTACGACCAAATATTTTAAAATTAATAAAATTTAATCAAAATTTAGGTTCATTTGCTTTCTTCCTACGACAAGTAAAACTTGTTCCTTGTTTTTAAATCCGAAACACCTCTCGGTTATCATCGCCATGTAAAAAGGTGAAGAAAAGAAGATAAAATAATAATCTAGAGATGAAACAAAACAAAACTCAGTGAAGAGAAAAGAGACAGAAAGGGATCTAACCAAAGACGTGTAAAGTGTAAATCCAGATATTTCCCTCGGGATTTCTACACCTGTGTTCATTCTAGTGAGCCTATGAGCGTAAATACTCGGCCAGATTTCATGGAGACAATTTTATTTCTTCAAAAAAATCACGGATTGTTAAATGCAAATACTGATCATTTACGTTTACACACCCTGTACATTGCAAAATTTTATTACACTCTAGAATTTTCTTTAAAGTTATTTTTAACAAAATTAATGTTTTTTATTCAAGTTGCAAAATAAAAACTTTAAAATATTCAATAAGCTTTGAATATTACATGCTCTGAAAACTTTGCTTTTAACAAAACCGTCATAATTGGAAGGTATTGCCACGCTTTGTTAAGCCTGACAAACGGAATACTTTTTTAATGAAGTTTTATTTTAATAACAACGAATTTATAAAATATGAATTCAAACTTGTGATTACCAGTATGGAAAACCCAGACACTACAGACCATGCAATCTATTTTAAACGAGTTTTGCTCAGGGGCTCCGCCCGTATTGGAATCGGGCTTAGTGCGCATATCCATTATTTGTCTTTGTCTCCACTCATGTAATTTACATTATGTCTTGTGTGAAGCTCAAAATAGATTCAATGTTTGATATTAATTTTTGTAGCTACGAGTAAAGTACGCGAATTATTAGTGAATTTTATTTATTAGCGTTTATTTAAATTTTCTATTTCAAATTTTTTGTTTATCTGAATCGATTTATACAGTGAACAGTTACTTTTTAAAACATTTTCAATCCGCCATCCTTAATTCATCACATATGCATAGCATAAAGAGAGCTATGTGATGGGTCAAGAAATCAAAATCGAGATTCTTGCGGGTATATAAGTTTTGAACCCCTCAGTCAAAAATGTGTTTGTTTTTTTTAATGCCTGATTTCGTCTGTCGTACGCAAATACCGATTTAATCAAATTTGGTTTATGGATATGTTTTGGTGTTATTTTGGGACGTTTTAGTAATTATTTAGTAATTGTTCACAATTACTTTGTCAACTCTAACTTCTTTAGTATTTAGATATGTTATCAACAATGGACTACAAACGACAGATAAACATTTTTGAAGGCCCGGAACAACTAGAAAATACCAGTTACACAGGGTCAAAGTCTTATCAATGCTGCGATATGAAGCGGTCCTTTGCAGTCAGTTCTAATGGCGTCGTGTTCCGGTTTCAATCCGTTTACCTACAAAAGGTTTGGCCAGGTGATTATATATATAGCTACCTGGCCAAACCTGTCATGATAGCCTATATAATTATCTCGCAAAGTAAGCATTATTAACTTAAATAAACATACGAAAGGTTTGGGCACCTAGCACAATTTATCTTTAGAAGATGTTATCCAGATTATAGTAGCCGTATTCACGATATTGTTAAAGCCATAGGTCATTTGTACAATGGCGAAGACAATAGCCAATGGGCACCTTGTGAACTATCTCCGGACTCCAACGCCAGTAGCTCATCTGAAGACGACTTCTAAAGTAAGTATCTCACTTTTTTTACTTTTCCGGGCCATAATAAATGTTATTCCTTTATTTACAAACATAAATATGTTAAATGTCTTCATACTAAAAAAGTTAGAGGTGACAAAGTAATTGTAAACAATTACCAATTATTTTTATAACTCAAGATTTGAGGGTAGCTGCTTAAAGAAAAAACACAAAATTACTCTTTTCTCAAAATCGGCTCGAACTATTTTAATGAAATTTTGCTCAACCTAACCTAACCTCTAAGTATCCAATTTAAACGTATAGTCGCCGTCTCTCCAAAAATATCGACTCGTGTGACGTCGGTAAGAAAACAAAAAATCGTCTATGCGGCTCTTTTTTAAAACGTAATTTCTTAAAATCTGCGCTACCGATTTCACTAAATTGTAGTGGAATTGAAGATTAATGACCCGAAACCGTGTGGAAAATCACAAATAAATCAATATTAGGTCAAAAATAATCTACAAAAACCTAAAATTAAGCTTAACCGTCGTCATTAAAAGCTCAGTATTATAATCAAATATTATTTATGCTGAGAACACGTTTATGGGCCAAGCTAAGCAGGTTTAGACAGTATTTTATTATAGAGTGTAAAATATGTGTTGATACACCTGGCTAAACGCTTGAGACATCAACGGGAAACCTCTACCGTATCTATGATACTTTTCTTGACTTTATGGTGATTAAAAATTGCCCCTCTTTTTAAAGGGGGGAGGCTAAAGGTCCAACTTTATTTGTTTTAATCGTTACTCTAATCTTTTGACGTGTTATTTGAAAGGTCTATTTAAAAGAAACACAATGACACCTGTAACAAGTCTGTAAAACATCCCTAACAAAAATTACAAATCAAAATTATAAATGAAATGCTAAACATTTACATTTTTAAATAAGGAGAATACGCTGTCTTGCCTGTTTTATTGTAACAAGTGTTCAAATTATTAACTTTGAGTGGTTAAACAGTGAGTGTGTAAAAACTTGTGACGGCATTTGAAATTAGTTCCATAATAATGAATTAAGTTTGTAAAATTCTATGTTGTAGGAAGTTGGCGACATTTAGCTTGGTTTGGTACACAAGGTTTTTCAGGTGACCCTAAAAGAAGAAATACAGTGGATTAAGGTCAGGAGACGTTCCTAGCGATTCCGACTTTTTAACCGTCTTAATGTTTCGTAGGAAAACATTGTCGAGATAATGTCGTACTTTACAATCATTGTGAGATGTTGCTCCGTCTTGTTGTAACCAAATGTTTACTGTCCCATCTCCAAACATGATCAAGGTGAAAAACATCTCTAAATATTTATTGAGTTCAAATTTTCCTCAATTATAAATCCTCCGTCCAACTGGTTGTTAATTAAATCTGGCCGCACATCTATTTTTGAAGGGTATACCAATAAGCCTGGAGACATCTGTTCAGTAACGACAATTGAGCCTAATCACGATACCGTTTGTCAAGAACGTAGCCTCGTCACTAAAAAGTATTCTATTTAGCAAACCAGGTTCTGCGTCGAGCTTACTCATCCTACGGTCAAAGACAACATCAGTAAGTGTTTGACTAAATAAACTTTAAAATGTTTGAACTTATTAACTTGAAGGAGATTGCAGGATGGTTGATGTCGTTCTCCAAAGCTCCTCTCCAAGTTGATAAGTTTTGGATGAAGGACTGCAGTAGGTCTAATGATTTTCCTTCATCAATTAAAACGGGTCTTTGCTTTGTTTTGTACACTATGTGTTTCAATGAACCGGCCACTACGCACTTCAAGTTTGGCTTAACGCGGTTTGGAAATACATAATTAAATAAGTTTACAACCTCATTACATGATCTTGTACGATCGCCATGAACTTTCATAATTAGATCCGTTATCCTTTCAAACTAATAAACTTGCTCATTAAAAGAAACGGTAAGGTTGAAGCAAAACTTTAAAATAACAGCCTAAGTGATGAACATTCAACTGATTGGGAGACAAGAGAAGGTCCAAAGTTGATATATTAAAATCAAGTGGATAAACGCACATTAGGAATCCTAATATCTGACAGGTATTAACAGGTATTTTGATCAGGTTACAAAATGTAAGAACCAGATAACTTCAAATTAAACTTTTCTATGTAAAGTTTTTCACCAGATACTCGTCCCTCATAACAACCAAAATCCTATACCTAATTCTGAGGATATTAGGAGACAGTGTTGTTACAGTTCAATTTTGGACTGAAATTTTGGATAGGGATTTTTATTTAAGTTTTTTTTCTAAGTATCATTGTGTTTCTTTTAAATAGAATTTTCCAATTAAATGTCACAAGATAAGGGTTGTCATTTAAAAAAATTAAGTTGTCCGCCTTCAAAAATAGGGCACAATTTTAACCACAATACAAGTCTAGAAAATACAATAATTGCGGTGGAGGTTTCTCGTTGATGCCTCAATAGATTTAAGCGTATCAAGACATATTAAAACACTTTATATCTTCAAAGACGATCCCCATGATAATTTTTCCTTTTTGACTGACTAGTACCGAACTTATACTTTCTAGATAGTTTTGGAAATGCATTAGTAACAACGTCTGTGTAATGTTTATTTGTAGTATTTATTTATTTCTGTGATCGTTCAAAGAAAAGAAAGTTTACTACAAAATATTCCTGGAATTATTATTCCAACACAACTCTATATAAATACATTAGCAATAACAGATAAATACACAACCAAATGATTAACAATTCATAAATTCCCTACAATGTGTTCGACGAGATATTTGCACCATTCACACTGAGGTAAATTCCAGTAAAATACATTGTTTTACAGAAACAATCGACACAAATTTAACACGAGGTAAAATTTACAATCCACAACTAGAAATGAATTCCATATTTCAAAACGAGTTTAGTATTGATTGCTTTTACTGTAATTATTTCTGTAAAATATAGTTTTACTAAATTTACAGCGTATTTGACGGCTATTCTGTTTAAGCTTATGATCTGTTTTAATTGTTTCTCACAAATAATACGTTAAATCGAACGCGTTTCAACAACATGCAGCTATCTTCAGTGATGAATGAGTTGCAGTAGTCGAACTATAATTGTTTTTAAATATTTATAGTGTAATGTAGTGCTGACATGTATACTACTTTTACTTTGTAATATAGAGAAAGTTATGTGATGGGTATAAAATCGACGTCTAGTCGTTTTGCGGATATATCCTTTTTCATATCACCTGATACCCAAAAAGTGTTTTATTGAAATGACACCTGTCTGTCTACCGTACTTGCAAGATGTATTGATTGTCATCAATTTTTTTTAGGCCTATAGGTGTATCTCAGGGTGCTTTTTTAGTTTTTTTCGATAACTCAAAATATAGAGCTATAATATGAAAAGAAAACCAAACAATACAATTCTCAAAATCGGCTTTAACGATTTTGATTAAATTATGCTCAAGAGTAGCCTCTACGGTCGCAAACAAAACGTATTGGTCGTCTAAAAATGCCCGTTTGTAAATTATCGCCAAAAAACAATATTCGGTCATGGTAGCCTACTGTTACAAAAGGCAATATCGATTTCGATCCAATTTTAGTGAAATGTGAAAGCTAATAACCCAAACCCATCTCCAAATTTGAAGTACAAAAAATCACGATTTAGGATTATTTACTTGTTAAAAAAATATTGTAAGAAATATAACCTCAAAATTATTTACAATCAAGAATAATACCTCCATTAATGGTAATTTTACTCAAAATAATCCACCCAATTTGATTTTATTAATCGTAGAATATGAAAGAAAAATGGCGGCAATATTTCTCCATGGCGAGCTTTCTATGACATTCGTGAACCTGTAAAAAGTCATTTTGTTCAAGTAATAAAATTACCTCAATACCAAGACAGAAGTCGGCAAATGAACTGACATATCAATACGTGTCGTACTAAAAACATGTACCAAAAAACGTACGACACATCTGTATCAATTACTTAACGGCCATTTTATCCAGCACAGTGTAAGTTTGGTTTCAAAAATTTCGATTTTTTTTTGCTGACTAAAAGCTAACGAACAAGCATTTTTAGGGAGATGGAAACAATATGTTTTGTTTGGATAATTAGAGTCCAAAATATTAATAAAAACCATTAGAAGCTGATTCTGATAAAATTGAAATTATGTCTTTGTTTTGAATCTACATTTTGGGCCCATACTAGCTCAGAATGGATATATCCAAAAAAAACGAGACATCGGTTTTTGTACATGTCATATGTAACTTAAATACTTTGAAAAGTAAAATATCAATATTAAATACAGATCTATTACAAAATACAGATTTTAACACTGTAGGATGAAAACTCTAACATCAAAGGTTCAAAGGATTTCCAAAGCAAGTACAAGACTTTGTCCTTACTTTGTGAAGACATAGCATTAATCATGTCATGTCTTCATTACCTTCGAAAAATTACTTTGAAGATTTCTGTTAACAAATTAATAACACAGACACGTAGCAATATTTTGTACCGGATTACTGAGTGTATAAATACAAGATTTACCTTTTTAAAAAATAAATTATACAAAGGTATCCTCAAAATTTCTGCAGGGCTGATTTTAATGATTGAATGATTTATAGATGTCAAATTAAAAAATATTACCTAGAAATTTACCAAAAATGATTCATTTTCCTTGAAAACACTAATTTTGAAATACATTAATTAATTAATAACGTGTCTTTTATTGATAAATAACATGTTTCACAACAAAAATAATTTGAAACAGCTTTTATAAAATCGCAAATACGTTTTATTTTATTGTTTTGTTTGAAAATTTATAAACAGCTGTTTTAAATTATTTTAGGTTAACGTATGTAGTGCTAACTTTATTTGTGAGGATTCAACTTGTGTTGTGATTGATTGTTTTCATTTCGCAAAACTAAAACGTTTATATGGCTTATTGTTAATCTTTGACTATTGCATGGGCGCTTAGATATTGTAAGTTTTACACAGTATACAAAATGCCGGCCGCAGGAAGACCACAGAAACCGTCGAACACTTACTGGTCGACGAGAAGATGTCAATGACAGGAATTGAAGGGTATTAAATAGTGAAGTAAACCAACAGATTTAAATTTTTTTATGCTGACATGAATAAGTTTCACGCTTGATCATTATTATTTTTAATTGCACGTTCATTTCATATTAACATATTTTGATGTAGGTGATATTTCTGGTGAATGTAGATATTGTGCTTTGATGAAATAACAACTCAAATTTAATTAATGAAAACTGTTAAAACTTTTAACTGGAAGCTACTAGTATTTTTTAATTGCGATTTTCCCACAGATTACTTCACATTTCACTAAACTTTGAAAGCAATTTCTTTACATTTTTATTTAAATGTTCAATCTCCAAAGTACACAATAACTAGATTAAAAACTATTTAAAAAACGATGGAAGAGTCACCTGCGACCTGATTATATTTTCTACGGTTTATTGTAACCCATATCAAACAGCAACAATGGTTATCTCAGTCATACATCGGTCTGTCCATGACTGTCAAATAAGATAAATCATAACACACAATCTTGAACTGGAAAATTAATGTTCATTTCCCTTTTCTCACAGAAAATCTATTAACAATGATCCAATTAGACTGTAAAACTGGAGTATAATACAAGTTGGTGAAAATCTTTTAAGAAATATAGGATAGATGATGTGTGTTTTATCTATATATTTAAGCACAAGCAGGATTTTATAACGCTGAGTTCTTAAAAACTACTAAACCGATTTTTACGCTTGAAAGGTCTATAACCGCGTCTATATAAAGGTCTAGATTTTCCGAAATTCTTCATTATTTTCTATATATTAAATGTTAAGCTTGACTTATGAGAAAAATTGTACAGTATAACCAACACACAGAACACAATTCTCACAAAAAATACGCCTAAGTATCAGACGCGTTTCAACGACAAGGTCGTCCTCTTCAGTAATACACGAGCTACACCAATCAAACTATAATTATATATTTATGAAAAGGCTGGAATCGCCCTTAAAGTTTAATTTTTCCCCTACTTTAAATTGTCACAGCTGATAAAAATCATATATCGCAGCTGATAAAAATCATAATGTTATTATTATTAATGAGTTGTGAGTTCCATTTCAGAAAGAAAGCAAAGATAATTGGTTGTTTTTATATAACAACATCTTTAATATATATTAAGGTTTGCACAACGTCGATATATCCTAAAATATAAGCCAGGGTCTAAAATACATCGAAAGTATTGAACTACTGTAGGGTGTACATAAGTCGATTTGTAGCCACTTTTATATTTATTACCAAAGCAACCATTTGCATAATATAACTTACAAAACAGCAGATTGGGTTCATCATCATCATCGTCGTCATTAATAATTAAATTATTCTAGTGTGAACAAATATAAATAATTTGGAACAATATTTGAAACAAACTGTTGCTATAAAATATAACAGATAAAACAGCTTATTAGGTTCATCAGATTCAATAATTCAAGACAATTTTAGGTTAGTCTTAGCCTAGACTAATATGAATAATTTAGTAGTATTTGAAACAAACCCTAAAATATGAATTTATTTGATTCAATAAAGGAATCAGCCCAAGCCTAGAGGTACCCTATCTGAAAAACCAAATAATTAATAACAAACGCAGTAGTTGAAGAACAAAACCAGACTACAAAAGTTTCCCTGAAAATGAAGTAAAAATTAAATTGCCAAGATCGTAAACGATTTTATAGATATATAATTAAGGTTATATTTTAAAATCATAATAATTTAATTTTCTCATTTGTAGTTTTATTATATAGGCGGGCATGGCCGTTACTAGTAAAACTTGATTGAAGTACCAAAACGAATAGAAAATAAATTATGATTAAATTTGTGAGCTTATCTTATTTGATTTTGGAAATATTAAATTTATCCTTCGTTACCAGTAGGAAGACCTTTTATAGAGATTATAAGGCTAGATGTTTTATCATTATTATTAATAGGTATATAGTTTATATTTAGAACTTATTACTTTCTTCCAAATACATAGTATAGAGGAAATCTATGATATATCTATTTTAAGTCCACATAGTTAAAAAAAAATTTTTGGAATATTTGTCTGTCATATGTGTAGCTTAAACGCGAGGGCCTATTATCTATTTTTTTACCAAATTTCGATTTAAAAAAACAAAACAAGTAATTTACCATGAAGCTGTTAAAATACGTTATTTCTCAAAATCGACTCTGACGATTTCGTTCAAATTATAGTGAAATATTAACGTTCATAAAGTTTAAAATAATTCCTAAAACAGATTAATCTGTGAAACATTTTTTATGTCCAGTATTACTAAACGAATCTTGTTTTTTTCATTTCTGAACAGAATGATTTTCATTTTGTTTCTATCTGCTAGGACCTAAAGGTTTTTCTATAACATCCTGAAGCGATTCCGTGAGTTTTATGTGTCAGCTCTCCGATTTTAACTTGAAACGACTTTTAACTAAATTTCCTCTTAATTAGTATAATACGCTTTTAGGTTATAAAATGCTACCATAAAAAAATCATTTTTTTTTAAACTTGACCTTCCACCCCATCCCATCTCATTCGTTAAACTTTTTATAAAATTGCTTTGCAGATTAAAGTATTTAAAAAAATACGAGACACTGTTCTTTAAGCCCTGTTACTCGGTCCTCTTCAATTAGATCTGTGTAATTTAAATGAGACTCTTTGAAAGATGAGATCAAACGGGAATGAATTTTTAAGCATTTAGGGTTGTATTAAGGAAATGGGAAACTTGTAGCAGTTAGAGTAGACTTGTTAGAGATATTTTTCACGGGTAAAATCTAACCTATTACTTAAACAATACACGAAGTACAGGGTCAGTCTGGTTTGGTTTCAAAAATTTGTGACCTCCGTTTTTGACCGATCTTCACGTTTCATCGCTTCAGGAAAACGAAAGCTCGTTTTACAAGATGGCGTCGTTGTCTTAATTACGATAATGGTCACAAAAATTAATAGAGTAACATTAATTTGATTAAGGAGCTACAGTGTGTTCATATTTTGAAATTCAGAAACATTGAAATATAGATTTATGAAAATATTTATATTTATATTTATGTATTTAAATAAGGTCCTTAAAAACTAACTCGTGTCATACTGTATAATCGTATCCCATAAAATCGACCTTTTAATGTGAGATGTCAAGATTTTATCTTCTATTATTCCAGAACCGCAATAATATTTTACTTGCAGTTTTGCACACGCGTAAATTTAATTAGTCTTTGCATTTCACTAATATTGAACGAAGTCTGTATCGATTTTGAGAAATCACATATGTTATTACAGCAACATGGACGAGTTTTTGATTTTTTTTATCGATAATTCACACCCGGAATTTGTTGAGATATAACAACCACTACCTTTTGTTTGAGTTCTCGAGGCTACATTTGAGAATAATTTGATCAAAATCGTTGGAGCAGATTTTGAGTTTTTTTATGAATCCTACCCCCAACTTATCTCCAAAATAACACCAAGAGGTCATTACGAAAACCAATTTTTTAGACTTCAAAGACCTCAAAACCGATATCCACAAAAATCTAGGCAACAAATTTTTATCCCTAAGCATATTTGAGAAAGTAATGATGACACAGTGTTTAAAAACTGACACCTATGCAAACATTAACGTCATATTTCTTAGCTGACTGAAACAGTGTTTGTTCCTTCCTAAATCTGAGTTGTTTGAATTTCGAAAGTATTGCCAACAAAACTAAAGAACAGCACAAATATTAATCCATAATGTGTGAACGATTATGTGTACAACCCTTAGGGGCTCAATATAGTGCGTACGGGCTTCACAATCCCAAGGGTACCTAGTTAGATATACATATTTTTTTTCTATATAGTTTTGGGTTAGATCCCTCTCCTATCAGGTCTTCTCCTGACCAATTCATTTTCTTTTCCAACGCATTAAGTTATTCAAGGGCTTTATGTTATGTTCTTTTCTTCCATTTTTTAAAGACGATGATGACCGAATGTTTTTTCATCTTTAAAAAAAATAATAATAATGTAAAAGTGACAAATTAAAAGTAAGCATTTTGACTGTACAAGTTACTTAGAATTTATTTAAGTCCAAATCAATATTACTTAAATTGTCTTCAGTTCAGTGTTTAAGGTATTTAAAATTCCCTTCAAAACCAAGTCAGGACAATTAAATTATATTGTAATTAAACATTGCCAATTAAAAGAGGAACATTTTTAATTCCGTTAGATTATAAATTAATTATGCATTTCTCTACTTTTGATTAAATTAGACTTTCATTTGTTGAAGTGTATCTCACATTTACATATGATACTGCATAAGCACCTTATGTTAGCTGAACACAATTCAGTTTCGTAATACAAATTGGTATTTTTATTTTACACGTATAAAGAGAAACGGAAAGAATTTTCTAAAGTGTTCTATGAATTAAAATTTAAAAAATATTTCATATACACAAACGCTCTGTTTGTACATGGTAACCAGTAATTACTTTATTAAATATGGCTAGGAAACAATGTTGGATATAGTCTATCCAAAACAAGATTCATTTCAATATTGTAACATAACAACAAATTCAATTAATATTAAAATAAACAAACAAGAGTCCTAAAATTCACAGTAAATACCTGTAGAGAAAGTTATTAATGAGTTAAATATTTCATGTCAATTTTTTTCGGATAAATCCGTTTGTAAGTCCCCTGAGTCCAAAAAAAGTATTTTTTTTTATATCTATCTGCCTCTGTTGTACCTGCAGTAATCTACTATGCTTGGGCCGATTTTAATTTTTTTTAAATTGAGTTGGGTGTTTTTGAGCGTGTATATCTCGGGCAATTTTTTATTTTTATTTTTCGATAACTTAAATTGTAGGGGTAATTGTTAAGAAAAATCAAACATTTCGCTTTTTTCAACAGCTACAACTATTTTGATCAAATTTTGCTCTAGTGTACCCTCTAAGAACCCAAAAATATTTACAGTCACCTCCTCAAAAATACCGGCTCTTCAATCATCAATCATAGGGTTGTTATAGAAAACGTAATTACGTGAAATCGGCTCTACTGATGTTGTTGAAACTTTTGACTCGTGTTTAAAATTGTTGGTAAAATAATATTACAGTTTGTGAATAATTTACAGAAAACTAAAATGAACCTTAGCCTCTGTCATTAAAAGCTCGATTTTAATCAAATCTGACTTACGAGGGTGTGTTTCAGCCACAATCGAAGCAAATTTAGGCCCTTACTTATATACAGAGTGTTACAAAATTGTGTTTCCAAACTTTCAGAGGTGATTTCCCCACATCAAAACTAAGAGAAAAAATCCTCTTAACAACTGTCCGGAATAGCCTAGTTTCCCAGATATTTTCCATTTTATGTTTTCACAAAAAATGTTTTATCTACAGAACGGTTTAACGGATTCAATTGAAACTTGGCATGGTACCTAATAAATTAAAAAACTATTTTGAATAAAATAACCAACCTAATCCAATGGCCGGTTTCGAAATGTCGGCTGTTTAAATGTTTAAATCTAAATAACTCAAAAACGGGGAATTTAAACAGAGGCCATTTTGAAACTGATCATTGGATTAGTTTGGTTATTTTTTTCAAAGTATTACTTTTTCATTAAATATCATGCCGAGTTCAATTCAATCCGTCAAACAATTTTGGAGGGGAAAATATTTCGTGAGGTAAACCACATCCTGAAGTTTGTAAACACATTTTGCAACACCCTGTATATAAATAAGACGACATCCATGCTTCATTTGTACTGTTTGATTGAAAAATAACGACCTGACATTTTAAGTGATGATTTTTTTTTTTTTTTTTTTTGAGGATGGATGAATTTTAGTTCATGCATTGTTTTCGTAACATTTATTTTTGGTTTTTATTTTATTACAATATTCACAATTTAAGCTCATATTAATTTTATTATTCTATTTACTTTCAGCAACTGAACATTTTTAAATTACTGTAGACTTATTTTCTTTTCGTTCGACTTCTAGAAACAAAGCTATTCACAAAAAGCTGTTTAACCAGGCTCTACGACACTGGAAGAACTTTTGTCATTCTGAGGGCTTTGAGTAAATTAAATCCCTTGAGGCAATATTAATTAACAGAACTAATTAAGTTGGCAGCCCTGAAACGAAGCTTAGAGAAGCCGTCAATGTCCTTTCACAGGAAATTCATTAGAATTGAAAGTGAGGATGGCATTGAAGATACAACAAACAATAACTGAATGAATACAATACAGGCGCGTGTAGTTAATTCTAATGAAGCTGTATTTGTGTATAAGTTTCCAACAATGTATCAGAGACGAAGTGAAATGTACGGCAAATTTATAAATACATAAAATAGTAGAGTTAAGGAATAATTGACAAAACAAAAATGAATTTTGACAGCCATAATTAGCTCAATTTTTATCAAATGCGATTTAATCCGTGACGATAAAAACAGCGCCCATGATACATTTTCATCTTTTGATTGACACTAACAAACTGACATTTTTGATGATGATTACATTTGTTTTGTTTTCATTTTGTTTTGATGACGGGTGAGTGAGAAAGTTTGTGCAATATTTTCACACAAGTTATTTTAATTTCCCATTCATAATTTCGTTAATGACAAAATTAAATTATTAAAACATTAGATAATTCAATTATTCTAACAAATTATCTTTGTTTATCTTTTCTGTATTTGTTTAATTTTCGCAGAAAGGGAAAACTACATCGTTAAAATAAGCTGAATTATTGCATAGCTTTAAAATTCACAACCGTAAATTTAATGGCTTGTTTTTAAACGAGGGAATTACGTATTCAGTCTCAGTAAGCAGTAATAAGATTCATGAGTCTTTTTTAAAATGCTAAGCTGACTGTCTGATAAATAGCGAAGTTTAAAGCTTGAGCATGTTTTGTCAACAAATCTTTCAGAAACAGATTTTTCATATCCTACTAGTAGCATTCATTTTAAAGAGGAGATTTACATGTTAACTAGCACCAATTAATACAATAGAAACAAGTTGATGGACGTCACCATGGTTACCCAATTCATTAATGTAATACAGGGCTTGTAGGAAATGTAAAATTGTAACGGTAGATCAAGGGGGTAAGTTTGGTTTAAATCAATTTTTAGTGAAATTTAATATGTAGGTAATATTTTGTTTATATCTCTAGAATTTTTTATAACTCCATAGCTGCCATAAATACGTAAAAACATAAAATTACTATTTTCTCAAAATCGTCTCCAACGATTATGTTTAAATTTTTTCAAATGTAGCCTCTAATAACATTGATCGCCATCTCCCAAATATCGGTAAAAATAAATCGACAATGGGGCTGATAGAAGACGTAATTTCTCAAAATTGACTAAACCGATTTCGATGAAAGTTTATTGAAATTTGGAAATTAGTAACGCAAAATGTAAAATGACAAGTAAAACCCTATTTCGGTTCAGGAGTAATTAGTAAATGAAACAACAACTAAAAACACAAATAACGAAATTAGTAGAAAATTGAGGCTAAAGTTAGAAACACAAACATATAAGCTTAGTTGAAACAGTGTACGAACATTTCAAGTTTGCCCAGGGATATAATTAATTAGTGTAAACAAACATGGCCTACATTACCTTGTTTGGAGATGTGTTCACATTCACGGTCTAATTTCAATTCCACAAAAGGACGTGGAAACTCTTTTGATCTTCTGGTTTTTACGGAGGAGATTTATTTTTATTTTAGTGAAATTTATTTTATTTTATTTTATGACTAGTTATATTATCCCAGGATTTAAAATGGGCGTGCAATGTTACAGGCTGGACACAAATCTGAAACTTACCCTACTTGGAGTGTTCAATTGGTTTTAGAACAGAATGCAAAATTATAGTATCCGTTCATTTAAAATTACCCAACGCTATAAAAAAAAGTGTTTTTTTTTAATTATGGCGCAGCAATCTATGGGAGGAGTAAATAAATTAAATTACAGTGAATCTCATTTCTGATTCACTGAAATTAGCTGTGAATTCATCCGGATTGTCTACTTGTATTATTTACTGGCTGCGCCCCACGTTTTTCTCTCCAATTATTCCAAATATATCCATAGCCACTAACAATCCTCCTTCAAAATTGTAGAAAAGTCATGAAAAAAAATATTTTATACTTTTTAGTCCTTTTTAAAAACGTGGTTGGTAAAAAAAATTTATTTGATTTATTATTTTCTGTTTTTTAGTCTTATGTCCGGGTGAAAGATTTCAATCGGTTTTGTATATATTGATGAAACTCTGACAGGGACATCTATAGGAAATTCCCAATGCATTTCTCACCCTGTTTAGCTGCAAATGTCTGAAATTCAAAATATTACCTCTTATTACCTGTTGTTTAAACAAATGTAGAGGCAAGAAACCAACTGAATATTGTATTGTCATCCAATTCTGACCTATGTTCAAAATTTCAGGTCTCTAGCTTATCGGGAAGTTAGTTTAAACCCGATTGCAAAATTCCACCCGGACAGACAGACAGATATGACTGAAACCGGACTAAAAAAAACGTGGTAAAAAATTTGTGTTTTGAGTTGGGTTCGAACCCACGACGTTAGTACCAGTCTTGATTAGAGATGTGAAGCTAAGAAACACATAACCCCAAGGTTTGTTTACGGTGCATTCAGATTGCCTATTTTACCCCTTACTTTCTAAATTATTAAGAACAAATTAAATTTATACTATCTGAATTGTAAGGTTTCGTCTAAAATATGTGTAATTGTTTATTGAATTTGTTAAAACTGGTAATACCTATTATTTTAGTGTGCCTAGTTCAAATTTAACAATACCTGCCTCCGTATACTCCAGAAATTTGAAATAAAACTTAATCATTTTTTATTACTCATAAATTTTTGCAAAATCTCTTTGTAAACAAAACTAACCAGTGCCAACCATATATCGTTCATTCTAACAGTATATCAATAATTGGTACCGAAAACTTTAACAGAAATAAAAACAAAATGAGTAGTTTAAAACCAATTGTTTCGCAGTTTGCCAGTTCTAGTGTTACAGATTAAATTTTATATTTAACAAATATTTCAATAATTTTTAGTTTTTAAAAAACAACAATCATAAACAGTTATCCTAATAAATATAAATAAATCATAATTATAATATAATCACTGTAACATAACCTCAATCTGTATTGTCAAATCTGAATCAACTGTGATACTTGACTACTACGTCTTGTTAATTACAATTAGTGAATAGGTTGAGTTTAAGGCTTGAAACCAAGACATATAGGGTTGTTTATCAAGCTGCAATCAATGTTTACTTCTTTACACCTCAATGAACATAATTAATTACCACCATGTATATACATCCAATATGTGCTTTATCCTGAAATATATATTAAAAGTTTATTTTAAACATGTTGTCAGTTGCAACTGACAATAGAAGTTTTAAACCGTCAGGGCCTCATTTTAGTGAGTACGGTAGTGTAATCCCGCGGTAACGTAACTGGATCTACATAATTTTTTATGTAGTCTTTGGTTAGATCCCTCTCTTTTATCTTTCCTATCAGGTCTCTCTTGACCAACTCTTGTTTTTTACCTACCTACGTTCGATGACTAGGGGTCCTTATTTTATACTCATTTCTTCCTTTCTTATGAGGCGATGATGACCGAACGGTTTTGTCTTTAAATAAAAGGAGAGAAATTCAGTTTTATGTGTTGCTCCGTTATTATTATTTAACTGTTTTACTTACTTAGTGCAGGGTAAATTTGTTAATTACTTTCCATCAATTTTTTGGAGTAATTTCCCTCTACTATAAATTTACAAGATTGAGATGGTTTTAGTTTTGCTGTTGGTTATATGAAACGACAGCTTTATTTTGCAGAATAACCTTAGTTTCGTATTATGAAGTGATGAGTTTCCCAAAGAAGAATTGCATAGTTCAGATGAGGCCCATAATAAGTTGTTTAAAGAATTGCACTATTACAACATAATTTTACAAGTCCTGTCGATAGGAATATACTAAACAGTGTTTCAGGTAGAAATTACATCCTTAACTGAATACTTGAGACTTGGATACAAGGATCATTCATGTATTTATACAGACAGTTGGGTGGATTTTATATCTCTGAATTCTGACGAATTTAGATCAAAGTTAGTCTGAGATGGAGGACGAAAGTTTTGCTATTAACGAACTTACCCTGTACTAAGTAAGTAAAACAGTTGATTAACTTACAAAAGACCTAAATGAGCAACTCATTGATGTACTAAAACTCCCCCCCCCCTTATTTAAAGACAAAAACCCTCGATCGTCATCGCTTTATAAAAAAAAGCAAGGAAAGAGTATAAAATAAAGACCCGTGGTCATCGAATACTCTAATAGCGTCAGAGTAGGTAAAGAACAAGAGTTGGTCAAGAGAGACCTGATGGGAAGACGAAAGAGAGGGATCTACCAAAGACTACATGAAAAATATGTAGATCCAGTCCAGTTACCTCGGTATTACCCTACCGTACTCACTAAAATGAGGCCCTGACGGTTGAAAACTTCTATTGTCAGTTGCAACTGACAACATGTTTAAAATAAACTTTTATTACATATTTCAGGATAAAACACATATTGTATGTACATACATGGTGGTAATTAATTATGTTCATTGAGTTCGATTTTGCTATTTTTTTCGGTTTCCCATTCAATTAGATGTATCCCGAGTTCCCAGTTACATCCCTTTATATTCTAATATCCATCTACTATTGTTGTTTCAGCGTTTACACTCTTTTTATGTATATCTTTGAAGTGTTACTCTCTTTCAAATTTAAATGCGATCACGTCCTGAAGAAGGACTTTACAATTGTGTCACCAGACAAATTTGTATCTATCGTGCTAGACAGCAGGTTAAATTCGTACACTAAACTTTCACAGATGCAAGCTTCCATATAGTATAAAAAACTATGGAACATCATAAGACTTTTAATTAAGCAGTTTTCTATTGTCTGACTTCTATTCTGTGGAGGAATTTCTGCACCATGAGTTTGTTGTTTCGGTGTAGTTGGATGATTATCTGATTACATTTCTTTATGTATAGTTTTATTAACACTTTTATGTGTTTTAGATTATGTTTAGATTTGTGTAAGATTATTTGGTAAATTCAATTAGTATTTTAGATACTATTACTGTATTATGTTCTGTTTACTTGAAATCGCTAATTTATTGTACAGTTTTAGTATCAAATTTTTAATGAATGTAATTTTATTTATGAAAAATTGTTATGGCCATATAAATGTAGTTTTATACTAAGATGTAATAAATTTAATGAAATGTTCCTATGCACATCTGCTTCCTCAGATTACATCCTTTGTTTTAAAACCGTCTGTCAAATACTCCAAGCTTTGCATAGGTTAGGAGTTCCTTAAAGTTGAGTAGGCTATTATTACCATTGCAAATGGTTTTGACAAAAAATATTCCTATGGTTAAATCTGGAAACATGAGAGTGCTCACTATAGTGGCAACCCCAAGATATTCTAGGTGGATCTACAGCTTTTTTTCATGACTCTTAAGTTAGATTCTTTTTTTTTCATCTTTCCTATTAAGTCTGATTAGAGCAACGCGGTTCTTCCCACTCTGATGCTATTAGAGTATTTTTAAAAAGTCTTTTATTTCACGTTATTTTCTTACTTTTCTTTATATGAAGGACAAGAGATTTTTCGTTCCTAAACAACAAGAAAATTATACATCCTGATCGCAGTATTTAAAATTTCCTAAAAATATTTTAAATAGTGCACAACATCGATATCAAAAGATACTATTGTTAAATCGATTACGAAAAGAAAGATATATTTAAATGATAAGATTCCATAGCCTCCCCCCCCCCCAGTTTTTCTTACTTTTATATCAAAACTTATTTCTTTATGTCTTAAAGTTCCTGTTATTTATGTGGTATCATTCGTAGGTTAATATCCGGTATTTTTTTAAATACCCAAGTATTATCCAGTTATTTTATTTAACAGTACAGATATCTTGATAACTACTTCTTTATTCACATATACAAAATAACAACTAAAAGGAAATAGAAATGAAAAAGTACAAAATTTACTGTCGATCATCGACGATAAAAAAATTTAACCATGGACACCATCTTTAAAAGAATATATATTTAAATTAAGGCTTATTGTATACTTTTAAAAAAGCTTTAAATAAACCGAAAGATAGCGTTTTCCGTTCTATTTATTTTGATTTATTATTTTTTATTAAATAACTTTATATAAAATTGTTTTACAGTATAAATTTAAAAACTCAATGTTTTGCTTACTATTAATTTATTTTCTATATTAAATACATGATATTCAATTACACGATACATTTTACGTATTGAAAAACAGGAATTTAATATTTTAAAATGCTGTTTACGCTCTAGAGAAAATTAAAATAGTATTTTAAAATAAAATTGTACTTTTTTTACAGATAAAATCTGGAACATATCCATTACCAATTATAAACGGAGTGAAATAGATTTATGATTTCAATTTTTTGTTTATATAATCCTTTCATTGTTCCCGTCACGTTTTAATTAACCAAAGTATAAACCCATTGGTTGAAATAAATCTGTTTGTATTTCAAGAATTAATTAAATCATATTTTGTACGAACTCATAATTGAATTTCTATTCGTGTAATTCCATAACTAATCAAATATATAGATTAGCCATGATTGAATAATTAGAGACATATAGTCAAGACCTATAGATCCATCCTCAACGCAAACTTCAATACAGTTTTCCGCCATTGCTAGGTACACTTGTAGCTAATTATCGGTCCCGTGACTCTGGTACAAATTCCGTTTGGAACGACTAATTAACTTATAAATTCCGTCCAAAACTGCCTCTCTCGTTTTGCTTAACATGCAAGGTTGCAACCCTGTATTCTATTTAAAGAAGACATACACTGGCATGGTCAGGTCAAGTTCCTCGGGGTCATCCTAGATAGGAAACTGACTTGGTCCGCCCACATAACTGACACAATTAAAAGAGCAAACATGATACTGTCACAACTATATCCATTGCTCAATAAAACAAGTTCTCTTGAATCGAGAACAGCCACCACAATCTATTTATCTGTACTTAGAAGCGTCATCACCTATGCAGCGCCCGTCTGTGGACACACACATGCGCAGGCTACAGATATTCCAAAACAAAGTTTTGAGAATAATCACTAAAGCACCAATGTGCACCAGAGTTAGGACCTTACATACAGACTTAAATGTGCTGTTCATCAAACAACACATTCAACGATTATCAGCTAATCTCTACAAGGGGGCCAACGCACACCCAACATCAACACTAATCTCTTCACTAGGTAGATATGACACAACATTTGACAAACACAGACGGCCGCTGTCCTTATTCGCACGACCGACCTTGATCCCTCATTTGGGCCTATAAAGCCATGCATAGCCTACTACATACCCAAATTTCACGTCTTTGCTTTCTAGCTCTTTTTCAGACCAAAGGGTGCACCGCAGCAGCATGAGCCAAGCTGTCGCCACCAGGACGCAGTTGCATGCAGTCTAATCTTGCACGCTTATTTCAGTATCGAATAGGCAGAAGAAGATGTACCGTGTAGCTCTTCCAATAAATTCACTAACAAGGTATTTGTAAGGTAACTCCCATCCTTCACCTTGCACGCCACATCTACCAAACCTGAGCTCCTGCATGATCTGTCGCGAGGTTTTACCTGACTGGACTCTGTCAAGTCAGGTCTTTACCTCGCCCTTCGCGGGGATACATAACGTTCTGCTTTCTTCCACATTTACAATCTCGATACGCCCTTGGAAAGAGCTTCTCAGCTTGGTATATGGAAAACCTCCTGTTTCCTTGTCCCACGCGATAGGGGTACTAACAGGAAGGAAGGTGGTTTTTATTGAGTAAGAATCTCACACTATTGGGAAGAGCGTATTTCTCCCTTTGTCTTTTGAAGATTTTCCACCTATCCTGCGGAAAAAAAGAAGGGGGGAAAAAAAGGGGGAAAAAACCTGTTTTCTGTCCCGCCGCTATATCCAAACCAAGCCTGATTGGTCAAAATTTCGTCCGCTCTGAGTTTACTTCCGGTAATTAGGGTACTCCGAGAAGAAACGTTAACGGAAAATGACTAAGGTGCGACTACACGCTTTCTCGCTCGCCGCTCTCACGCTAGCGTTGAGTTGAAAGATTAAATTGTATTCAATTGAACAATAGTGACAATAGTGAAAGTAATATATAATGTGTGTTTTAGTTTGTGAATGAACTTAACATGGTGACTGTGAGTGTTCTAGCTAAAACAAAGTGACCATTTCGTGTCGTCGGTTTGTACAAGAGAATCAACGACACAAGGTATTAAGTTTTACAACATAAATGTTGGTGTTCAGTATGTAAACTGTGTACTGTACTTACACATGATTAAATCAATTATACTGGTCCTCCGTTGGTATTAAATTATAAATTCAATCATCAGAATTATTTTAGCATTGAAGACTATTAAACAACTGGATTTTAAGTTTATAATGGTTATAATTATAATTTATTAAAGTATCACACTTTAATTGTAATTATTTAAAACAAAAATAGGTTGATGTGGACATCATG
The DNA here is from genome assembly GCA_963513935.1 of Aphrophora alni. Taxonomy (NCBI): domain Eukaryota; kingdom Metazoa; phylum Arthropoda; class Insecta; order Hemiptera; family Aphrophoridae; genus Aphrophora; species Aphrophora alni. The sequence goes on from OY740770.1 coordinate 116,853,761, forward strand.
GTACTTACTCAATCTCATCCTATAATGTAACACAAGCAGATCCTCAAATACGTAATGCCCAGTTGGTTTCTTGGGCCTTGTAGGAAATGTTTAAAATCTCTACTTTCTGACGTCGGCTAAGCTCTGAAGGACCTCTTAGATGAGTACACAGAGTGAGTTTTAAGTCCCTTCCCCCTTACCTTTTTTTTATATGGTTGAAGTTAGAAATTTGAAATTCCGCATATCCATATTGGATCTAAATCTTTTGGTTTTGATACGCTCACTGACTGTTCAACTCCAGACAGCCCACAGGAAGAAAGAAGAAAATCTTAAATAAGAGCATAGATCGATATGTACATCAAATTAAAGGTCTTTGTTAGTAGAGCACAGTGCCGCAAACCGGATCTTATAAGGTTCAGCCTATTGGAAATGACGGGGTTTTAAAGCTTACCAAAGAGTACGTTCTAGAACCGCTTTTTACAGTCCTACTTTTTTTAAACGTTTACCACAGCATATTTTCCTACAAGCTGTTTGTTAGACACTTGAAAGAACTATCGTTTGTAGTATTAACGACTAATACTTTTTTGATTCCAATTAAACCACCTTTTTTACCGTAAAAAGGCGTTGTTAAACGACATATCATTTGATCCTTATCTTCTTACAATTTTTTAGTTGACACCTAGATTTTGTACTTCCGGTGATCCCCTAATTTGTTTAACACCTCAAACAGACCTTTCAGATGTCTAACAAACAGCTTGTAGGAAAAAATTCTGGGTTAAAAAGTAGGCCAGTAAAAAGCTTTTACAAAACTTACTCTTTTGTAAACTTTAAAACCTCGTCATTTTCGATAAGATGAATATTTTGAGATCCGGTGTGAAGCACTGTACTCTACTAACAAAAGCCTTTAATTTGATGTACATATCGACCTATGCTCTCATTTAACATTTTCTACTGACTTCCTGTGGGCCGTCTCCCATTGGAGTTGGACAGTCAGTGAACCAAGGTATTTAGCTCCAATATGGATATGTGGAGTTTCAATTTTCTAACTTAAACCATATAAAAAGGTAAGGGGGAGGGACTTAAAACTCATCCCGTGTAAAAAGTCTTCATTAGCTTCCCTCTTGTTGGTGTCTCTTCCCTAGTAGAGTACACACACGCCAACGAGTATTCCCGTAACGGTGATTTCACTCCAACAGATCTCATAGCTGTAACAACATATTTTCTCCTCGGAGATTAGAGTTTGTAATTACATTTTGACAATAATTTCGTCACACAGAAGTGGGGGTTGGTACCATTGCATGCAGAATTTAAATCTACAAATTTTTATCTACTCGTAATTCAGTGTGTTATAAGTTTAATAACACATGAGATATGAACTTTAAAAAAAAAACTGTTTAAAGTAGCCGCCAATTTGACATTTTTAATTCCATTTTTTTTTAAATTACATTAGAGTTCCATATAAACACACTATAATCCTCTATACCAAATTTCATGTTACTAATTTGATTTTGTGGCCGCTGCCGTGTTTACGTACAGACTGACGGACTTTTTCCGATTTCTTAAAGCCATTAAATGTGAAGATTTGTCAAAAAACGGATATCGTAAATTTGCGACCAAACTTTGTAAAGCACCGAAAAAAAACCCCCGTTGCCTCACACCAACTATAAAACTAGTACTTTATTTTGCAAAACGTTACATTTCAATATCAGTTACATGAAAGATAGATTTGTACCCTAATTTGTATTCAACTAAGTTATCTATGTCTCGACTACAATTACGGATATGTTGGGGATATAAGGAATAATATAATACAACATCAGAATACATTACAATAAACAGGATGTCCATTGTGACCTCTGAAACTACAAGATTTAACTTTAAATGAGAGACTTGCTTTAGGTTTTAGTGACCATTAAAATTATGAAATTGGAATTTCGCCCTCATTTAAAGATTGCTGTAATTCTTGTAGTTAAAGATCACAATGATGCCCCAGTTATAATGTACACCCTGTAAATGTACATCACTGTTATAACTTGTTTTGTATCTATAGAAATATATTTGGCATATTTTCGAAGTAGCCTAATTATGTCCGTAGCATTTTTGTCACTTCCATCTTAAAAATTAAATTACGTAAATTTTGTGACTAAAATAGGGTGATTGTCTTACATTATTCAAGAAATAATGAAACAGGTTAGATAGTGTAAAAATTAGTTACAAGGTGTTATAACTCAATATGGTAAAGCACAGAGTATAGTGACACTTCGTGTCTGCAGTGCATGCCGTACTTTGTGATTGCTATGATCCTTCTCATCACAATTCAAGTAAAGAGAAGAATTGCAAGTATTCAGGGTAAGGATAAGCAGCAGGAGATGACCATTACATAGATAAATGGCAAGAAGAATGAACACAAGAAACTGGGAAAACCGTGTGGATTAAGTATCTTATACACGCCATCCGATACAAAGCCTCAGTCTTCATGATTTGGTAGCAACAAAAACTTTGCCATTAGTAAGGCAGACACATGTATATATTATCCAGAAGCGGATAGAGTTTTCCACGCTGTGAGTTTTCCCCCAAAATGGAGACGCCAGAGGGAGATAACAGAAGGAAACCTGAAGAGAAGTGGAACAGTTTACTCTCTAGAGTCATCAATGCTAGAAAGCCCGGAGAAGTGGGTTGCGCTGGCTAGATTCTTCAACCAACTAATGAGAGAGAGAAAAGATATTGAAGAAGATACGCACTGAAGATAACAATTTTTAGAAGACAACAGACGTAAAGGCGAAAGGGGATCCCTGGATGTATCTGGAAGAGAAAGAGGTAAAGGTTTATTACGGTACGAATCCCACACTACCATAATAAAAGGTTTCTTTTAAAGCCACTCCCCCCCCTTATTGCAGAAACAACAATGAAACAAGTTTGGACACCACAAGTAGTTTTGGAATCTAGACGCTTCGTGACAACTCTGATAACATTTACCACTTCCGCTCTGATTTGTCGACATCATAAACAAGTTTCGATTTGGTGACAATCCCAGATTCGATACTACAAAAGGTCGACACTATAGTTTCGACTTTTAAACGTATTAAAAATCATCAATATGACAATAAAAGAGTGTTAAATGTTTTCTGTCGAATTGACCTTATAACAGAGTGATTTAAAATTACACCCCAATATTTATAGCGGATTCTAGAGCTAAAATAAGAAGAGTACGTAACTATAGGTCTATCTTTGTAAGTCGATAGGATATTAAGTGAAGATTTGGTATACGCATTATTTAAGTAACCTTTTACCAGTATATAAAAACCAAGACTTGAATTAAAGATAATAAAACACAATTTTTTATTTTATTTTGTAATATCCACTTTTTAATAGTCTAGCCGACCAATGGTTTCGCCTGCTAAGGCATTGACGAGGCTGTATTACAGACACTAAAAGAGTGTTAATGTTTTCTGTCTAATTGACCTTATAACAGAGTGATTTAAAATTACACCCAATATTTATAGCGGATTCTAGAGCTAAAAAGAAGAAGAGTACGTAAGTATAGGTCTTCAGTCTGTAATACAGCCTCGTCACTGCCTTAGCAGGCGAAACCATTGGTCGGCTAGACTATTAAAAAGTGGATAGTACAAAATAAAATAAAAAATTGTGTTTTATTATCTTTAAACATGGAAATCCACCAAGAACCATCGGTCTCAACAGTAATGAAAATTAAAGACTTTAATTAATACATTTAAAAAATAATGGACTTTTAAAACGATTAACGTCAGTTCTACAAATTTGATTCAAATTTTAATAAAGTGTGGAGATTAATGACCAAAATAGTAAAAAAAAAAAACAAATATTACGGTTCATAAATAATTGGTTAAAAACAAAACTGAACCTTGACTCTCGTCACTGAAAATCTCCATTTTAAACAAATACGTTTTACTCTCAGAACGTGTTTATGAACCAAGGGAAGCAAATTAGGACCTTATTTAGCCATATAAATATTTATATAAAAACTTCGTTCTAGTTTATTTTAACTTTTTTACTGACAACCCTCAGGGACTCATTTGAGTGAGTACGACTTTAGCAATCCCAAGGGAACCTAGTTGAATGTACACCTTTTTTCATACAGTCTCTTGTTACATAGATCCCTCTATTTCATCTCGCCTAACAGGTCTCTCTTGACCAACTCTTGTTCTTTTCCGACCCTGACAATATTAGAGTACTCAAAAGCTGAGGAGGGGCATCATTATTTTATGTTCATTTTTTAAGGCAATAATAACCAAGAGGTTTTTTTCTTTACACAACAAAGAAAAAATACAAATGGATTTTTTGAAGTAAGGCCTTCACTCACTGCAATATCTTTTTAGGCTTTTACTTAGTCAATGTTTTCCTTTATACATATATTCGTTTTGAGGTCCTTTAAGTCTAAAAGAGAGTCTAAAGAAGTCCTTTAAGTCTAAAATAGATAACATGCAAAAAAAGTGGTGTTTATAAATTAACATGTAATATTTGTAATGCAGCTTATGTAGGCCAAACAGGCCGTAGATTTAAATGTAGGTTTAAGTGAACACGAAAGAAATTGGCGGTTGGGTCATAACGACTCGAGTTTTTCCAATCATTTAAAAACTCATTTAGTGTCTGATTTTTTCAATAATGTTAAGTTTGAGATTCTCCATGTCAATGCCAAAAGTAGGAAATTAAATTCATTAGAAATGTTAGAGATTAGTAGAATATTTTGTAAAGACTCCAAACTGGTACTCAATGATCAGCTAGAATTTTTGTCAAACTCACCTTTGTTAAAACCATTGTCTTCCTGATAACCACATGTTTCCCGCACCCTTCCACTACCTCCCCTTTAGCTAAGTAACTGTTCTTCTTTTTGTAATATTAAGTCAGTTTTCAATATCTTCCTTATTTAGTAAATATTGTGTTTGTTTTTTCATCTAAAAGAATGATTTTTGGAATAATGTCCGTCTGTAGAGTAGTATGTCGTATGTGCGGTGATCTTAAGATTTAAACCGATTAGGCTATAATGAAATGCTACGTCAGCATTTTTTTGTTATAACTCAATTTGGAGATAGATTCGCAAAATCAGCTCCAACGATTATGATTAATTTTTTCTCTAAGAACCTAAAACAAAACGTATTGGTCGCCATCCTCAAATGTGGGTAAAAAAACAAAAATCGATCGAAGACATTTCTCAAAATTGACTACAAAATACCTTTCCTCTAATCTAAATATAACGTCACCAGTTTGTTCAACGTGATGACTGGACTAAATTAAATAACAAAATTCGTTATGATTTTATTAAACGGAGGAAGTATGAAAGAAGTGGATACGTTTCATAAAGTAGCCTGAGGCAGCAAAACTCTCAGCACTCAGCGAAATTTCTTCATTTCTGAGATTGCATTTACTTCAACCCAGCAACCTCGTTTAGAAAATACGTGTAAACGAGTGTAGCACAATTCTGAAATACAAAGATATAAATTTCAGAAAAACCTAACATTTTCTAAAGTAAACTGACAACAGAAAAAAATTTCTCTTTAATTTAATCGACGATTGTTTCATTAACACACCTAAGAAATTATTTGACTACACGGAAACTATTTCTATACGTTTAAAACAAATTAATTTATAAAACTCCATTTTCAAGCTTCACCTAACTCTCTGATTTGTCGTCCCGGATTCATGTATATTTTTCCTTGTCATTAACGTTTTACGAAAAACGAGTTGATTTAAACCATCATGGTATTTACCCAAGTTGGTTTCTGTGTCTTGTAGGAAATGAAATATTGATAGATCGAAATGTTTATAATCCAGTAGGGAAAGTTTGTTGTTACACAGATTTTCTGATCCTCGTAAATATATTATATCATTACCTTCCGTCGGTTGCGTTCGTGTGGATGACCGACCCTGCCGAAACTCTGTAACATACGAATATCATATTTTCTTATTAGGTCAGGTTTCGAATTATCATTTTTGATAACTTCATTATTAATCATCGTAGGGCGGCGTGGTTGGTAGCATTGCATACAGAGTTGAAATCTGCATTTTCCAATCTAATTTAGTTCATTATAAGTTAAATAACACACGAGATACGACCATTTAAACTGTTTAAAATCGCCTCCATTTTGAAATTTTTAATTCGATTTTTCTAAATTTAAGTAGGGTTCTACAGGGACAACACCATACATCAAATTTCATGTTCTTATCTTTACTTTTGTAGCCGCTATCGTGCTAGAAGGCTACAACGACGGACTGACAGTATATCGAAATTAACTTTATCGTTTTCCTGATCAGTTAAAAATCGTTGGTCGAAATTTTTGACAATGACCAAACTTACCCTCAACTTTGTATACAGGGCAAGTGAAAAGAAGAAAATAAATGCTTTCCAAATACTCTAATAACGTCAGTGTTGGAAACATGGGCGTATCCAACGAGGGGCAGGGGGGCAGCAGCCCCCCCTAGAAGCAAAAAATAAATCTTTATTATACATTTTGTTGCTGGAATTTAATACAATTCTTGAAATAACTATTTTAATAATCAATTGTATATTGAATGACCATGGCTTGCCCCCCTTGCCCCCCCCCAAGTTTTGATCCTGGGTACGCCCTTGGTTGGAAAAGAACAAGAATTGGTTAAGAGAGACCTGAAAGGAAAGTGAAAGAGGGAGATATAACCCAAGAGTACATAAAGTATGTGTAGATCTAGGTAGGTAGCCTTACCCTTGATGAGGCCCTGAGAGTTAGTGTTCATACAATAAGTGGTATTATCAACAGTAAACTTGCTTCTTGTGAATAAACCGTTCTTGTAAACCCAATGTTTACTGTCTAATGTACGACGTGACAACAATGTTCATAGAAGTAACAGTAGGCCTAAATATCACAACTATTGTACATGTGAACAAAACACCTCACAGAGAGAAATAATAAAAGTTAAATAATCGCTCATCATCGCCTTATAAAGAAAAAAGAAAGAAAGAACCCTTGAAGACTCTAATAGCAGGGTTGGAAGAGAACAAAAGTTGGTCAAGATTAACCTGATCGGAAAGATAAAAGAGAGGGATCTAACCCAAGACTATAAGTAAAAATGTGTAGATCCAGGGTATTGTCAAGGCCGTACTGCTATTCTCTGAGGGTTGATGTATATAAATACTAAAATGATTTTGACCTTATTAACCCCCCCCCCTAGAGGAGTGGTCATATTTATTTGAAGACCACGCCCCCTAGCAAGAGTGGTCATATATATATGAAGACCATGCCCCCTAGCAGGAGTGATCGTATTTATATGAAGACCACTCCCCCTAGCAGGAGAGGTCATATTTATTTGAAGACCACGCCCCCTAGCAAGAGTGGTCATATTTATATGAAGACCATGCCCCCTAGCAGGAGTGATCATATTTATATGAAGACCACTCCCCCTAGCAGGAGAGGTCATATTTATATGAAGACCACCCCCCCCCCTAGCAAGAGTTGTCATATTTATTTGAAGACCACGCCCCCTAGCAGGAGTGATCATATTTATATGAAGACCACGCCCCCTAGCAAGAGTGGTCATATTGATTTGAAATGTAAATGATCCGACTATTGTTAATACGAGTTAAATGTTAATTCAGAAAAAACAAGTGACTGATCTTTCAGGGGTACACTTGCCGAGGGAACCTAGTTGGATTCTACGTTTCTTCATGTAGTATTGGGTTAAATCCCAAACTTTTATCTTTTCTATAACGTCACTCTTGACCAACTCTTATTTTTTCCCGACACTGACACTATTAGAATATTCGAGGGCTACGGATCTTTATTTAACATTCTTTTCTTCTTCTTTTTTTTAAACGATGATGACCGAAAGGTTTACGCTTTTAAACAAGAATAAAAATGAAGGGTTTCTCACGTTTTAGAGCTAAAACACAGGACAGAACTGATAATTGAAAATATTTAAAAGTAGAAATGAGAATGTGTTAATTAATTAGCCAGTAATACAGAGTATTAGTATAGAGTTGTTTTATTACACAAAATGTCTACCTCCGTCTGTTGATTCATCTTTTCATTTCATGGCCTCAGGAAACCGAGAAAGTGCTTGTTATTATTGTCTGTAAGTAAAAACATAACGCTTACAAATAATTAACATAGGGACATGAAATTTGGTAGGACTATAGTGTGCTCATATAGAACCCTATTGAAATTTAGAAAAATTAAATTTTAAATGTCAAAATGGCTGTCAGTTATTTGATCATATCAAAAATAGCAAGTAATAAAATTATTACGGTTCGAGGAATATTTGGTAAGAGCGAATCTTTACCCCTGTCGTTAAAAGCTCGTTTATGGCTCAAGAAAACATGTTTAGACCTATATTTATTTATTTATTTTAAACGTGATAATGAATAGTTTTGGAAAGATTGTCCAATGTTTTTGCAACATTTATTTAGGTCTTTGGAGATTTACATCGATACTATACAGATACACTGTATAAAATTAATGAGTGTTAAAGATAATTTATTGATGCAGTTTTAAAACAACTTGCCCAATTAATCTACATTCACTTTTTAAAAGTTATACTAACCAAGCCCGAGCAATCTCATCGTTGCTGAAAGGATAAAATTATGAGGTACTTGTACCTTGTCGGTTATTCTAAGTCTCCTTAACTTTTCTAAAAGTTATATTGTTAGGTAACAAGTTGAAAAATATCATTGAAGCAAGATTTGAACCAGAAAACCTTTTACTTACCCAGAATACGTGCTGTTAGGTGATTCCAAACAATTTCTACCTCCTTTTTTTGGTGATCTTCATAGTCTCAGGAAATCGGAAAAGTGATTTTCGACATGCAGTTCGGAAGTTCGTCGTACGTAGGCAAGATAACGACCAAAACATGATAGGAACATGAAATTTTTAGAGAATTATAGTATCTTCTACAACGGAAAAACGTTGTATGGGATTTTATTTTGGTCAAAAAAACGAAAAACCAAAATATAAATCTAATGCAAGGTTTGGATAAAGCGTAGCTAATTTTGCTGCCTGAAGCGAGTCCGTGAATTGTACTATGACCAAGGGTAAAGGTAGTTTCGCGGACTAGTTTTGACAGAAGAATCGCGTGTTGGACAATTTTGAATACAAATCTTATATTTGATGAATTATGAAAATATGAAATAACTAGTGTGGAGGATATGTATTGGTAGTACAAGTTGTATGCAATGCATGTCTAGAACTGGTACTTCATATAAAGTGACACACGCCAAAATATAATTGAAGTAAAAAATTTAGAAAATTCAAAATTAGGCAAAACCATAAATCTTGATACTTTCAAAATAAGCACAATAAAATGTTTTTAATCATTTTTGGGGGAAATGAATATTGTAGAAGTTAGCTTAAGTTGATAAATTTCAAAATAGTATAAAATTTGAATAAGAAAGAATTTGAATAATGTAAGTTACATCACCACACTTGTATCACCAGAGGAAGTCATACCGTATCCAAAGGCTCGGGTAAGGAAAAAAACAATCGAAGGAAGAAAACCACGAAGGACTATGATTGTAATGTGAAGCTAGAAATAAAAACAAATAGAAACAGTATCAAAAAACTCAATCTTAATTTAAATTCAACAATTGTAAATAACAAAAAAACAAATAGTGAAAACATCACCAACAAAAGGGGGGGGAAATGCCAGTCTAGAAAAACGGTCAGTCTTCGAAAAAAGGAAGAAGACAATGTTGTCCCATTTGTTGAAACTGAAAACAAAGACAGTTACGACAAAACAATTACACACATTGTTAGGTGTTGCATAAAAACCAAGTCTTTTTTACTATTTACAGGAAGGACACTAATAGTAAAGTTTTAATATAAGTTAATTCCCAACCCATAATAATAGTAGGCTGGCTGGTCCTGTACAGGGTTATTGCCGAGTTGATCCCAGAAAGGTTCATACAGATCAATACTATTTTCCATTTAGGAAAGTATATAATGGTATTGATCTGTGTGAAGCTTTCTGGGATCAACTCGGCAATGACCCTGTACAGGACAAGCCAATTGTTCCTGCAGAGGAACCCATTGGAAAAAGTCTCTTCCAGGGGCAGCACGGATCCTGACTAACTCATGAGAGTGAGGAAGACTCAATGGACACATTGACAGACATCTCAACCGCCAATGACTTTACCAAGTATCAGAAGGTATATCTGTGGAAGAGTAAGGCACAAGTCTCAACCAACTCGGACAAAGAGATGAAGCGAGGAACGGTAGAGAGGACAAACAAGCCATCCTGTACTGAGGGTAAATCGGAATCGAGAAGCCATCCAACCTGTCCTTGCAATTTTTTAAGGCCAAAAAGTGAGTTTTTTATTTTTGAATGATTCTATAGCTTAATAGAAGCAGAATTAAATTTGAAGCCAAGGAATGCTATTAAAATTTCAAATTTTTTAATATTTTTCCATATTTATCTAATTTTTAATAAAAATTTCATTATTTAACAATACAAATGACACACACATCAAAACATGCAGAATTGAAAAGCATTTATAAATCAAAAACTCACTTTTTGACCTGAAAAAATTACAATTGGTTTAATTTGGTATCCCTAATGATTTTCCAAAGTTTTCATGAAAATTGGCTGTTTTCTCGAATTAAAACAATTACAAATGCCGAAATGTCAAACAGTTTACGAGAAATTGCAGTTTATATAACAAAAAAAATATCAGGTTATAACATTTCTAGTTTCGCCACATGCAAGCATTTTTTTAAAACGCACGTAGCTCACATACTATGCAACCGTATAATATGAAATTTTGCATTGTGAAAGAAAAAAGTCCATAAATTCCTGTGGTTTTTAAAATTTTTAATTTCTCTTATAGATTACAAGCAATTAATCCTCAAAAAATAGTCAATCTTCAACTTTTACAAAATCGTAAGGCCCTTGTAAGTTTTTAAGGGCAAAAAGTGAGTTTTTGATTTTAGTATGTATCTATAACTTAATGGAGCAAAAATATTTTGGAATTGAGTTGGACTGTTAGAAATTTTTTCCATTTTCATCCAATTATGTAAAAACATCTCAACATTTAATAATAATAATTATGTGCACATCAAAGTTGCAGAATTAGAAGGATAAAGATCCCTGAAAAATACACTCCTGTTCTGTAGTATGTGTTATTCAACAGACTAAATTTGATAAAAATTTTCAGATTTCAATTTTTCTTATAATCGTACCAAAGATGACAAATGGCAAAGTTATTGTCAAAAATGTAATTTCAAACCCTAACTCCCAAGAAATGTGATATTTGTATGGTTAGAAACTTCGACAGAGCCCCCACACTAGCCTAGTGAGTGGATGCTCGTTCACATATGTACAGCTTTGAGGCCTGAAGAACCGAGACACTGACACGAGGGAACCAAATGGAGACTTTTTAATACGAGGCGTATTCGGACAGTAAGTACCATTTCATTCTACCGCTGCCACAGTGCTGTGGTCGGCGTTCAATGCAAGGAATGTAATTAGATTTTTTAATGCAAGGAATGTGAAAACAGCCAAAATTTATCGTCTAATTAAAGATGTTTACGGTGAAGACACAATGAGTGATGGAATGGTGAGAAAGTGGGTTAGAATGTTTAATGAAGGTAGAACAAATGTCCACGTTGATTTGGTAAGGAAAGTTGAGGACGAAATCCATGAGAACAGACGTTTCACAATGACAAAGCTTTCCGACGACAGACTGCTTAGGTTATCACAAGCTGTGTTCTCGATGGGTTCCAAAAATTGCTCACTAATGTTCACAAAACAAATCGATTTGGCAGTGCTTTGACATTTCTCATACAGTACAGTGAAGAAGGTGAGGACTTCTTTTTAAACCAAATTGTGAGAAGTGATGAAATTTGGGTTCATCATGTCACACCAGAATCCAAACAATAGTCAATGGAGTGGAGACACATTCAATCTTCGAAAAAACAAAAGTTCCAAATAACAATGTCAGCACAAAATATCATGTGCACTGTGTTAAGGGGTTTTGCTTACTGAATTTCTTCCCAGAGGTGAAACCATTTACTGCAGCAGATATTGTGAGACTTTAAGAAAACTATAGGATGCAATTCAAAACAAACGGAGAGGAATCCACAGTAAAGGAATTGTGTTGCTCCATGACAATGCTCAGCCCTATACTGCTGGTGATACTCAAACAGTGATTCGACAGTTTCGTTGGGAACAGTTCAAACACCCGCCGTTTAGTCCGGGCTTGGTGCTGTCTCCGACTATCACTTCTTCCTGCACATGATTGTTCGCCTTTTGATCTGACGATGAGGTGAAAAATGCTGTGGAGTCGTGGCTATTGTCACTGTCTGCCGGAAGTTTCTATGAAGAAGCTATGGAGAAGCTGCTCACTCGGTACGACAAGTGTTTAAACAATGACGGAAATCATGTAGAAAAATATTTTAAGGTATGCTCTTTCATGTACAAATAAATTGGCTTGAAAATATATTGTTTTACTAGTTTTTTCAAAATGGTAATTACTTTCCGAATACGACTCGTATATACACATCTACGAAACCTATTAAGAAAGCTGACGTCAAGAAAATAGTAATACAAACAAATATAAGGTTCGGAAAATCTATGAAACAACTGTTGTAAATAAACTTACCTTCCTGGATAAGACTCCTTGATCTAACAATACAATTTAACACTTCCTATAAGGCCCAAGAGATCAACTTTGTACATTCAATTTAAAGGATCTGCTTGTATTACATTGTATGATTGGTTAACTAAGTATCTTGATGGCCCCATTGACTTTTTTTCTGTATGTATGAGGAAATAGGATGATAATTCTTCAGATAAACATTAGTCATTACGTATTTTCATTGTTCTACAAACAATGCAATTTTGAGCACATCAATATTGACAGCATCAAATACATTCTGGATAACGTAATAAAAAGGTAAATAAATGCTCTTATATATCAACAATTTTTTTAATAATACAAAATCTAAGGCATAAACAATTTAACAAGACAAAATGTACTTAATTTACGGTCTCAGTCTTTCTGCATCACTTTTCAAAAATACAATTTATAATATTTTGAATAATGCCATAACCTCTCTTTCAAACTGGTTCAGCTGAATATAATCGTATCTAAATACTAAGCTGCAGGTTTCTAGTTCATAATCAGATTAAGACTTATTTATTTGTAACAAGTAAAATAATTTGTAAATAAATATACTGACTAATAAAGTTATTGACATTTTTTTAATGGATAAATTTTTTCGACAAGAATTTGAATCTGGAACCAATCTTCAGTTTAATAATCTGATGTTCTAACCAATGAGCTACACTGATCTGTTCCAAAAATTCTTACTATTTTAAACTATGATCATACTTGAATGTTATTCACTCTGGACTTAGAGCTAGAAAAATGTACTGTGTTAAGGTGATCTATGCCGGCCAGATACAGGTTGATTTCCCAGTATTGTTCTTAGTGGCAAGTTTTCTTAAGATCGGCCACAAATTGAATCGGTTGAGTTCTATTTTGCTAGCTAGTTTTCACACTCACTTAAAAACAAGCTGCTGTATTTCTCTGTGTCACATACAGACCCCTAGCACTGAGTATTTCTTACTTCTGATGAATGGAAAATTTGAATAGTGATATTATTATTATATAGGTATAAAATTAGCCTTTACGATAAAAACAACCATAACATAACTTACTTATGTAACTGCGATTTTTTTTTTCAACTAATGGATTCCTGTAATCTAGTGTTTCTTTTCGAGATAAGATTTTATTACCATAGACAAAAGCGATTGAAATGATGTAATGAACGTTCTGTAACATTTTAGATTATTATGTAGGAGAACTAATTTCTCTTTCTGTTAATCCAATATTTTCTTTGATGACACCACCAACGCTGTCGAATAATTAATTCAACACTTAGTATACAAATTGCACTATTTATGTGAATTCCTTCCACATTCCTTGAGGAAATTCAGTTCATTTTTTTACATTTGTACAAACAAAATACCAATATTTTGCTGCCGGAAAAGACACAAATTGCAGAATTTCCAGCTGCGTAAAAACGTGTAAGTATGGTCATCCAGCTTGCTGGGTAGCAAGAACTGGATAACACACAGGATGTAAATGTGTATGTAGGCTAAGTCACTAGTAGTATACATTTTTAACCACCAGCATAGCCAAACCTTATTTTTTAAGGCACCATTACTAATCTATTTAAGATGTGTGCCTTGAAAAAATCCCTCTAGTTGAGCAATCAAACCCTGATTAATCCTTCATATTTTCAGATCAGTTATTGATGGTTTTCCGTCTTCATTAGTCTTATAGATATTAAGTATAGATGTTAAAGATAAAGTATAGATGTTAAGCAACCAAAAACAAATATGTATATTTTTTTTTAATCTAGCTGCTCATGCCCCAAATACATCAATAAACAATATAAATGCCTTTATAACTGTAAACAGAGCCCTATTACAACAACTATATATATGTTCTTTTACTGAAAGATATATTCTTGCAGACTCTTATAATAAAAACAACACCAAACAACATAACACCTAATTGTACTAAAACAACAACTTCACAACATTACCTATAAATAATAACTATATAACTATCACTGGCCTAACTTGATACAATTTTATAAATTATAAATATACCGAGTGATTCAAAAGTCCATGACGCCATGAGGAGAAGATGAAACCCTTCAGTTCGCCATGAGTTAACAAAGAGCAAAGGATTGTTGTTAGAAGCTTATTTTTCCACAAAGTTTATTTTTTAATTTTACTTTTTATAACTCTTAAAATTAATAAATTGTCCTTTTCAAATTAGAATTCGAGAACTTTTGAACCACTATTTGTAAATATATAAAAAATTTATTAGTTTCTGATTTTTTTTTTTTTTTTCAAATATGTTGAATAAATATAAATCTATATAAATTGAAATAACATGTAATACAAATGGTAACATGACATATTACAAACCATAGTCATAAACAACTATATAAATCCTTTCTTTTTTTCTTTTTGTTAAACTTAAAATAAAAATATACCATTTCCAATAATAAATAATAAAGTAATCAAAAGTGTTAAATCATGTCATGTGAAAAACAATTATTTTGGCCTACTACTAATTACAATTGATACAAAATATATTTATGTATAGCTATATATAAAAATCTTTAATATAAAACTTCTTTTCTTATATCTAACATTAATTATACACGTAGGAATGATTTCCAGGAGTTGTTCCGTCACCACAACCAAGTTTAAAGTTATTTTTATAACTTAGATTCCAAAGACGTCAAAATTTTCAATTTTTGAACAAGCATAATGTTGCCTTTTATTTTTAGTTTTCCTTTCATAAACGCTGACTGAGCGTTGATCTTTCCTAGTGCCTGAAATAAAATTAAAACAACCAAATGAAATTAAATAATAAATTAATTCTTCTTCTAATAATGTATTTATTAATTACCTCTCCTCACGTTGAAGTTAAGCTTTGTATACATATCCATACTTTGCCTTTGGATCCGCCCATGTGGAATACACAATTTGCATTATTCAGTGTGTGAAACTCATTTAACTTTTGTTAATGTACACAACTTTTTACAGAATTAAAAAACAAGAAGTAAACATGTTTTTAAATTTCCATAAAAAAAAAAAAATTATCAGTTACAATATTTAGGTCATAGAAAATAAAATGAGTAGAGATAATAGGAAACTAGTATAACAATTTAAATAAGGTTTTCATGTTGTTTTTGAAATCTCAAAATACAAATTAACTCAGATTAGAAAATATAATGGGAAATTCTAAATAAATTTTGTTTCAAAGTTCAGTTCCAATTAGAATTTTAACATCTCTAATCTTGTTGCTTTTCATAAAATTATATTAATATTATAAACTTAGAGTTATTGAAATTACTTACAATATCAACCATGTCTTGATCATCAACAGTGAGCGTTGCATCTACTTTGACCCCTTGTTCTGGATCACCTTTGTAAACATTGCCTTTCTTTAAATCTAATGCTGTAAAATGAGAGAACAAAAAACATTAAAATCCACAAATAAACCAAAATGTTTAATTAATAAACAGTACTAAATATCTGTATCAATAACTAAGTCCAATTCATAGGCCATAGAAACGGTTTAGACCAGAAGGACACTTCGGTTTATACCGAAGGAGCAGATTAAGGAAAATATAAAATTTAATATTGTTTACACTGATGACCGATGATACTTGATAGAATTCAATTTTAACAAATAAAACACAATTTTTCTTTTGTAAAATTTAATGTATTTAATGATGAATGACTGGAAGTAAGAAAGGAAAGAAGATGAAAACTTAATTCTAATATCATAAAGCTGTAATAATTCAGTGTAGGATTGGTACAATGGCTGTGATAGAGCTTAAAAAACCATTTTGAGTTGTGAAATATGAGCAGTCCCGGAAACGGGATTGATCAGCGCCACTGTGACTAGAGAGGTGAAAGTGATTATCACCAGGGGTTTTGACACAGTGGTAAGCAGCCTTGCTAGCTACATTGCTCAGTTAGCAATGACTACCCATGACCCTATCTCCTACAAGGCTGTCTGTGAGCATTAGAGGTGGCTTGATGAGGTGCATGGGCCTTGGTAAGGTTATCCAGAGCTGCTGACCAAACTGCTTACTTGGACATTTGAGGTGTGGTTGGAATCAAATGGTCAAGGTTCTATGCCAACTCCAGGGGGTTTTGAAATTGATGGTGCAGGAAAATAATGGCTGGTGAATTTCCTGTACTGGTAGGCATGGTTGAGTTGAATGCCAACTGATATCAATGTATATTTTGGTCCCAATTGGTTTAGTTTAGTACATGGTAAATATGGATGATAATTTTTTAAGTTTTTATTTACTCTTTCTTCTGCATGAGACGGGTTAGAGTAAAATATGCATAGGAAGTACATAATATATGGGTGACACCGTAATCCAAGCACATTTGAGCCATAAGGCCGACTTGAAGCTGTGGACGTTATCCGTTACTAAAAATTCTGGGAAACCAAAACCGGTAAATATGTTTTTTGTTAACATATTGACGGTTGTTTCGGCTTTAAGTATTTCGTGTTGAGATCAAAATGGATCAAAAAATTTGGAAAATGCAACAACAAATGTTAATAAATATTGGTTCCAATCGCTACTTAAGGGAAGGGGGTAAAGATTTCTTTGAAAGGAGTGGTGAGTATTTCAGTGCAATGGTAACAGGTGATTTGGGCCTTTTTTGGACCATTGTCACGCAAGTTTTTATTTCTGGGCTATTTGATCTTTGAGGTCTTCTGTCCAAAAATATTGGGATACGCGGGCGTATATTTTGGCGATACCTATGTGAACTGAGATAGATACTTCATGGTAATATCTGAAGACCAAATAGAGTAGTTTTGGTGGCAAAACTACTCTCCCCAATTGGCCTTTAATCTGGGGTCAGGTGCATGAGGGTTTGTTTCATTATTTGAAATAAAATGGGGTCATCTTTCTGGTGAACATGGATGTCCTTGAATATGCCCAGCAAGCTCCTCAAAAAGGATAATATTGAAGGGTTTGAGTGTCCGGAAGTAGGAGTGAAAAAGAGGAGCATAGTTGATACTGAGGGTTCAAATAGGCGTGACAAGGCATCTGTGACAATGTTGTCAGATTCCTTTGTGTTGCACTGAGAATTTTAATGAATTGTTGAATTCAATCCATCTCGCGAATTAAATCTCGTCAACTTGACAAGGGTGATTTAATAACCAATTACACAAATTAGGGGAAGGTGGATGGGAATTAAAATTATTGCTTCTTAAAGTCAATATTGCTTTTGGTTTTTCTTAAGAAATTGCACCCTAGGAAGACATGGTATGGCAACATTAGGGCTACCAGAAATGGAAAATCCCATTAATGGTAGCCAATGGTATAAGTATGGATAAGTTTTTTTTTGTTTTTTTTTTGAAAATTGACCCATTGGTTTTTTATTATCAAGGCCAATATTTTAACCATGAAACTTTTTTTATGGGTTATTTGGTTGAGGTTATATAATTTTTGTGATGTGAGAGAATATGTTGAACCAATGTCGATTAGTGATTTTGTATTTATGGTCCCAATGTTATTTAGGGATACTGCAATTATTTATTTGCAAGTGAGGAGATGGTCTCTTTGGGTTTTAAGGTGTTGGTCATTTGTTTAACTAAGTAACGCTGGTCAACCCCACAAGCGCTCCAAACTGGTTTAAATTATGAAGATTGTGCTCCTGAACGTGGAATCTGTTATACTGTGGAGAGTGTTGCCTAAAGGTGTGGGTGTACCGGTGATTAGATTAATTTGTGTGTTGAGGTGTTGTTTGAGCAGTGTTGTAGTTATAACTGTATGGTTGAAGGATTAGGTGAACGAAGTACATGGATTTTATGCGGGCATGCTTGTCCGATAGGCATTTCTGTTCTGGAAGGTTTTAGTTGTATAATGGTATAGGGAAGCATGACTGGTTACGGAATGTCGATCCAGTGACATATGGGTTCTATTGTTTTGTATCCCTTTATTAATAACTCTGGGAGTGTTGTTGGCTTGGTAACAGTGGCAAAGCACAAGCCATCTTCAGAGGATATTCCTGCAAGTATATTTTCTAATAGAGCGGTGTCATTTGTATTGGGTTGAAAAGACTGTCATGTCCTTGGCACTAATAATATAGTCATCAAGATTTTCGCTGCACCGCTGGGGTCTTTAGAGTCATGTGCGAGGGCCTCGTGAATATTTTGTGGTGGGAAATGGGTTTTTATTATCTATTTTAAATCGGTTTATGGTCGGATTAGCCTCAATGGCTTTTTCGAGCATAAACAAGAACAGGCCTGAAGACAGGTTTGGAATGGCCATTAAAATGGACTTATCAAAACCTGGGTATAGTTTTGTGGCCTTTGTTATATAGGATAACTTGACCAACAATTGATTACAGTGATATATTCTTAAGGTTTAACTATTGTAGAAAACTTGTTATATATAAAGGTTAACGTCACGGAAGAAATTATAACAAAATTTTAATTAAGGCTTGTACCAATCCCTAAAGCATAGTAGTAATTACAGCAATGATACTTTGATACTCCACTGTTATTGTTAATTAGTTGACAATTGAAATAGCTAATAATAACATGCAGTATTAATTTATGTATGTGGGCCATAAATGACCCATACGAAAATAAAATGGGTATTTTAATATGTGTATTTGGGTTGTACATTGTTTTGAAATATATATTGGGGTTAAGAACGTGTATGAAATATCTGAAAGACAAATTACAATAACACTGGAATATATAAAATACCAGAATTGTTTATTAAATATGTAGACTAATTGAAAATTACAAAAGGGATAATATTTCACATTCCAAAAAACAACAAAATGATTCATAAGACACATTTGATAAAACATAGTTCGTTTGAACTCACAGGTTTCAGGGCAGTCTTAATATTTTATACGATGACTTTGTGTTAGAATAACTTTAAAATAATAATTACGATTAATTGGGAAAAAACAAATGACTAAGATTAGGTTTGATACCTATAGTTTAGAATTAAGTATTGGTTCTATATGTTTCAAGGAATTGGACTTGGCACCTACAATTAGATAAGGATGTTATTTAGTGGAATAGTCTGGGCCTATCTGAAAAGATTATACCATATCTTAGTTTGTCTTTCAAAGTTTACAGTCTTGAATTTCAAACATATGTTAGTTTATTATTATTATGAATCTATTAATACCTTTCAATATTATTTCTGTCAAACCATTCATAACAAATAATATTTGGGTCATAATTAAATATTTGAATCTGAAAAATTAAGAATGAAAATAACTATATTATTCTTTTTTTTTTAAATAATATGTTGCTTATGTTACCTACAAACAATTTTAGTATAACTCTAGGACGAAAAGAATAATTATGTGTACAAGAGTTATTTTACTGAACAAGTTAGGTTGCCTTAGACTAGAATAGCTAGCTTATAATATACTATTTTAATCATGAATAATTAATAAAATTGTTTCACTCACTCTAAATATGTTGGTATAATGAAAAAACTATCATAGGATGGTACTTATCAATAATTTTTTTAACTAAGCTACCTAAATCAAGTTTATTAGATTATTTGTTTACTGGAGGAGTGGGGGGGGGGTATAAAAAACACAAGGAAAATAGTAAAAAATAAATATAAAAGATTGTTTTTGTTTAAAGCACTGAATTTAGATTATGAATTTGTAATTGAGATAGAGTCAAATTCAGCGTGATATGGAATTTGGATTTGCGATGTTCAACAGTTTTTTTTTTAATTTTGCTTAAAAATTTATTAGAAATAAGTAATAAGGAAATATGTTATTCGGAATTTTTTAGAATAGTTACTTGAAAAGAATTTAATCCGCCAGAAGGTTAGTTGGGTTTGATGTGTCAGTAGGAGTGAACTGGGTTATATTTTTTGAGATTTTAAGTTGCAAAACCATCAAAATCGGTGAAGCATGACCGACTGTTACCATCTGTAATCTTTTTTCTCTTATGGGGATTAATTACATTAAATTGGGGACTATATAATTATCGTAAGCGTGCTGCTATTGTAACTCGACATTCATGGTACCACAAGTCAGAGAATGAATTGATCCGCCGATTTGGATATTTCTCAGCCCTTGTTTCTCCTAACTACTGCTTGCTAGTTTAAAATAAGTTTAAATAATTAATTTACTTACAGAACTACGGTTGAACGGAAGAATAGCGGATATTGGGCTTGAAATTCTGGAAATCCACCATTCTCGTTAATATGATGTAATATCGAGAACATACGACTAACAATCCATTAAAGGGATCATCAACCTGCCTGGTCATCTTTAGACCTCCTTGACAAAAATATGAAATCAAATAATTTAAACAGGTGAAACCCATCGGAAACCTTCACTCACACAGCTGTTCCACCTAGAAACAGTAAACACACTGTGTGGGAAAAATGGCCACGAACTTTACTTTCGTTGCTTATATCGCAGCAAATCTGAGGAGTGGGTATTTACAAGATCACCACAAACCAAACTAAACTATTTGCCACCAAATATGTCAGTGAAAATGGACCATGGATGCCAACATCTTTAAAAATATTTACATAAGAAAGTAAACTTTCTTTGCTTGTATCATGAACGCCTACAGCGTAAATTGTCCTTTCGTAATTATTGTAATCAAGCTTATAATTAAGATTTTAATTGTTTCAACAAAAGGGAAAAAATGGAGATAAGGGCAACCAATACGTTTATTTTGATCTTCAAGGACTAAAGTTGAACAAAGTTTGATCAAAATCGTTTAAACTGATTTATATATTTGGAAATATGTCTACATACCAAATTTAATTAAAATCAGTCTACACGTTGATAACTGTAAAGCACTGTCCACATGACATATACCAGATAGACAAACATCATTCCTAAAACCACTTTTTGGACTCGGAGAACTTGTATATCCACAAAATACTCAACATTCTTTGACCCATCACTTAACTTTCTCTATACCTTGTCTATGTAAGAAAATTAAAATGCCCAATTTTGAACCTCACTCTTAAGAAACACCCCCTTTCAAATTGTAAGTATAGTTTATTTGGAGATATGTCATCATTTGTGTATAAAAATAGTACATAAAGTTTCGAAAATATAAATCAATCTTTGTCATCAAGTGATAAATCTAGAATATAAACAACATAAAACTGAAGTTTATATTGGTAACTGAAACTACTAATGTAAACTGAGGAACTAGGCCTTAAATGTTAATATAACAACTATTACAAATATTTTATAAAAACACAGGTTACCAGAGCTGCACACTAGAGAATGAATAGGAAATATCTAATGTGACCAAAGACCACGAGGAATGGTTAGAGAGGAGAAGGTTTCTACTCTTGTGTGTGCTGAAACGGTTTACAAATGGCTCTAAAACGATGGGTGGAACAAGAGGTGATTCGGGGAAGCAGACCTAGACAGAAACTTGTCCTGGCGACAGGAATATACCCAACGGTGTTTCAATTAGAATTTACAGCTCTAATGACTAGTGTCCAAGAGAGTTGAAATATGGATAGAAGGACAAGGATACATGGTATTTATACAAACAGTCCAATAGCTGTGAATGTCCTGGATTAACAAATTTAAGTCAAAGTTGGTCTGTGATTGTTTCAAAACCACATAACGGCTGGGGGAGGAGGGTAAATAATCCAACACTTTGTTGAGTCCTTGGAGATGATAAAATTAATGGAAATGAATATGTGGATATGCTGACCAACAAAGAGTCGGTTGCAAAATTTATAGAACCTTAACTGTTTTGAGGCATATTCAGAGGCTAGGTAGCCAAGCAATCAATAGTGTTTGTGCTTAGAAAAAACAAAAGAGAAGATGGAAAAATATAGCAGGATTAAGAATGAGTAAACTTTCTCTTCTTGTCCTCTCTAAACAAGTTGCACCTAAACTTCATTTTTTTTTATAGATGCTATAAAAGGAAGGTGGGTGTTACGGGGCAAGACTACCTGAAAAAACACTGAATGGCTGTATTCACTGGAGAACCACTATGCAGGAAATGTGACATGCAAGAAGATACTGCAGATCACCTGATCTTTGAATGTGAATGTATTGATCAGGAAAAACCAAGACCTTTGGATCATAAACGAAAGGACAGATACCTTCTCAAAATAACCTTGTTAAGAAGACATTAAGGTTATTGGAGCTTATGGATATTCTAGAGGTATCTTATATTACTTGGGAGAGCATAAGTCCTTGTAGCTGACATGCTAAAGGTCTGACCACTCAAAACTAGAAGGAAGGATGTAACTCAAAGACTTACAATTTATAAGTATTACAAAGGTATGTAAAGTAAGACTTACAAAAGTATTTGTCAATTAAACAAATACAAAGATACCAATAATAAAATAGTAACCTAACATGAAATACTATCACACATGGATTATCTCCTATTGCCTTGTATGTTGACATTTTAGCAAAACTTGCATAAATTCATGATTTGTAAATTCATATTTTTCAAAAGACTAAAAAAAAAACAGACTTGTGCTACATATTTCTATACTTATTTTTTTCTGGCATATATATAGTATAAAGTTATTTGATATGTCATAAAATCATAAGTTTTTTTAGGCATATCCCTTTTGAGGTTTCCTAAGTTCATAAAAGTGGTTTGTGAAATGACTGTCTGTCATCTCTCATATGTCCTCTACAACCCAAACTAATGACTTATTTTAATTATATTTGGTATATGGGCATATTTTTGACATATCTTAAGACTTTTTTTCATTTTTTTTTTTTTTTTTTGACGACTCAATATTTGAGCGTAGCTGACATAAGAAAATAGACAAAATTATGATTTGATTAAAATCAGCTCTAAAGATTTTGACCAAATTTTGCTCAAGTGTTCCTCTAAGGACTCAAACCAAATGTGTTGGTCGCCATCTCTCTAAAAATGCTGGTTCGTAAGAAACAAATAAATCAGTCATGGGGCAGTTATAAAATAGGTAATTTCTCAAAATACTGATTTCGTCAATTTTACCTAAATGTAAAAATTAATAATGCAAACCCATGTGCAAAATTGCAATTTAAATGTCTAAAAACTAGGAAAAGTGGGAAACTAAGATGCTGTAATTTTGATATGTAAATGGTACAACTAAAAAGTACATAAAAATAATTTCAGATATTATTTAATACTTACTCCAGACGCCTTGCACTTTGCCTCCTTTGGTTATGTTATAAACAAACACTCCATTGATAGCTTTTACTTTTTCAAGATTTTCATCAACTCTTTCTTTCATCCCTGCAAATACTTGTTCACTTAACAGCTCTGGGTCTGTGGCTGCAACAGGATAAGGGGTTGGTGCATTGCGTACCTCCTTGAGATCCATGTATGCTCCTAGGAATCAAGGGGAAATGTCGTCTTACAAATTGTATCTATTTTTTCTTTCCATTTATATTTTGAGTGTTATAATGTATTCTAAGTTTTACACAAAAACGGATCAGAATCAGATGCATTAATATAACACAAAACATGCAACCTAAAGATTCAAAAACATACGCTTGCTAAAACTGCTGAATCACCAACAATTTCCGATGCTATCCTCCAAAACTGTTTTCCACAAAAAAAATAATAATAATAATAATAACAGAAAAAAGGTCTTTCAAAAAGAAAAAACTTAATATTTAAAAGATCATAATGTTTATTCCATAAAGGAATTCTTGGGATAGCAATCAAAGGAATAACATAATGTTATGTTTCTTTCTTCTGTATAGTTTTTGTATTAATGTATTTTTATAGTTGACAATCCTTATACAATGTACATTGTCTCCCGGCTGCTGAATAAAAAAAAGCTATATAAAACGATATTCTATACCATTATAATAGAATTGTTCGTTACCAATTGTAGTTTCCCAATTTTCCTCGGGATGCTGAGGGATTAAAACCAGAACCTTTCACTCATATGAAGTGAGTACATTAATCACAAAACCAGTTAAGGGCTATTAGGCGTAATCGAGATCACAAAACGAGAATGGTAATGTACATTTTTAGAAAGATGCAGTTACCTAATAAAATTGGTAAGTAATTAAGAACAGAGATTTTGTATTAATTGTCACAGATCAAGAGAGTATTTGATATAATATATTCAAGTTATTTCAAGGCATGAATAACTTTACATTTTATATTATTTTCTTTTTTCCTTAACTTCCACCTTTTATACCTTAGATTAATGAGGACAAAAAACCACAAAAACCGAGCAAAAAAGATACGGGGTTAGCTGGAACTGAACCATCGATTGGCAACAACCAAACGTTATAATTAAAAAATCCTTACTGCAACAAACACTCATCTTAGATTTTTAGAATAACTTGATGACAATGGATCACTTTCATCTGTTTGTAAAAACATACTATTTAAACCATAGTTTACAATCTACCAATTATATTAATTTAATGGTTGAACCTGTTCTTATCAAAACTGTGTACACTATACTTTTAATCTTTAAAAAAGAGGTTTTATCTATCTTATAACTAATAATTTAAGTATTAAGAATTAACTTTAGATCAGAACAAAATGTGAATCTCAGTTTATAGTGTATTCCATTGCTTGTTTGCTATCATCAAACAGTAATTTATCTTGACAATAACAATTAGTTTTTCTTATTTGGAAACCAGGCTAAGCAACCTCAGACCCCTCCATAACTAAACCTCGACCTTCGGTGTTTTATTTCAGTCAGATATGTTTTGAGTGTTTCTTTTATTTGAACTTCGGCTATCAAAACAAAAATTAGTACAAATGTGTGTATAGTCTCTTAAAAAACATATAGATTATATTTCATTTTATTGTTTGTTTGACTTTTTGTAACCAATAATGACAAATCCTGATGACCGTGAATTTGTTTGTTCACAGAATACTGAATATGTCGTTTTCAAGTGCCATTGATTTGAATAAACTCAAAGAAGAGGAGACAGAAAATATTATCTTACACAACACTGTGCCAATGACTACGATTAGAGATGTCTATTATTATTTTCCAGTGTTTTTACATTTTTGACTGATTTTTATATAAAACTTATTCTTATAGGTTAACTCTTACAACATTTTAAGTATATTTACATTTTTCTATACTTTTTACATGTAAGTTTGTTCATGATAAAAATTACAATTTTTTTCTTCTCCAAATAGACACATTTTAATGTACAATAAAAATTTTCTTTTTTTCTTTTAAGTTGTTAAAAAATATTAAAAACCATCAAAAATCTCTGACATATATATTTACTACTTTACCCTAAGAATACAAAATAAAAAAGAACATTGGGTATATATAAAATTTAATTTTAAAAATCAATAGCTCACATTTTAACTTAGTGCTTTAAGTATTAAAACACATGTTCCACTCTAGCAATACTCTTTTAGTTTAGAAATGGCATACATTTAGAAACTTCAATTACCAAATGAGACAAATTTCTAGTACTGAAGATTATCAACTTCAATATCTTTCAAATAAAGTGATTTAAAACAATTTGTTGGGGAAATTTATTTGTTTACTTTTATTTAGTAATTTTAGTTGATATATAATAATAGTAAACAGAATGATACACAAAGATATCCAGAGACTTTGGGATCTCATTCTACAAGTAAAGATAAAGAAAAACTTTCATAGAAATATAGATCCGAAAACGCTTAGTTTCCTTCCTGTCTATCCATCATTTTGTTTTTTTACAAAAAATATTATAATTATGGAAATAAAAAAAGATATTGAGTTCAAATTTGGTATATGCATTATGTATATTAAGTTTTACAAGCACACTACAAAATGGTATTGTTTTCAAAATGGTGGCTGTTTAAAATGTTTTAACGTTAAATATTTTGAAAACAGTCAACTTCACAAAAAAATTAAAAGAAAGAAAATATTTTTAATCTTTAATGACAATCAAAATAGTCTTTTTATTTTTTCTGCAGCTACAAACCCAGTAAATGACAAAAAATTTAAAACATAATTGCTTGATCATTGTCTATAACACTCACAAACTTTATAATAAACCTACAGAAAAATGACAAAAACCTAAATTGTTATTCAATATAAAAAAAGGAGTTCCAAAATAAGAAACAAAGTTATCTACAAAAAACTAAAAACAGATTCAAAATGCTTATACTTATCAATGTAATACAGCTGTCTACTTCCAATACCATCAGGACAGAATAAACAAACATGAACTGAAACTCAATTGTAAACTTACAAAATAACTCAAATAGTACAATTCAAAAAACTTAATTATTGGACCCAATTTATAAAACAAACATTTCTCCAAAAAAAAAATATTTTGTATTTTTAATTCAAATTAAACAAAAAATATATATCTTTAAAAAACTTAAATAAACTTCTGTAACTACTGTATAACTTATATTGGAACTTCTGTTATTTATTTTGAATACAAATTTCGATTTTTTTATTATTTGAAAAGTACTTCCGCTTTTTATGAGCCTATCGTAAAACTGTGGGTATTGTAGAAAATAGATAAGAAATTACGGTTTAATTTTTTGTTGATAACTCAATTATGTTTAGAGCTACAAAAAAACTAAAAACACTAATTTGTTTGTAATTAAATAATAAAATTATTTTGTCTGTTATTAACATTTTTTTGTAAAGTTGATGGTTCTCGAGATATTAGACGTTAAACATTTTAAACTGCAGCCATTATTTTTTTTAAATAATACAAAATAAAGTCTTTGTTTTCAAGTACACTTGTAAAACTTAATATACCTGTGATGCCTGTACCACAATTTAATTGAAACCAATATCTTATCTATTTCCATATTTATAATATTTTTGGTGGATAGACAGGAATCTAAGTATTTTAAAACTTATGTTTACATTAAATTTTTATTTACATGTATAATGAACTCCCAAAGTTTTTTCACATCTTCATGATCACCCTGTATATAAATGAATGAAACATACCTGAGATAACAGTGTTACCAGATTCAATAACAGACGTCTGAAAATGAATTCTATTGCCTTGTCTCCACATGTCAGTCTTTAATGTTTCTCCAGGTAATACTGGTTTCACAAAACGAGCCTACAACAAGGTTATCAGGTTTCACAATCAGTGTTGTTAGGTAATAAACTTTCTCATTAAATTAAAATATGAACATTTCTGTTAAGGTTATATTCATGTTCAGAAACATAAAACTTCTATTAATAAAATGAACTTCAATTGGGAAATCAACTATTCACAAAAATAGCAATTGATGAAAATTGTATGTATGTTCTCATTCACTTTTGAAGATTTAAATATATTAGGAATGACTTATTATTCAACTTGTAATTAACATGTAAATATGTATGACTCATCATTTTAAAGGTCTCTATTAAAACTACCTACAGGATGTCCAAAAATCTGTGTCCATATACCGTTTGTTTAGAGAAATTAATTTTAATTTTGAAATTTTTTTTTCAAATTGTACAATAATATTATTACTTTACTCATATACAAAGTTGATAGTTGAAAAAAAAAAATCGACTTCTATTTTTGACTGATTTTCACATTTGATGGTATCAGGAAACTAAAAAATTATTTTCGACATGCTATCCATGCATCGTCATTATCTGTGCTTAACCACAGTAGTGGTCATAAAAATTGAAACAGGAATATGAAATTGTGTACTTATTAAAATTCAGAAAAATTTGTGGCCATTTTAAAAAGTTTTTAGTTCATATTTCTTGTGTTGTTAAACTTATAACACACTAAATTATATATAAAACCTGCAGGTTTCGATTCTGCATGTGATATTACCAATCTGACCTCTCTAGGATGACAAATAGCAAAGTTATTGTCAAAAATGTAATTTCAAACACTGACTTTCCACGAAAATGTAATAATGAAAATTCCTACGAGATTCATCAGGGCCAAGTCACTGACATGAACATAGCAAATGGAAGCTTCTTCACGTATGTACATATTCGAGACCTGCCAGGGTTGTGACACTCGGAGATGGCATTGAAATGATCAAGCTTGTTTTGTGATTATAATAAATTATACAGTATTATTTCTGAATTTTAAGGTGAAATTTCAAATCATTGTAGTGATCGTGAGAAAAGTGAAAATTATGTTACTATAAACAGGAATTACTTTTATGTAAATAATGGGTGAATGACACCGATAGCTTTAGTGGAAATCTTATGCATGAATGATTATTTTCAAATACATGGTCCAAATTATGTGTTTATTTACCATAAATAATTATGCAACATATCATTTTTGTTTTAAATCATTCATAACCCTCATCTTGTGTGATTGGTTTAGCCAAGCTGATGCTGGCCAACCAACGACATGTTCAAAAACGGGCGTAGTCTTCAAAAGATGAATATGAAGAAGGCTAATATAAATGAACAAATATAAATTCTTTCATTATAATAACATTATTACACACTATTATTATTGATTTCAGGATTGGATAAAACCAATAAATTCAACCAAACTAACTTAAAACTTTAAACAACTTTTTTTTTAAACTAGAACCAGCTAATACAAAAAACATTAATTCATACAAAGAAATAACTATCTGAAGCAATAAATAATTAATAAAAAACCAACATTGTTTGAAAAAATTTCTGTAATAGTTAATTAAAACACAATGAAAGATATTGAATTTTAACGTTCATTGTATTAGAAAGCAAAAGTCAACATTCTTCATTGTTATATATTAAACATAATTACTTACAGTAATTAATTGTTTATAGAAAACTAAACAATCTACACGTATTCACACAACTAATTTTTAACAAACAAACATTATTAAATTAAATCATCAACAACTAACACACTCATTATAAATCAACAATTAAGTCTACTGCATCAAAACAACAAGGTCATTAGAACACTGTGTTATCTTCTCTTATCAATTAAAGTTATCTACATAAACACTAATACTGTTATGTCATGTTACCATTTCAAATTATAAAACAGTAGATTAACATACAATACTGTCTAGAAAGTTTTTTTTCAAATAACTATGAGAAATATATTCTAATAATTTAAATATGTTAATGTACAAGCAACTTGACTTGGCAAGGTGAGTTGAAACGTTTGTATCACAGAAAAATAATTATCATTATCTTTATTATTTAAATAAACATGAATTTAATTAACCCTCTCCTGCCCTTATTTTAAAACCATGCATGCAGTCCAATTGCATCCTATTTATCGCTATGTCGTTATTTGTGCAATGGATTAAAACGCATTGAATAACAACTCATTAACAAAAATATCTTTTTGTTTTGTAGTTCATTCAATCATTCCAACAGTTTGAATGGCTGATTTATTTCAAATCATGTACAGTTTATATCTAATTATATGCCATTAAAATAACTCTGAATATTTAATTTTAAAAGTTAAAAATTATTCTTGAAAAGTAAATATATAATGGCTGAAGCCACTGTTAAATTAATCCCAAATTTCAAACAACAGACTGTTGTCTACTGTTTTATCATTTATTACTTTAATCTAACATAAATCAAAAAATTCTTACCTTTAATAGTAAATAAAAAATATTCTATTTCTTGTAAAGCAACTGGTAAATCATGCTTTACACTGTAATCTAATCAAATAAAAAGGCTCAGTATAGTTACTTTGTTAAGGACAGGAGATGATAAACACTCTAAATAACCAAATTCTAACCTGATCATAACATAAATGGTAGTTTCTTTAAAGCCAATGCGTACAATACTGAAAACAAAATGCAAAACTTTTGAGTTTTAACTAGCTACAAATTTTATATTCTTACTTTAAGTGCCTTGCACAGAGTCGAGTCATTTCCTGCATATTGTTTCAAAACATGACGGATTGAAAATCCTAAAGAACACAAACCATGGAGAATAGGTTGTTTGAAACCTGAAATCTGGGCGAAGTCGGGATCTATGTGTAGAGGATTTAAATCTCCTGATAAACGATATATAGCAGCCTGAAAATAAAATTAGTTTTTAGTAAATCTATCAGGCTAAAAAAATTAAAACTATTATCTAAAAGAAATATATAATCAATCTTTTTAGTTTCATGGAAATATTAGTTTTAATTTAATTTTAAAAAAAAAATAATGTTAGTTGGTTAAAGTATACAAGAATATCTTGGTGTAGTGCTCTACAGTATAACAAAAAAAAACTGATTTTAACCAAATTGTATATGTGGTCATATTCTTGCTAGATCTTGAGGCGTTGGTCCAGGAAGTAAAGCTGATTGGTCCTCATGCTGCACCTTGATATCTGCAGTGAATCAATAAAGTGAACTGAAAAGAATTAATTTTTTCTCAAAAGATGTCCTCTTACAATATCACAAAATATGTTGCAAATCGAAATCATTGTCATCCAGACATATCTGAATAGATTTCACCTGGCCGACTATGTTTGCAGTTTGTCTTGTGACAAGGAGGTAGAAACAATTGACCAAATCATTCTGTACTTGTACGAGTCTGGAAATTCTGCAAGGTACGCATTGAAGAGAAAACTGGGTACAACTCGTACACAATTAATTGACATTCATTCTGACAGATTGAAGATATTAGACACTAGCGGAGGTGGGGTATGGGAGAGATCGAGCCATCAGAGCACATAGCTCTGGAATCTTGTAGCAATAATTATGAATGAATAAATGAATTGAGGTATTATTTTTTCAATAAATTAAATAATCATGTTGCCTTACTGGACGAATACAGTTAAATAAATTACCTTAATTCCACACATCACAGTCCTGAAAATAAAGAAAGAAGTGAAGCTGTGAATTAATATATTTCATTTAATCAATTAAAATTTGAAATTTGCTGCCATGAAGCTAAAACCCAAAGATGAACTCCAAAGATTTACCAGAATTTCCTAAAATTTACTCTCTAGAGAAAACATGTTTCGTCTTTTAAACCAATAATTCCCAAACTAACATTTTTGGGGAGATGAAAAACAGTATCTTTTGTTTGATCTTTAAATCTTATACATTATTATAATTTGATCAAAATTGTTAGAACCAATTTCGAGAAAATCTTGCAATTAATTTTGAGTTTTAGTCTTACATGAGCTTTCTCCGTACATTTTGAACTTGATTAGTATTTGGTGTACATTCTGTATATGGGAGTGTGAGAATGATTGTACACTATTTATTTATGACACAGCAAAAATTAAACATTACGATTATCCTTTATCATAACACAATGTCTCTTAGTTATGAATCATTTCTTCAACTTGGTAGTTTAGTAACCTTATAACTCATTTTTATTTTACCAAACGTAACTCACTTTTATAAGATGAAGGAGATAAAGAGCATATCTGATGATTATGACCTCAATGCAAATTGCAGGCCCATTTGAGTTTCACAGCTAGTCCCAGACAATGGTCTCCTCATTACCTGGCCTTTCACTTTCCCCATCAAGTCATAAGAAATATGAAGGATTCATCGTCTCATTTTACATCCATTTAACAACTCTTTCCTCTTGCCTCTACCTAGACCCAACTCTCTGAGCATTGCATACATACATTTAGAATTAGTATGATCAACACACACCGTCATCAATATTCAACTATCGTATGATTTAAAAAACTACGGCCGTTTCAACTATTCACCCATTATCAAGTTTAAATTGGAGAAGCTTCTCCGTTGTCATGTCAATAAGCTGTCAATAAAAACAGTCTGGTGGGCCCACTGTCTTGCCCTGAACTTTTATCGAGTGTATTATTTACAAATACTTTTATTTAGATACTTGTAAGTGTGTGTTTGTTTAGTGTTACATAACAACAAAGAAACTTCTCCAACTTAAACTTGATAATGGCTGAATAATCAAAACGGCTGTTGTTTTTAAAATCATATGACAATTAATTGATGACAGTAACTGTTAATCATCCTAATGTATAACAATATTCGTAATGGTGATAAATAAAATAAATTATATTTTGAACCAGACTTTTCGCAGCAACCTCTACAGATTAAAAATATGTTATAAATTCCGACTGTTCAGCAGCTGGTAACAAGTCGTCGTGATATTTGTTGCACTTAAATAGAGCTGGTCAGGTATGTTGGTTTCCCAAGAGACTGTGAGCTCCACCATAATCACAGAGAAAAAAACAGTCAGGACAAAGGGACATTGTTGAGGAGTTAGAGTGTCTGTTAGAATTTGCAAATCATCAGCTGATCTCTATGATCTTGAAACTTGTTTTTATTGGATATTTTCTTTTTCTCATATTCTTTCATTAACATCACAGTTCCTTGGAAAATGTGCTGCTTATTTTCTGTTCCAATATACCGGCTGTTCCAATATACTAACGGCTTCTCCAACTATACCAAAGATCTTATCATATCTGTAGGTAAATCTACCTTCATCTAATGTCTATTGGTATTAATAATAATAATTTTAAATATAATAATATTATATTTATAGACAAGATCGTAGTGACACAGTTTCTCTATTAATTGGTGTTTATGACACTTTAGACAATATAAAAACTCAAGTTGCTACCAGTGATTTCGGTTAAGCTTCCCTAAATCAAGGCATTTAAATACACATATAAACATGTAACAAATCACATTTACCTGATCACAGCTGGTTTTCTCTGATAAAGTAGAATCGGGTCTTCTGACAGGAGGATCAACAGTGGGCACAGATTGAGATGATTCTCTCTTTCCTCCGAAACCTCCTGCTCCCACTACAAAAATACTCATCTGTCCATGAGCAATTTTATCACCATTCTCATCAAAAGTATCAACTGAAAACAAAAATGTAATAATGAAATATAATTGCTGAGTCTTATAAAACAATTTTGACTAGTATGTACAATTCTGAATAAGCTTACATTGAATTTATAGGACATATTGAGATAACTTTATATAATTTCATTCTAAAAGTTTAGTAACTGTAAGAAATATCACACTTCATAAAGAAAATAACAAAAATATTACTTAAATATTTTTCACAAATATGTTATTAACTATATTACTTTTTAAGCACTATAATCTGTAAAAATCATGGTTAATTTTGTAATTATTCCAATAGGAGTACTATAATAATCAATTAATCACCAAAAATAACTGCCAACAAACTGTTGTAAAATCGCTGTAAAAGAAATGTCTTTTCTTACCGTTGTATACAATAACAGCTCCTTTTCCTTTATCCATAACATCTGCAATGCTACATCTAGATGTCAAATTCCCTGAAGTAGGAAAAGGGGATAAAAGCTCTATGTATTGTTCACCATGAAGTACCTGAATACAATACAATATAGAAAATAATAACTACTATGTGTGATGTTTAAAATTACATGTTTATTTAAAGTATTTTGTTATATATTATGTAATACAGGGACTTATGTTTCATAAAGGACTTTACAACTTTTAAAACATTTATACAGATAACCTACAAAATTAATGAAGGTGTCATTTTAAAGCAAAACACATCAAGTTTGACTCATATAGTACCAAATAGAATTACCAGAGGTTCAACCATTGTTGCTGTTAAAAATGGATATTTTCACTAATGCTGAACATGCTCACTGTGTGTTCTGGTTTCATAAATTGAACTCCATGACTATAGTTCAGATACAATTTTTGTACCCAATATGGCAACGATCCTATAAATAGGCTTATAATTTACTTTTGGCACCAAAATATTGTTAGAACTGATTGTTCTGTGAAGCATGTTGGGCAGAGCTTTACTCGTAGATTAAATAAATCATCACGGTGTGCGTCTTTTGAGACTGGCATACCACATACGATTGTGTGGTGCATACTACATTAACGTTTCCACTTAAACCCATATAAACTTACCATTGTAAAAAAATTACTGAC
This sequence comes from Aphrophora alni, assembly GCA_963513935.1. NCBI lineage: Eukaryota > Metazoa > Arthropoda > Insecta > Hemiptera > Aphrophoridae > Aphrophora > Aphrophora alni. The sequence continues at coordinate 116,888,039 of OY740770.1, forward strand.
ACATAAAATATCTCATCAGGAATTCTACTTAAAAATGTAAGATCGAATAGGAAAGAAAGAGACAATATAATTTTAGCTAAGTCAATATTTCATATCAGTGACAAAAGGAATTCCCATAACCTGGGATTGCAAAAACCCATAGGCATGTTCGCGATAGTCTAAAATCAAATGTTTTTTATGCCCTCAACGAATTTAAAGTGTATGGCCTGTTCTTTTTCATAGAAAAAAAACAAAAATCTTCACATTCCCAAATTAGAAAAAGTTGACAAAGATGGACTACTTCACTACCAGCAAGACAAAGGCTCGCTTATGGTAGTGGTACTTATTTATAAAATCGATGGTAACAGCTGTTTTATTTGTTATTTACAATCAAGATTATCGGTTGTTTTTAATTCGTATAAGCAAAGTAAAAGCTGATGACCTCGACCTCAGCTGATGTTTTTAATTCGTAGAACTAAAAAGAACAATAGCACCTCTATGCATGTATTGAAAACCACTGATTTTGAAGCAGTATGGCGAAAACAATATTATCTGTCTTTACATCTATTTTAAGAAAATTTATAATGAATTCATTTGCCTTATAGAATAATGGATTTTAACGAACATATATTATAATATTAAAACTCAATTAAATTCCTCTACTCAAGGTAATTTTAATATGCAATTATAATATTTTGTTAATACGTACTCTTGACAAATCTACTGTGCGACCCGGAATAGCAGTTGAGGTAAGATCAGACGACATAACAGCCATTTGTCCTGGTAATACTGCAAAGGTAGGTAGGGCCCCAAAATCTTCATGGTTTTCATACAAATAACGAAGATCACTAGGGTCTTTTACACTAGCACCAACTGAAAATCACAAGAAAAAGTGTTTAATAAACTATAAATAAGTAATAATTAGTTTGAGTACAATCTTCTGCCAATCCAAGAAGAACATGTTTCAGTGTTCCACCATCTTTGAGACCTACTTTAGTACTGGATTACACCCATTAAGGATTCATCAATATAAACAACTTCTTCATGTTCTCTATCACCAGGCTCCGTCTCTGTGTTATTTGTTTTGCATTGCACTTACATATTATTATGTAGACTCCATTTTTATCATATATGTTTAACTTCCATATTCTTACTTAATCTATTGTTTATAGTGTTGTTTGTGTTGAATATCGCTTTTACATTGTATTTCCTACAAAATCATTTCATTTTTTATGTTTCTTTCCCAGTATAAGGAAATACAGCCCATATGTTTTCTTTAGTAGAGGAAATGACAAAGTCGTACATATCAGATGAGTCCTTAACGGACGAAGTAGGTCTCAAAGATGGAAGAATTCTGACACATGTCGACAAATATAAATAATAAGACAATGCTAGGAGTGGCAGAAAATTTAACTCAAATTAATTATTTAGATGCTATCAGGTATAATTATTATAATATTTTCAATAAGTATTAAATGAACAAATTTTCTTATTTATATATAGAAACATTTAATGGCCTAAGTCTAAATTGAAAAACACTACAAGCAATAAAATGAATGTTACAGTTTTTATTTCTCATATATGTACTTACTATAGAGAAAGTTATAAGAAAGTAAGATGGGTCAAAATATTAATGTGAGGTTTTTTGCTGTTATAACCCTTCTGAGTTCAAAGAAGTGATTTTGGAAAGATACCTACTTATAGTCTGTGCAGTGTACGATAGCTCAAAAGTGAGGACTGATATTAATCAAACAGAGTATATGTCATATTTAACCATATTACAATACTTTTTATTCATTTTTTATATAAATATTTGGGGGTAGCTGCTATAAGAGAAAAAACATTACAAATTTATGTTTGTCTCCATATAGGCTCTAAAAATATTAATCAATTTTGCTCATGAGTAGCCTCTAAAGACCCAAACAATACGTTTTCCATCTTTCCAAAAAATACGGATACAATAGTTAACAGTAAAAAAATAAAAATTCAACTATGAAAGAATTAAAGTATTGGGAAAATAGACCAAATGGTGGTTACCCTAGTTTGATCTTCACATGTTTTTTTAGGTATGGTCTATAAATCTTTCAACACTCGAACACTAATAACCATGTCAAACCAACTAGCACTCCATGAAACCAGCTTTGATAGTTAATTTCCTTATCGTCAACTCGCATGAATTCATGTCATATTCATACTAAAACAAAACTGTGCTTGATGAACATTTAGACATTATAAGAACTTGTAAACTTTAAAGAAGTCATTTGGGACTGTGAAATAATAAGGAAACATAGGGAGTAAATAATAAAATCTAGAATGTTACACACCAAAACACGATGGGTTCCATTATATTTCTTTTCCTTGTTTAGTAATGAAAAACCTCTAGTCATCATTGTCTTTAAAAAAATAAGAAATGAGTATAAAATAAAGACTCGAATACTCTAATAGTATTAGGGTAAGTAAGAAGAGAACAAGAGTTGGTCAAAAAAGCCCTGACAGGAAAAATAAAAGAGAGTATTTAACCCTTGACTACTTAAAAATGTGTAGATCCAACTAGGATCCTTTGGAATTGCTATACCTGTATTCGCACCTGGAGGAAATCGCTTAAAGATTAACGTTGAAAATCTAAATTAAAGATAGTCTTCACATATATTATCATAAGAACTGGAAGTCCAAAAGGTTTTACAACTTAACTTAGTACAGGATAGGTTTTATATCTGTCGTTGTTGATTTGGGAAATGATGTACCAAAGGACAGAACAGCTTGTCAAAGACTATAGCCTCATTGTACCAAATAGGTGTGAGGTTCCACAACCCTCAGAAATACACTTCCAACAACCATAACTAAACATGTTAAATTAAAACACAAAAGATATATTTTTGATATTAAAATAAAATAAATACTATACCAGAAAATCATACAGGAATTTCAACTGAAAACTGATAATCATGATAAACTGTAGTACTGCCCTTCTGTGTGTATGTTCTCTACAGAATATGTATTTATTATTACAGTAGAGTCTCGCAAACTCGGCACTCGATAACCCGGCAGTCCGGATTACTCGGCAACCCCGACGGGAAAAAATATATATTTCTAAAAACAGCGATGTTCGTAAAAGTTTGGCAGATCCCAAAGCGGGCATTAACTTCGATCGCTCGAATCGTTGATGGTACTTTTCCCACGTTAAACTCGTCACAAAACTTTTTTACAGATTCCCCTCTGTCAAGTCTTTTTAACATATTTAACCGCGTCTCAAACGAAATCAACACACGCTTCCGTTTTCGTATCTTGCTCATTTTTATTTACTGTATATACTGTGCGTACCTGTCAAAGAAAACTGAAAAGAAATGTTATATTTTCCATAATGTATACTAAATTGATTCGTGGGAAAAAAGCAGCCCATCAAACGTTTTGCAGTTTATGTCTGCTATATCGGCGGGTGCCAATGCCGCGGTGTTATTATGCCGCCGACAATGGGATATCGCTATCGAAAAAGTCGTTTGATATCGCCGCCGCTTTGGTGTCGCGGTGTTTTTACACTGCCAACAATGGGATACCGCTATCACCAAAGTCGTTTGAATCGCCGCCGCCGCTGCAGTGTTTTTACACTGCCGACAATAGGATACCGTTATCGACAAAGTCCTTTGATATCGCCGCAGCTGTGGGTTTAAATTATAATTTATTTTTTGCCCTTATTACCGATAACCCGGCATTTCACAAACTCGGCACACTTCCGGTCCACATTATGCCGAGTTTGCGGGACTCTACTGTATTATTTAATGTTTATATGTAATTATTAGGTTTTAGTTGTATTTTTGAAACATGTTAGATTTTTATTTTATACATTTTGTTATTATTAATCTTTTGTGTGTGAAGACATTTGACATTGAAAATGATTATTTACAAAACTTACCTCCTAGCGCATAAATGATGCAGTCTCTACTTGAATAACTAAAAATGCCTTCAGTTTCCGCCTAAACAAAAAAATCAATACATTAGGATGAAAAAGACAAACATAAAGGGTGCACACTACACAGAATGATATGGGTGCTCCATGTTACAGTGCTTAGAAAACCATGTGCAATCTTACTTCTTCAGATAATCTAACCTAAAGTAAGCTAACCTAATCTACCATAAACTTACTCATAATTTTAAACAAATGTATGTTTGAAATTATATATGTAATTATATATACATAATGTTTGTATGTATATATGAAAGTAAATTTTCAAGAAAACTCTCAATTTGTAATAATTTATCTGAGAATTATCATTTATGTTTTATTTTAAAGAACAAGCAGATATGAATGTTTTCTCTACTTAGAAACTATAAAACTTCTGTTTTAGCAAGCTTTTTATACATACAATTTAAATTTTGTTAATTATTTGTGTATCAATGAATAATACCAATTTGTTTACCTATTAAAACAAATAATGTTTCACTAGATAACCTAAGAAATAGCACATATACATGTATGGTGTGAAGCATAGGGATTTGATGATGCTGACACAAATTTGATTTTACACCCCAGAACCTACTTATATAATTTGGAAATTGTCTACAACAAAAACAAACAAAAATTTAATTATTTTACATTATAAAAACATGTGGTTTGTAAAATACTGCACTCACTTTTTGACTGGCTACTGGAGGTCCTTCGTTTGATTTCATTTCTTCCAATACATCCATTAGTGTTGCAGAAGCTTCCTAAATAAAATAATATATTTGATAAAACAAATTATTACCAAGGTCATAGATAAACATCCTATGACTATATTATATAATATTTACTAATTTAAAATTAAATTGATTTACTTTGTTGGAAAAACAACCTGATAACACATGTCTATAGTAAAAAGGTTAGGAGAAAATTTTTAATGCAGAAGGTTTACGATTATCCGGCCTAATATGGTGGTAGTCTAGGCCGAAGGTTGAGAATTAATTACTTTCTGTGCAATAAATATCCAAATGTGTGGTAACTAAATATCAGAAGCATTTCATAACACATTTAAACTTGGACTTATCAATTAATGAAATTTAATTTCACCTACTATGAAAGGAAAAAATTTATAAAATCATAACATTTATTTCAATAATGAAACAAAGATTACATATATTGAGCAACATATTTCTTGTATTTGCAGCATTACCCTCATAGGTTCAGAACCTTTTTGTGGCCTTGGAGATGCTTACTTCAAGAAAGTACTGAGGTAGAAGAAGAGACCTTAAAACCCTACTTATGGGAATGAATACCAAGGTCAAAGAACTCCTGATGAATTATAACATGGGCAAGTCATGAGCATGAATACCATAAAGGATCAGAAGATAAAATGATGGGACCTGCAGATCCTACCAAGAGAGGCAAGAGACCCCACTGAAATGTGGTATATTAATGCACATTAGATCTAGAAGTATGGGAGGGTATCAGACTGATATTGAGATGATTACCATTCACATGTTACACTTCCTAAAGGAGTAGGGCTGAAGGAGCATCGAGAGATGAGAGCTCACCCATCTTAGAAGACATAAGGGAAAACAATAAATCTCTTGAGGTCACGATGTATTTCACCTCCACATCATTACTATTACTACTACTACAAGCAATGCAACTATAATACCATCACTATATTTTGTCTACACTGTGTACAGTCCTAAATTCAAAATAAAACTTCAAAAAAGTTATTTTAAGAAATATTTAAAACTTAATCAGACCTGTATAGTATCAAGTCTGGTAGCATCTTTCATGTCCGTTACCACGCCCCAGATGTTTTGAACAGCTTCTGGAGTGACTAAATCTGTAATTCTTGACCTTAATAAGGCACCTTTACCACGCACTAGATGACCTATAAAATTGTTCAAAATTAACTATAGATACTTTGGAAATAAATAAAACATAACAATCCCTCTCAGTAGTTTAATTTTATTTATATTATTTCACTTATTTTTTAGTACTGTTTGTAAATGTACAAAAAAATTGAAGTTAGTAAGTAACTGACAAAAAAACAAAATGAAGTCATCATTGGCCAAAGTTTACTTTGTTAATTTCCAATTAATTCATAAATCATGATATACTATTACTTGATGTTTAGGTCATAAATCTTCACTATTTTCACAGAAGATAGCAGAGCCTATAGGAATTGAAGAGGTGAAGTTACTTTGATATATAAGACGATTCTTTCACGAGATGAAGCATTAGGTAACATCTTTTGAAAATGAAGTTAGCTTTCAAAACAAGTCAGCAGAAGTTAAAACAATGTAAGGAGTAGCAGAATAATAACCTATTAAATTACATACAAATTTGAAGGTATGAATTATTATGTAATGACACCAACCCCACCTCTCTATGATGATAAATAATGAAGTTATTGTCACAAATGTAATTTCAATTCCTGGCCTCCGAAGAAAATGTCATGTGATATTTGTGTAATGAAAAAGGTCGGATCACTGACATAAACACAGCAAATGGAGGCTTGTACACATATCTACAACTTTTGAAGCCCACCACGCCAAGCTAAGACATATACATAAGCTAATTGAGTAAAAACTATTAATACATTCACATCTACAAGGCCTTTAGGGCCTAACTTACGTCAATAAAGTTGTAATATAGACAATTACGAGGCTCAGAAAACCTGTGTAACTACTGTTTTAAAAATAATAACTGTTAATAGAATCTTTCCTACAAGACCCAAGAAATCAAATTGGACTCTACATTTTGACAGTTAGGGTTGGGTAAGTACCATGTTGTCATCCACCAACTTGTTTTTTTTTTCTTTTATAGGTGTGTGAGAATGTTTGTAAACCGTTTAAGTTATCTGTAACATAGTTGTGCTTTGAAGTATTAATTAAATATTGCCTGTTATATTTTCAAAAGAATAAAACTAATTAAAAGAATTTTATATAATTACACAAATATTATTTTATTACATTTTGAAGCCCATCCTACAGCTGACTCTATTACACTTCCATTGTCAGTACATTCTTCATGACATAACCACACAACCACTGGCGCAATAAGCTCAGGTTTCAGCTCAGCAAAAAAATCTAGAAAAACAAAAGTTAATGAATTATAAAAAAATATATTACAGTATTTTTACATAAAATTCAACAAAATTTTTGAGCCTAAAAATCGTTAATAAACTGACCTGGTATGCCCACATAAACAGTTATCAGTACAAAAGTCTTTTCAGGGACAATTCCACTGAAAAGTTTAAAACAATCCTGTAAAACTTCAATTCAATGGGTAGAGTATCCACAATTAATTAAAATATGGAATTCTTCTATGGGGAAGTTTATCAGTTCAGAATATGCAAAAAATGTTTCGGCTTGTAACAGGTCTAAAAAATTCTGAAACTTGTAAAAATGTTTTCAAAAGAGTTTAGAATTCTTAAACTTTTATGTTTAAATATTTTTAAGTGTTTCTCTATATTTCAAATTAAAGTGACAATTACAGCACTAGACAAGCTTGTAAATATTGTGCAGGACAGCACAGGTTAAGTTTATACACTAAACTTTCTTCACAACTTGGTGTGTAACACCTAAAAAAGGTTAATTTGAATTAAATATTTAATATAGCGGGAAATCGTTGAAAAGAATTTGGGAGGGGGTAAATGAGTCAAAAATGTGACTTATGTTTTTAAAAGGTAAAGTAAAATAAATTCAATTATTATAGGTTTCCAAATGCAAATAAATAATAATGTATAGACTTTAAGAAATTTTAGCTATAAGAAATTAAATAATTTTGTGTGTGAATGGGTTTGTGAAAAGGACTTGTTGTTATGTGCGTAGTATTTGAACAGAGTATTAGATGAAATGCATACGAGACAGATAACGCTAAGCCAGCAAGATTTTGAATAAAGTCAAGGAGACCGGAAGGGTAAAGCCTAAAACTTTTAACGGAAGTAAGAAATTCACCATGCGTTTTGATCAGTCCAGTTGGGAGTGTTGAACCGAACGGTCGTGTTTTGAGAGTTAATGTAATAAACGTGGAGATGATAAAAGATGTGTTTTTTAAGTCTAGTTTGGAGTGTTTGGATGAACAATAGTATCTCAGAGACTAGTTAGAGCGTTCGGTTAGACCAGAAGTTATGTAAATATAAACTTTGTAAAAATAAGAACTATTCGGAGTGTCGAAGTATAAAATCATGTTCTCTGGTCGAATTAATTTCAATAAAAATGTAGTGAGACGTTATAAACGGTTCTAAGATCAATAATCTACATATTATAGTAATTATATAAAATTAAAAAACGTGAACTGTTGATTTGAAGGGTGAACTTTGTAAAACGTACAAAGAAAATAATTTTTGCACGTGGTCGAGATGGTTGGACAGTTTGAATCGTGAGTTCGGGTTATGAACTAAGTTACAGAGGTGTTTAAGTGGAAAATAAACTTTAATACAAACAGTTATTTGACATGTAATTAACAATAAACATTGAATAGTGGTAAACTGATCAGACCATGTTCACGTCGGAACTGAGAACAAAAGGAGAGATTGCCACGCTACAAGAAAACATTTCTGGAATACAAGACGTAACAACGAGGAATTGTACTTTTAAATAATAAAACGTGACTGGTTAAGACTTTTCTTATACATAAACTCACTTTCAAATGATGAAATAACTTGTGAATTTTTTTTTAAATTATATATTTAACTTGAAAGGTTGAAACATAGTAATTTTAGATTTTTGTCTATAACCAAAAATAAGAGTAGTAAAACAAAATTTTCTTCTTTTTAATAATTAAAATATTGAGAGTTAATCTAAATTGAAAAATAATATAATTAATTAAAGTAAATTCAAATAAGTAACATTAAAGAAATTTCAACCATTTAAACTCATTTTAATAAATTAGAAATTGTTAAGATGCCTTAAGTTAATACTATGAATATAAAAAATTGATTACATATAATTGATGAATATTTATGTGAATGTACTAATCTTTAATTTCAATAAATGTATGTAAAATTTCAGTTTACACAGGAGTTATTCATTCAATACCAAAAAATCACTGTGAGTACACTTTTAAAAGAAGCCATGACAGAGATCTTTATACTAATTAAACTTTTTTAACTTTTTCAAAATTGGAAAGCGTAATGCTTCCTGGCGCCCTTAATGCTGAGCAGGATTTTAAACTCATAACTAAGATAAAGGTCAAATATTTAAATTCATTTTTTTTTTATATAATAAAGTAAACTTGATAATAATCTATTTTACGACAGGTTTTACATTTATTACAGGTGCAAGAAGATTATTGAATAAACTTCTTCAACATATCAAAGATTTACAAGATTATAAATCGTTTAAAAACAGCCTTAGACAACTACTGTTGTCTGGATCATTTTACTCTGTGGGGGAAATTACTGCAACATAAGTTTTGAAATGTTTAAATTGGAAGCAGTATTTTGCTACATGAATTGTATGTGTCATCTTGATATTTTATTTTGTTTAGATTATACATGTCGCGATATTTAATTTAATGAAGGTTTATATTTTAAATTGTGTTACTTATATCTTTTTAATTATAATCCTTAATGTATTGTTTTGTATTTTGTTGATTATGTATTGACTAAACACTATTTTATTAAATCATTTATTATATTGTTTGACGTTTGTATACCATTTAAAAATTACTATGGCTATACAATTTGTACACAGCTAAATATTTTTTAAATTGTGTTTATTATTTAATAATGTAGTTGCACCAGGCTTGGAATGCTGTTTTGGCTTACTTAAAAAAGTTCAAAGAATTTTTAAACAAAAAATAATTCTAGTTTAGCCTACATAGAGAGAGTAAATGCTGGAAATGACTGGTATCTCCTCAAGGAAATAAGAATAGTCAGGCCTTTTTTTGCCGTATATCCATTGACTTTTCAATATTAAAATCCATATTAGACATTTCTCAGTTTGCAAAAAAAAAATAAAAAATAAAAAAATAATAAAAAAAATACCATAACTAAAAATGTCCAGATAAATAAATCTCATGAGAATTCAAAAACAATCAATATAAGATAATGTTATGTTATGAGTCCAGCTGTTGGTAGACACTGCAGCGTCTCTGTTTATTAAGTCTATTACAGTGTCTATTAAACAAATGCAAGCTCTATCTTTAACAGTTTGTGATCAATTCTTTTGAAATACTATTCAAACCTCCACATTATAGCCTTCAATTTGATCTAGTGTTTTTAGAAAAAGTAAGATTTATAAGAGAGAAATTCATAATTGTAAAATCATTAATCAAGTTAGCATTGTATCAGTCAGCTGATACAAAATATAATTTAATTTTTTGTAAATAATTTTATTTTAAATATTGTAATATATATATATATATATATGTGGGGGGAGGGGTTGGAGGGAAGGGATGGAGAGATGGAGAGAGAGAGAGAGAGAGAGAGAGAGAGAGAGAGAGAGAGAGAGAGAGAGAGAGAGAGAGAGAGAGAGAGAGAGAGAGAGAGAGAGAGAGAGATGGAGGGAGAGAAATAGGGGGAGGGGAGAGAGAGAGATTCAGAATACAAAAATAAACAAAATGGCTATCTTCGGTTATAAAAATTGTGTTATATACTATAGAGTAGTATAGCAAAGTTAAAAAAAAAATCAAAAACCTTTCCATATTGTGAAGGACTACCACTTCATATCATAAACAGATAATTTTTATTTAGTTGTTGTATACATTTTCTATATGGTTTTGTGATTACAGTTATATATATATGTTTAAATTGTTTAAAATGTTTAAATTGGAAGCAGTATTTTGCTACATGAATTGTATGTGTCATCTTGATATTTTATTTTGTTTAGATTATACATGTCGCGATATTTAATTTAATGAAGGTTTATATTTTAAATTGTGTTACTTATATCTTTTTAATTATAATCCTTAATGTATTGTTTTGTATTTTGTTGATTATGTATTGACTAAACACTATTTTATTAAATCATTTATTATATTGTTTGACGTTTGTATACCATTTAAAAATTACTATGGCTATACAATTTGTACACAGCTAAATATTTTTTAAATTGTGTTTATTATTTAATAATGTAGTTGCACCAGGCTTGGAATGCTGTTTTGGCTTACTTAAAAAAGTTCAAAGAATTTTTAAACAAAAAATAATTCTAGTTTAGCCTACATAGAGAGAGTAAATGCTGGAAATGACTGGTATCTCCTCAAGGAAATAAGAATAGTCAGGCCTTTTTTTGCCGTATATCCATTGACTTTTCAATATTAAAATCCATATTAGACATTTCTCAGTTTGCAAAAAAAAAATAAAAAATAAAAAAATAATAAAAAAAATACCATAACTAAAAATGTCCAGATAAATAAATCTCATGAGAATTCAAAAACAATCAATATAAGATAATGTTATGTTATGAGTCCAGCTGTTGGTAGACACTGCAGCGTCTCTGTTTATTAAGTCTATTACAGTGTCTATTAAACAAATGCAAGCTCTATCTTTAACAGTTTGTGATCAATTCTTTTGAAATACTATTCAAACCTCCACATTATAGCCTTCAATTTGATCTAGTGTTTTTAGAAAAAGTAAGATTTATAAGAGAGAAATTCATAATTGTAAAATCATTAATCAAGTTAGCATTGTATCAGTCAGCTGATACAAAATATAATTTAATTTTTTGTAAATAATTTTATTTTAAATATTGTAATATATATATATATATATATGTGGGGGGAGGGGTTGGAGGGAAGGGATGGAGAGATGGAGAGAGAGAGAGAGAGAGAGAGAGAGAGAGAGAGAGAGAGAGAGAGAGAGAGAGAGAGAGAGAGAGAGAGAGAGAGAGAGAGAGAGAGAGAGATGGAGGGAGAGAAATAGGGGGAGGGGAGAGAGAGAGATTCAGAATACAAAAATAAACAAAATGGCTATCTTCGGTTATAAAAATTGTGTTATATACTATAGAGTAGTATAGCAAAGTTAAAAAAAAAATCAAAAACCTTTCCATATTGTGAAGGACTACCACTTCATATCATAAACAGATAATTTTTATTTAGTTGTTGTATACATTTTCTATATGGTTTTGTGATTACAGTTATATATATATATATATATATATATATATATATATATATATATATATACATATATAATTGATAACAGTTTAATAAGAAATAGTTTGTATTTTTTTTGCACTAATACAAATGTCATAAAAACAGTGTAACAATCCTGGGAAAAATCAAGAACAGCTGGATAGTCAAAAGATCATCCACACTACAAAAATTCTCCAGAACATATCAACAAGTTCGTACCTTATTTGTTAGTAAGTTCGTACCTTATTTGTTTATTAGTAATAATCTACAGCTGTTTTAAGCTAAATTATAAAATTATCAGCTTTTTTTATTAAACCTGTGATTAACATACCAATGCTATAACTACATAATTATACTAATGCAATGCTGATCCAATAATAAATATTAATTGGTATTATAAAATGTTGGGTATTGTAATCAATTCTCAATAAATAGTTTTTATTTTTTTCATCAATAATTCTGTTATCCTTTTACTACAGAAAAAATAAAAACACCATTGTCTTTGTCATTAAAAGGGGAAAATAAATTTGTTGTAAAATTTATCATTTTCAAGAAATTTTAATTAAATTGTAAGAAATTTAAAAAAACATAATCTTCCGCCATTTTGAAAATGTATAAAATAGTTTTGGTTTCTCGTATAATATTAAAAGGAAAAATTAAGAAATGCATATATAAATCTTAATCATACCTTATCCAATTTCAATAATTTTTTTTTTGAACGAGAGTTACATAATGGAATATTTTCAGTCATAAATTCATAGGAACATACTTTTCTTAAATTGATGCAATGACATGCTGATAAAATATCGGACATCATCTAGTTGGCCTATATAAACTTGAATGAACATGATTAGAGCTTATTTGATATATCTGGATCCATAAGGGAAGTTGCAATAGCTTTAATTCCAAAAATATCTCCTAACTAAAAGTTCATATTTAAAAAAATCTATCTATCTATTATTATTACATAACAATACCTGGAGGTAAGATATCTTCGGTCAGTCTTGATGCTGCTGTAGGCACAATTACATTACAATGAATGTTGTCTTTACCTCCTTCGATAGCCAAAGTATTTGCCAATCCCACTAACCCCATTTTAGCAGCACTGTAATGTAAAATAATTATGTATTTGAAATTGTTTAACTCAACATAATACATTATATAAAAGATCATCAGTTTTATCATTTTTAGATTTTGGATAACAATGGATTGTTCCTATTATTTACATATAAATAAATATTAAGCTAAAATTTGAACACAATTTCTCACAAATACATTTATGCAATCAAACATGTTTCAACGACAATGGCACCCTCTTCAGTGATAGTTATAGTTTGATTATTGTAGCTCATCCATCACTGAAGATGGATGAACATAGTCATTGAAACATGTTTGATTGCATAAATGTATTTGTGAGAAATTCTGTTGAATTTTTATTTATATAATTTATTCGGACACTTACCATCATTTATATAATGATACAACTAAACTCCATGGCATAACAGCCGGTGAAGAGATTAAGCCTGTTAAAAGGTAAGGTATTTCAGTTGGGTAATATGGGGTTAGTATATCAAAATTTCTATCACTGTTGCTCTAAGTTCCCTACCGATTGTACCTTCTCAATTTCCCTTGCAAAGCTAGATCAACTCCGTAAAGTTTGAGCGTCCATGAGTGTATTTAACCTGGAACCCCTCACTAGTGCTGAAGCCAAAGTACTAACTACTAGACCACATTGAACTCGTTATTATAAAAAAGAATACACAACACTTTTAGAGTTTGAATCAACTATCATTATCATACACTAAAGGCAAATTCGAACTCAGCTTTCCAAAGTACATAAATATTTTAAATTTCATCAGTATTAAATTATGATTAAAAATATTTATTAATTTGAAGGACACCCCATCAACCAATTTTGACAAACCTAATCATTCTATGGGACGCTTACAATAATGAACTATAATAATCGGACAACATGTTCTTGATCAAATGTGTCGCAATCAATTCTTACCTTCACTCTATTTTCATCACACAACCAACAATGACCAAAACCTAATCAACCCATATAACATTAATATCGTACTAACATGCAAAGATTTGATTTATTTTGAACTAATTTATAAAAATGTGGAAAAACATTCTAAAATGGTTTGTGTACGTTCTTACAATTCAAAACATTGGTCAAAATCACCAAATTGAATCATAATAATAAAAATCTTTATTCTACTGACCTTACAGGTATTACTTTCAGTTGTTAATTTATGAAAGCAACAATCAAACTAATTTTTTTTTCCTTTTTTTTTTAATGCGAAAAAAACTCTTTAGTGATTATTGAGTTAAAAAAGAGAAAAGAAAATAAGATAAAACATCTGATTCTCGAATATTCCAATGGCATCAGTGTCAGATAAGAACAAGAGTTAGTCCAAAAAAATTATATGAAAGAGAGGGATCTAACTCAAGATGGCATAAAGAAAGGTCTGCATCCAGCTAGATTAAAACCTATAATAAATACATTAAAATATACCGATATAGCCTGTTAAAGACCAAGAAACTCTTCAATAGAGTAAAACATTGTTTTCAAATTTTGTAGAGTAATTTCTTACGCCAATTGAGTAGAGTTTTATAATTTAATAGTTAGATCCCCGGTCATAATTATACAAGTTGTTTGGATATTTTTCTTGTTGTTTAAAGGCAAAAAACCTCTTGGTCATCTTTGCCTTATAAAAAAAGGAAGAAAAAAAAAACATCAAATAAAACCCTTAGCTCTTTGATACTCTAATAGCATCAGGGTCGGAAGAGAACATGAGTTGGTCAAGAGAGACTGGAGAGGAAAGGGATCTAATCCAAGACTACATGAAAAAAATGTATAGATACAGCTAGGATCCTTCAGGATTGCAACACCCGTACCCAATACTATGAGCCACTGAAGGTCAAGGAGTATTGTTGTTTGTGTCTGGTATATAAAAGGGTGCTTTAATGTTATTAATAACCAACACTGTGACTTGACAACCCTGAAAAGCCTACACATTAGTATACATACTAGTCGGCTTTTAATCGGATAATGTTAGTAAATAAAATTTTCATCATTACTGTTATACCATTCTTAACTAGAGTTCGTTATCAATTGTAACTTCCCAATTTACCCCATAATGCTGGATCACCATTGTAAATTTTTTAATCTGAGAATCCAGAACTTTTTATTTGTAAAGCGAGAGCACTAACGATTAGACCAACTAGGGGCTCCATTTTGTTCATGTTTTCAGGAATAAAATTCATAAAAGTAAATATATAAATTGACCGATAGGTTTGGTTACGATTACATTAGGTTAAGTTCTGCACGATTGTAAAGGTGATTTACTTAATATTTTTATTGTTTAAAAAAAATTTAAATACTCTTCTAAAGTGAAGAAAGGCTCTTCATATCTGAAATTCATACTGAGCAACAGGCTTAGAGAAATCCATTCAATCTAACATTCAGCTTCTCTACTGACCTGTAGTTAGCCTGACCAAAATTTCCATAAAGCCCTGAATTTGATGAAGTCATAATAATACGGCCATAGTTCTGTTTGCGGAAATGAGGCCAAGCTGCTTGTGAAGTCTTGAATGATCCTTTTAAATGAACTGCGTGGATCAAATCTAAACACAACAAACAAAAATTATTTTGCACTCAATAAATTAGAATGAAAATTTTGGAATAAAAGTTTCATTTCATTTGAATGAAATCGGTAAACCCCATAAATTTTTACAATAGCTTCATTGCTGATTTTTTACCGATCACTCACGAACCACCATTTTTAGAGAGATGGCGATTTTGATCAAAATCATAATTTTGTTTTTTTCCTTATTGCTATCTCTAAATTTTGAATTATCAAATATGTATCTTTACGAAAGTAATCAAAATAAATGTTTCTGAAATTTAGATTTTTCAAACCCTTCAACAATATTTAACAGGGATTATTTGAAATAATTTATATTATAACTTATTCATCTAGAAATAATCATGTTCCCAATAAAACATATAATATATACTTTTTTTTAAATAAAACAAATTAATAAACATACCCCAATCAGCATCACTAATGCGAGCAAATGATTTATCTCTTAAAATGCCTGCATTGTTCACAACAACATCAATTCGACCAAACTTTGAAAGCGCTGTTTCAATTATCTTCTCACCATCTGTTACAGAATTGTAATCAGCTACTGCTATGCCTCCTGAAAAATATAAGTTTGGTATACTGAATTAACATGTGTTAAATTTCGAAAAACTGAAATTGTTTTTTATAACATTTCTTTAGAGCATAATGTTTCTTTAAGAAACATTTATCCTTAACTAGGATAGTGATCATGTTTGTGTAATTGTTTCCAAAATAAATTACAATTTTATCATTCTTTAAACAATTGCTTCGAAAAAAGCTTTAAAAGGCTTGGTAAATTAAGGAAATGTGTTCAATACAAGCTATTTGTGTATTGCTTCGTTAATTACTAAAACATTTTTGGAGTCCTAATTGATAAACAAACAAAATAGTCAATAATCATGACATACTTGGCAATAACTTCTTCCTTTCTGTCTTTCCATTTTTGTCATATGATATGGAAATATGGGGATCTTTTGTATATATAAATAAAGCTCCGGCACTGTAGAAAGATTTCGGAATTATTTGTAATAAAGAATTTCCATGAAAAAATGTAGACCAATTTTAAAATTTAGACCATATACCAACCCCCCCCCCTCTTCCTCCCCCATTATACTGTTAATTTTTAATGTTTAGTAAAAAAAAAAAACTAATATAAAGGGAAAAAATATAATTAATTATAAAACAAGTCAAATGTACGATTTTCATAGGCCAGAGGTGTATTTCAAACTATCGGAAAGGGAATATTACTATAGTAGTGTAATATTATAAAATATAATCGAACCATACACAAACACACACAAAAATATGTGGATTTATTTTTCTTGTTGTTTAATAGCAAAAACCTCTCTGTCATCATCACCTTATAAAGGAATAATAAAGATTAAAGAGAAATCTACTAATGATACGGGTCCACCAAAAATAAAATAATCGTCTCACATATATTGCTCAAGTTGTTCACAAACTTTAAATCCTCTTTTATTACCTTTGGCTTTGATTTCATCTACTACAGCATCAGCAGCTTTGGAACTCCGTCCATCTCCATGCATGCCTCCACCCAGATCATTAACAACCACTAAAGCACCTCGTTCAGCAAACAATAATGCATAACATCGTCCTAATCCTATAAAAATAAATAAATAAAACTTTAAACAAAATCAAGACATTGTATAATTTTTATGATAGGCTTGGCCGTGGAGTACTAACGTGTATAAAAAATTAGGACTTGAACAAAATCTGTAATAGGGTGCTACCCACTAGTACTAGAAGCACCAAATAGATTTTACTCAACCTTTCTCTTGCGATTTGAACATGAAGATGGAGGCATAAAATTATGTATGTAGTATCAAAATTTTAAAAAAAAATTGCAGAACAGACTTTATAATGCCTCTCTTCTCCATCCCTCCCCTACCCCCGTCCACTGTTTCATTTTCAGCTCAAGCCTACCATTATAAAAATCTTATTATACTTACATGACAGTATTATTTCATTGTAAAAGTATCAATAGAAAAAAAGTAATACAAAACGTTTCGATAGTGTAAATAAACTCTTGTTGTTAAGTAGTAACTTAAACTGAAAAAGTGAAAAACACTAACATAGGTTAGTTCCTAGAGCCTTGTTTAAAATTTAAACTATAACCTGTGAAATTAACACAAGGTCTGAGGAGTAAAAACTATAAAAAAAACTCTTCCCTAACTAACTCCTAATACCTATTTTTAGATGGTCAAAACAGATCATTGTACAATCCCTTAAATTTTTTCCATTTCGATCAATTTTAGTAATCTGCGTTAGCTAAAGAATCAACCATTTGTAAAAAAAAATTTAGTTTTGTGGGTTGGTAGACCTGTATGAAAGCAGTCATTATATTAGTGAAACTGCTTCGAATACTGGGTTTACTGCTTTTGAGTAGTCATTCAGAGCTTTATTTTTGTATATTCTTTTGTTATTTTTAAATGTTTTAGTGAAGAAGTTGTATTTAGTATGTATTGTAAAGATGGACACACCATACCCAAGTTGTAACAACTGCCAAGAGCTTGCTATAGTGAAACAAGCTTGATGATTCCAAGGGATACTTTTTTCATGTAGTCTTGGATTAGATTTCTATCTTTCATCACTCCTATCAAATCTTTCTTAACCAACTCTTGTTCTCTTCCGACCCTGGTACTATTAGAGTATTCAAGAACTAGGGGATCTTCATTTTATATTCTTTTCTTCCTTTATTTTATTAGACACTGATGACCGAAAGATTTTTTACCTTTAAATGACAAGGGGGAAAACGCAGTATAGTAGTGACATAAAGAATATTACCAAAAATGTCATTCAAAAAGTAAAATATGAATTGAGAAATTATTGAATACTTAATAAAGAGCTCCCATGGCATATTTTTGTGTCTATTTTTTACCTATAACTCACGAACCGATGTTTTTTGGAGAGATGGTGATCAACATGTTTTGTTTGCATCCTTACAGGTTACACTTGAACAAAATTAGCTGTTAGTACTAATTTTGAGAAAATCATAATTTAGTGCTTTTTTCTTATGGTACATACAAATTTTGAGTTATAAAAATGACAAAAACATTCTAAGACATAGCCAAAAATGCATACAAATTTGTTTACAATCGGTCCACGTATTTGGCCTCTACAGCACTACACAGATGACCAACGATTGACAGACTACATTCCAAAAACGGATAGGGCTATATCCACAAACACTTGATATTGATATTTTGACCCATCACATAATTTGCTCTATATAACATAAATGTGAGAAAGTAAAACTGGACTACTAGTACTGTTTCCTTACATAATTAAAGGTATCTCGTAGTTATTTATAAACTAAAAAAGTATATAGTGACTCATAAATATATTAGTTTAGACTATTAAGAACTAACCTGCGCCTGCCCCAGTCACAACCACAACTCTGCCATCAAATCTTAGTTGACTCATATTGTTTTGTTAAACTGCACAATCTAAAACAAATGAATAAAAACATGCAATTCATTTAGGCTAATGACTAAAAATTAATAATAAGATAACCTACGCCTATTATTAAAACTTGTTTCTACTTAACCCTTAACTAACATCATACGTCTTGAAGACGGGCGCAAAAATAAAAATCGGCATATTTCCCCTCCACTTGACCTATTGTTTTTGTCCGGCCGTCTAGCTGCCAGTCGGACGTTGGACTTTTTTCAGTGAAATTTTTTTCTCGCCCCTTGGCTGCGCTATTTATAGTTTTTGATGACTTTCCGTCTGTGAGACTTATGTTGTTGTTTACGTGACTTTATTTTATAGTTTTTATCGAGACGCGTGGTGAAGGACATTGTGAAAAGATGTTTCTGAACTAATTCTACGTCCACTGTATGTTTAATATAGGTATGTAAAGCCATTTTACTGATTATTACATTTATTGATCATTATTTATGCCTTTTTTTTCCATTTAAATACCCATAGGTGTCTCCCAGACGTATGATGTTGATTGCGTAACTTTTAATTATGATGTTAGTTAAGGGTTAATCAGCAGTATAAAGAAATATTGATATACAAACTTCGTTTATGATTCCAAAATATTTCTGGTACGTATCAAACATGTTTTCAATAAGGTTGGACCAAAATAGCTATACGTTCAGACCAGGCGCTACTAACCGGACATAAAATATCGCTTGACTACCACTACTGGCCAATACATCTATTTCTAACTGGGTGGTTGTTCACTCATTATAAGAGTAACAAATACTGAAACTTATCAATAAGTTAAATAACAGGAAAGGAATTAAAAGTAAAAATTATTTCAATGCCATCTTTGGATTTTTTTAAATATTATTTTAAATTTTAACTTTAATTATGTCCTGATTTAGTTGTGAAATGTTCCGGATGAGATGAATGGAAAGTAGACTATGTAAGATTTGTACAAATAAATGTTTGTTCCAACCTTGTTCCCTGAATCATTTGATCAACCTCAGATACGACAATCTTTTCTCTTACACACTAGAACTATGTTTATCGAACGATCATTGTGATGCATCACTTTTATCCTGATAATTTTGTTGCACACCAAAGCAACACGATCTGTTGGCAGGAGATATTTTTTCGAGTCAGTTTATCAGGGATAATCATGAACTCTTGTAATACTTAGAAAATGTTGGTTTGATTAAATATTTAAAAATAGCGGGTAAAGTAGTGGGGATAACTCTGAATCAAATGTGAATTGGATGATATTCAATACCAAACAAAATAAATTTAAAGATAAAATAGATTTCCAAACAAAAATAAATAATAATGTATAAATTTAAGACAAATTTCTAAAATAAAATGTTTATTAATTGTGTGTTGTGTGAAATGATGATCGAACACTCTTTGGGGGGTGAGATGGACATTTGAATCTAACAGTGGTTAAGATAGCTACATACGCACTTTAACCGCACTTTAACCGGTATGAACAGGTTTGGAATTGGAGGATGTGGAAAGCAGTCTCAGAGTGGAGCTTGTAGGCGATGGTCGTGTTAAAAAAGTCTAGAACTGGGGCTTGATGCTGAAAGACCCACGGGAGAGAGTTTTCCGTTCAAAGATAAAAAACGTGTTTTGAAGTATTAGTTTTGTAAAAGACATGGTGTACTAATGTTTTTTAGAAGTGTTAACGACAATATTTCATGTTTTTAAGATCGTATGTGCTTAAAAATAAGAAAAAGATTAGATTGTGCAATTTTGAACACGTGCTTTGTTAAGACGGACAATAAACTATTGTGTTTAGTATGTTATATGAACCATGTTTCAAGCATCGCATCACGAATATTGATCAACCCACAGGTGTAGTCATCATACGTTGAACGCTCAAACTCCAATATTACGAACAATGAACAATACGTTTCTTCAACTGGTAACTCGTGTTATAAAACACGTTATAATACAAATCTGTAATCTTTATATAATATGTTCTATGTTTCTTTTTGTATTTTATTGATGTAAACTTAATCAATTTAACTTAAATAAGTTTACTAGTCCAAATACCAGTCAGGTAATGGACATTATTAATTTTCTTTTTAGATATTTTTGAACTCAGACAATTGAGTAAATAATCATTTCAAAATTTTAACCTCATGACAGTAATTCAATACTTGCAAGTTTCTTTTTAAATAAATTCAATTTTTAATTAAAGTCAATTCTTGACAATGAAAATAGACCTTTTTTCAAAGGCATTAAAACTCAACTTCTAGTAGAATGATAATTATAATTGATGTTTATAATATGTTTCTTTTGATAAATGTACATGTTAATATTTGGTTTGTCTAATAAATGTTTATGTTAAAATTTCAGTTTCAGTGTTATTCATTCAACCAGGTCACTGAGAGTACACTTTTGAAAGAGCACACTCCCGAGATAAGATTTTAATTTAAATTCATTTTCAAAATTGGAAGCGAGAGCTTCCTGGCGCCCGTAAATGCTGAGCAAACTTTTAGATTCAATAATAAACTCAAATTCAATTTCATATCATCTTTTTAAAGTAACTTAATTATATGAACTCTTACAGTTCATTATTTATCAATTGTTACACTCTTTGAGTGAAGATGACCTTTCCGTTATGTATTGGTATTTGAAAAGCAGGAGAAAGAAGGGAAGGAAGAGTGTATTAATAGTGAATATGACACAGTTCCACAGTAGACAAATAGTACATTTGTATAAAACTGATCAACAATACAAAATATTAAAAACAAATACATTTACAATTAAAACCAATATACACTAAAAAATAATAATTAATAGAACATAATACCTGGTTGTACCTTAAAATGTCTATACATTTCTAATTAATAGAAATTTTAGTCAACTATTAACACAAACAATTTTACATAGATAATAATGTCAAACAGCTTTGTACATTTTTTTTCGGCTATTTTTATGTCATGGCTGGAATACATAATCGTTTACTAAATAAAACATTTTCAGAAGCAATGATGCCTTTACTCTCTTTCTGAATATTTTAACACATATTTCTTTTTAAGTCTTTCAGTTGCAAAAGAAGTTCCTATATTTCAACACAAAAAGAAATGTACAAAATTTTATAGGTTCTGAAAGTTGCCACTTCTTATTTCAACTAATGATACCTATGATTGCAAAAATATGATTCCCCCTTCGTCATTATTTGCACCTCTAGATAGGTAATGATTAGGCCTACTACTATGGTTTTTCACCATAAAACAAAAAAAGTACCTCTAGAATTATCCTACGATACTGAGTGAAGAGATAACCATAACATATCACTTAATATATATATATATATATATATATATATATATATCTTACGATAGATGTTGGTATCATACTGGTCTATACCTGTTTAGCCACTACAACACGATATGAACATGCATAAGATAATTATCGCATATCTCTTATGACCTTAAGATATCCATCTAGTATGTAGCGAGCATTACATCCGAAGTTGCTACTGTTTTGTGTTCTCGTCGCTTAAAACAAAGTTTCTTTAGATTGGATTCCAAACTGCTTACGTTCAAACACACCTTTGACTACAGCAATTTTTCAATAATGAAATTGTCACTTCATTACTATCTCCCTCCTCTTTCATGAATTTATTAGCAATCTTCATAGACTGACTATTACGTAAATAAAATGCAAAAATAGTAAAAACATGGTTTATACTTTGGCCAAAATGTTTAACACATGACTGGCAAAGAAGTCATATAGTAATAAAAACCGTTCCCCAAAATATAAACTATGTTTTTACTAGTTTTGTATTTTATTGTAAGTGTGTTTTCTTATAAACTAAATAAACACCTCTATGGAGAGAATTGACAATTGTGCAGCCTGAAGATGAGGCTGAAGTCCTGAAATCGCGGTTGCCTTTACGACGTGAATTTTTAGACCAGTAAACAGAAAAAATAGGGTTAATCCTAGTTACATAAAACTGCTTCTGTTAAATCTATGTTTAAGAGATTAAAACTATTAACCTTGGCATCATTTTACAGTGTTTACTTTAAAAAAAGCAACAATTCTAACATTTTATTCAAGGAACAACTGTCACATCAGTGTGAAACAAAAAATATAATTTAAAATTTCCAATTACCAAAACATCGGTTGAATGTAACTGAGAAAACTTTAGATTATGAAGGCAGCAAATTATTTAATAAGCTTCCTAAGTACCTTAGGAGGGTGATAATGTTAGGTGTTTTATGAAATGTCTTTAAAGAAATGTTGATAACAAAGCAGATTATAAGATTACACCAAACTTACGGACATTCACATTTGCAGACAAGCCGAAAATTCCATTTTGAGTACAACAATAAATTATTCTTTGGTTTTGATAGAAACTAAATATTGAGTTTCCAGTTTGACATTTAACTGGGATGATTGTTTCTTTGTTTAAACTTTATTTTTACATCAAATCGCTAAATTTGTCATAAGTATCAAAAATATGATGAATGTAATTTTAAATAAAGTGTAGTTATTGAATAAAGAAATCTAGGTTTGATAACAAATTATTAAAGAATAGTGTTTTCAAAACATTAGTTTTTTGTAAATATGATATTATGTGCATTGGTTTGTTAAATTTTATAGCCTAAAATATGTTAAAAAATAATTACTACACGTAACTGGTCGGATATTTAAAACGGTTAATCTGATTCAGTTGATTAGCGACAGTACAAAACATACAGATTCAATAAGTTTATTACATTTTAAAAGTTCCAAATTGCAGCTGCAAGTCATTTAAAAAAATAACCCAATAAAAAAACTAAGTTCAATCTACTTAGCAATCTCAAAATACTTAAAATTTCTGAATTATGTGTTCGGAAATAATTTCACAAGACAACTACATATGGCATAGAACTAGTCAATAATGTATTATAACAGTGTTACCATTACAACTAGATAAAAATACAACGATATAACCTTCCAAACAATATAAAAAAACCTTGAATAATCCATATAATACACAGTACTAGAATAAATCAATAAATATAGCAATCTTAACATGTATTGTTCTGAGTGCACTGGGGAGTAAAGCAAAGGATTTTAGAAAAGTAGTCCACCCCACCTCCTCGCCCATCTATGTGCTACTTTGGTTCATCTGTACTTCCTCTACAATTATGTAGCAACTTTTTTTCTTAATCAAGGAGTTTCAAAAGAAAAAACTATATTTTTGTAAACTATAGTCTACAAGCGCATTTTTCTATGATTTTGGAATCAATATATTTTGATAACTATTATTGGCATAAAAACAGAGACATTCAGTCATTACATGTTGTAATATCCAGATTTACAAATCATACAAATAAATAATCAATGTAAATAAATTGTCAATCCTTTTTTGTATTTTTGTAAAAGTTACGAGTACAATAAAGTTTTTAGTATATTTCAGAACCGTTATTTAAAATTTGTTATTTTTTCTGTTTAAAAGCAAAAACCCTCTCAATCATCATCGCTTTATAGAAAGAAAAGAATATAAAATAAAGACCCCTAGCCATTGAATACTCTAATCGTCAGAGTCGGTAGAGAACAAGAATTGGTCAAGAGAGACCAGATAATACACGATAAAAAAGAGAAATAACTAAAGACTACATGGAAAAGGTGTACATTATATGTACAATCTTTTTTCCTTGTTGTTTAAAGGTAAAAACCTCGGTCATTGTTGTCATAAAAAATAGAAAAGATCCAGCTAGAGTCCATTGAGATTGCAACACACATACCGTACTCACTATAGTGACCACTTGAGGATCCATTAATTTTTTCCAAAAATGTTCTAAATGATGACACGTCAAAATCACATTTTATTTGTATATGTGTGTATTATTTTTAAAAAATGATCTAATTGACTCTATGTAAAAATCACAAAAACCACAAGGCAAAATTCTGGTAGATGCACAACATTTTTTTTAATTTGTAAAGTAGTTTCAAAAAATATATCTTGTTTTATTAGAAATCATTTTCATCAGCAAAAATTAGCTGATACATCAAAAACAAAAATTTAATCACTGCAATAGGAAGCACTACTTAGGCTGATTGGGTCTAATAACTTACAAAGCAATACTAAAAATTGCTTAGTCGCCAAGCCAAGGTTGCAGAAAATAACTAACCTTGATAGATCTATTTGTATTTATCATTCAAATAACAATGGTAGAATAAGCTTTGTATTGATTTTGCCTTATTCTAATAATACTTTTTTCCTCTCGCTTTTCTAGATAGAAATTTTTTTTTTTTTAATGTCTAAATATTTTAATGTTGCTATTTGCATTAACGGTACTTATATTATTATTTTATCATATTGTTCAATTTGTTTAGATTTACGATTCCAATAATCCAGTAAGTTTAGTAAATAATAGAAAAGCCTGAATGTTTGATGTCATCCCCTACTTGGACAAAGTCTTTGTGGGAATTCTAAATAAATAGCCTATATATAGAGTATTTGAATTTATATTTCTTAGCAAAAATAAATAAATAAATAACCACATTATTTATTTTTATAATACAGAAAGTTTCAGTCTTAATTTGAGATATAAAAAATTGTGTGAATTAAAGAAAATTTACACAATCAATTACAAACACATAATTCAGAAACCACTAAGAAATCTCTACAATATTTGGGAGGGTGATGAAGAGGGGTTATAAAGTTTTTAGTCAATATCTTGAGGAAGATAACGTTACAATACATTATATTTGAATGCAATGAACAAAATAACCTTTTGAGAGAGTTGAGTAATTTGACTCAGAAACTACAAACACATAAACGAACATCTCAAATTATTACATGTGTACCAGTATTGAGAAACCCTATTTTATTGGACACTAATACTAAATTGTAAGCGATGCATCTTATTGTATCTTACAGCTTCACCTGAGGCTGGATGCACAAAGTAAGAAGTATCTTGAAAAATAGTAATTTTATCGGGGGGAAATGTCAACAGACCTTATTCAAAGCTTATAAAAAAATACCTTTACTTTATTTCTTGTCTCATGATTACAAAAAAATAACCAACATTGAATTTGTTGATGGTGTAGTCTTTATTGACCCATTTTGTTTGTATGCCTTATGCTCTAAATATTAAAATATTAAAGTAAATTTGTATGCTTTACTTGAAAATAAAGCTTTATATATAAAAACTGTTCTATATTTAAACTTGAAAGTTTTATTAAATTTCATTTAATTCTGTTCCTATTTAAATACCATACTACAAAAATTAGCTAGGTTACAGGCCAGTGTATTTCCAAAAAGTATGTTTCTGAAAAATCGATACAATCTTTTAATTCTTTTTTTAAAGTGCATATAGAAAAAAGAAACCAACAAAACCTTTTCAGTAAGTAAATTACAAATTATAATACTTATGAAAAAATTATTAAATGAAGTAGGCCTACATAATTTCTCTTTTAAGGTTTAGTCATGAGTGAAATAATTATGTTTAGATTTTTTATGGATAAGAGACTTTTCCAAGGTCCTTAAAATAAGAGTACACACCATTTAAAATAAATTAAATAAAATTATACATTTTGTTTATTAACATGATTATTAAATACAAATTTTATAAAATAAGACTAATTTTTAGAAGAACAAAGTCCTTTTTTAGTCTCTAGAAAGAAAAATCAACATTCAATAATTGTCTTGTCAAAAGCTATCAAAAAGTTTGTATTACATTTTCTTGATTGGATCTACAGGGATTAAATTAAATTTGATTTCATACAAAAAGCATATTTTTTCAGATATTACTTAATCAATTTTCAACTTCATATGGTGCAATTCATTAAATGTTTTGATTTTTAATCGCAAAAATAGTGCATGAAAATAGACTTCTTGATAAAGGGTGAAAAAAAATACGATTGGGGTCATTTTTCGCAATTAATTAATCAATAAAAGTAGGCCTACTATTTTTTTCAAAATATTGAACAAAAACTATTTAAACACAGTCTATCATACCCCCCCCCCCCCACACACACAAAAATCTTCAACACTTTGTAGAAGTACTCATCAGTTTTTAAACATAAGTAGACATTTTTGTCTCGCCCATTTAATATTTTTCTTCTTGTAATTAGTAATTAATTATTGTACCTCAATTAACAAAACAATTGTCAAGAAGCATAAGCTTAAACCTTACCTTAAAGAGAAAAGTAATATTTTTGTTTTGCTATTTACCAAAATGCAAAGAAAATTAGTACATTTGCAATTCGAATTTGCAAATTCATGTATAACTTTCAAGTAACTTAAAAAACAGTTGCTTTTAAGTCTATTTTAAAATAAAGCATAATTTTTGACAAAAATTAATTTTTAAAAATGGAATTTCAACATAAAAATTATCTAAATGTCTTAAAACAAAATAAATTTGATGACTACAATTTAACATTATCTTTCAAGATTCACATATTGTACGATTCGCATGGTCATTGAATGTCATAGGGATTATTTTAGTTTTTATTGAGATATCACTGTTTCTATAATGTAATATCATAATACAATATTTTAATATTAGGCTATTTATTTCATATAAATAACAGTTGAAATATTTAATTTATAATAAAATTTGAATTTTACGATACGCTTAATAAATAAAACAAATTTACACTAGTTGTATGTATGTTTACCTACTACATAGTTTTATATATACTATGCCATGTATCAAGGATTTGTGACATCACTAATAACTTACTTTTCCCACTTTGCTGCTAAAAATGCTCTGATTTTCTAACTCGTCATTTACTTTTAGTGATGGAAGAAGCAAGTTGGCAGTTGACAAACTAAACTGTGTTAATCGTTAACTGTTTTAATAATTTTCTTAAGTTAATCAAAACGACATGAAAAAAAAAAACTGTTCTAAAGAAGTGATCCATAAACATAATAGAACCCATATTAAACTATTACCTTCATGTGTATATTTTCTAACATATCAAATTTTTACCATCATCAATATTAGATTGGATTATGACCAGCAGAAGTGGGGTCTGAATTAAATTTAGAAAATTTGATAAATGTCTAGTGTAGATCCTGTTGCGATTTAATATTGATATTTAATGAAATGTGTTTTACATACCTCATTTTGAAACAATTGGATCATTCTTTAGCTGGGAGGACCCTTTTCAAATATCAAAATCCAATATTTCTGTCAAAAATAATCAATTTACAAGTTTGCATTCGATTAATGAGCCTATTCGTCTAAGTTTCATAAGTTATGTATAGCTAATAGAATAGGGTGTCTTTAGATATATGTGCATGAACTGTTTACTAACAACTAAATATTACTACACTGTATGATTTCAGAATCATATGAACTAGGTCTCGGCAAGTCAATATATATATTGACCTCATAAAGGAACTAAAGGTCTAGTTAGGTAACTATATATATATATATATACAAAATAACCGAATCAGACCTATTTGCACTGATGAACATAAACATCTAACGATAAGATACTCAATATATTCACCATCGTTACCATAGCAAATTAATGTAGACAGTTGCCTTCCTCATAAACCTAGGATTTCGTATTTTTAAATAATTGCTTATTTTAGGCAGAAATATTGGATTTAGATACTTGAAAAGGGCTAAAGGATGATCCAATTGTTTCAAAATAATGTATGAAAAGCCCGATTTCATTCAATTTCAATATTAAATTGCAACAGGATCTAAACTAGAGATTTACCGAAAGATTGAGCTCTGTAAGATCTAGGGATAAGGAATAATTACTAGAAAGAAAAGCAATCTTTCTATCTTAGAGAATTTTAACTAAAAAAAACAAGATAGTTTTCTCATTTATTTACAAGCTTTACATAAAAAAACAAGCTGATGGGTGCTGTCATGGTACTTACCCAACCTGATCAAAAAATGTAAAATACTAGCAGATCCTCTAAATGTAATATCCAAAAGTTGGTTTCTAGGTCCTTGTAAGAAATATTAAATTGTTTGGTACATCAGGGGATCTTATACAATAGGGTAAGTTTGTTTGAAACAATTGTTAAACAAATTTCCTAAACCTTGTAATTCTATATTGACATCAATTACACCCTTGTGGGTCTCATTACAGTGAATTCATTATAAAGATTTCCACTCACTAGTATCAGTGTCTCAGCCTTAACACGCTTCAAAGAAGCCTCCACTCATTACGCTCATCTCGGTGACTTGGTCTTGCAAAAAACTATACGAATCTCACAATTTATTGGAAGGTCAGGGTTCAAAATTATATTTTGCACAATTTATTTATATACTTCTGTAGGGTTTCTATCGTCCCATTTTCCCCTTTGCTTAAGCTCTACCTCCCCACCCCCAAGACTTTGAATAAGCAATTCAAAAGTCATAATCTCAAATCCAAGTCCCTCCCTATCAACAATTGTGGTTTAATGCTAAACACTTATTACAAAAATTTCAATTAGCTAATGGATATTCGAGCAAATAATTGTATGAGTGTTTTTAATTACTAGCCTACTACTAGGCCCTTCTGTCTAGGAGGTCTCTTCGAAGAAACAATTAATTTACATGAAGATTATGGTAGTTAATTTGTATATAACTTAAATATAAGACTTACATTAAAATGAGCATTAAAGGCTTATTTAGACAATAAGCTTATCAACTTCTTTTTCTGGTAAATATGAAGTGTTCCAGTCATTGCTATTTTCTCGCTAAATGTATGTAATTCGTGTTCTAAATATCTTCTGTTTGAACAATTACACCATACACTTTTTATGTTTCACAATACCTTATTCCACTTTAAAATCATCAAAATTAAGCATTTCTTGACATTCTAAACTACGTAATAGCGCTTGCATCTAGGTTTCATAGATTATGCATATTGAAATCACTCTTGAGACGCATGCACACTACAATCAATTACACAGGTTCATATACTACGCTTTTATAATTTAAGAATCATGAAAACTAGGTCTCGGAAGGTTAATATATACATTGACCTTCCAAGACCTGTAGTTCTTTAACTAGGTCTGGTTAGGCACATGATTGACTGTAATTGACATCTAGTTTGACAGTTCTTTAAACAGACCTATTTTCAACATCGAGGGATGAGACATTAAATAGGTTCACGAGTTGTCATACATAGTAATATAAAGAGTTGAACTAACCTCAAAAGGCCAGCAAATCTTCATTTTAAATAGCTTGTTTTCTACAGAAATGACGGATTTCAGTAATTCAAAAGTCAAATAATTGTTGCAAAAGGAGGTAGGAAGAACACAAATTTCCCACATTTAACTAGTAAACAGCAACGACAGGAACACTACATATTTACTTTTTTTTTATTATTCTTAAAAATCATGGAAATTAAAGTTAATTATGTATTGTAAATCTGTTTACAAAAACTATTATAAAAGATACTTTAATTACTAATTGCTAATAAACATCACTAACTTGAAACAAAAACTGTAGCAAACACTACAACATATCTCTGAGCTCTAAGCAGGAGCAGTACACTCAACAAGTCAACACGGTCAACACACAGATTCTAAAGTGCATTATGATATTGATATTCTGTCAAGTCATTTTAATTTTAATGATTAGTCCAGGGACGCCAAGAGCATTATCATAGACCAATGACCAAGAAGTTATATAGCCAACACAACATGAAATGAAATGGGCACACACCCAATAGCAAATAATATATTACAATTTCCTTTTTTGTTTGTAAAAAGTTACATGAAATTCATTCTTTTTATATAATCTAGCTACAACAACAAAAGTAATTTACAAAAAGAAAGTGTTATTTTTTATTATTATTTACGTAACAACTATTTTTTATCCCGAAAAACAATAAATAGTAGCATACAGCTAATAAATTACTGTATACACAAATTTAAATAGATAAACCAACGCTTCACAACTAACTCTACGAATAAATGGAGGTAATGAAATTAGAAGATGTTATTAACCGGAAAAGATACCACTTCCAAAAAAGAAGAGAAATACGTGGTAGTTCTTCTCTCGTTCTTGTTTAAATTACAGATATACCGAGAAAAAACATTTTTTGCAATTGTAATGAAATTTTATTGCACACAAAACGAGACGGCAAAGAGTTATTAATGCTTGTTATTGGTCGGTAAACTTCCGCACTCTATTGCAAGTTGTGAGTTCCAAGTTCTAGACACTAGTAAATAACAGAATAACACAACTGCTTTAAACAGCAACGGCGCAACATCTGTTTTTGACGTTTGTAATTTTGTAAATAAAATATCTTTTATGACATAAAAGATATTGACATTTGATAAAACAGTGAATGTTTAGGTTAAGAAGTGTGTGTTCTGAGTATTTGTAAAACTAAACTGAAGTTTTAAAAATACAATATTTAGTCTACCTCTAGTAAGATTAATCGCCATGGAAAATAAAGAAAAAACGGAACACCTATTGGCTCTGAAAGGTATGCTGTTTTGTAGAACAGAGCCTAATTATATTAATTTTCCTTTTTTATAACAAGTACTCCAAATCGTACATAGGCCTACCACTATGTAAGGGTATATAGTCCATTAGTCGGTTATATTACTGATTCATTAAATTGTATTAATGTACAAAGTTAATTGATAATTCGGTAATTGTTTACTTAAAGGTGGCTCCTTTCTAGATTTTTTTTTTATAGTCTACTACATGCCTTACTTTTTATGAATAAATAATATTTTCCTTGCGGAGGCTACTTTTTTTTCACTGAGAAATCACAATCTAAAAACTACTAAATCAAACGTATTTATAGGTTAAAACATAATGGCAATTATGTTAATAGCATATGGTTTGACACATGCACATTACACAATGACTGGGTACGCTAGATGGCTATTTATGCCATGACAGGTTAGTCCAGATGGCTATATATAAAACCACCAGCCCAAACCTTTCGTTCGTTTATTGAAGTTAATAATTTGCTTACTTTGCGATTAATTATATATGACGACAGGTTTATATATACTGTATATATAAACACCTGGCCAAACCTATAGTAAGTTTATTGAAGTTAATAATTTGAAATTAGATTAATATGGAGGATTGACAGCACATCACGTGATCTGTGATCACGGATATAAAGATTGAAGTATCTTTAATAACATATGAGAGGTAAATGAGAACATTTGCCATTATGTCTAACCTATAAATACGTTGATTTGATAGTTTTTAAATTGTGATTTTTCAGTAAAAAAAAAGTAACCTCCGCAAGGAAAATATTATTTGACATACATGTAAATAAACCTATATAAACCCTAAGCATTACACCTGTAGCACTTATTTTCTTTTTACAATATTGTGATGAACATAAATCTTGAATTTGTAAATGATTGGTAATTATATATCGATTAATATCGAAGAAACTGACATGGTAATTATTTACAAAGATAGATACATATATTTTTGGTGATTTAAAAAAAAATCATTGACCTATTCTACATACCTACCTTATTTATTAATAATAAAATCAGTTTTCAAAGCGAAGCTAATTTTTTCACAGAAAAATTACAATTTCAAAACTTCAGAATTCAATTCTTCGTTTATAGATTACCAAAGTCAAGCTACATTGAATGTGGTTAGTACTTGGATGGGTGACCACTTGGGAACACCATGTGCTGTTGGTACAATTTTTTCCCCAAAATATCAGTTGGTGTTAGATAACAATTTGATTATATGTGGCACCAAGCCAGCCTATCATTATCGTGCAAATACATTTTTCGGTGAAAAAGTTATCTCTGTGTTGAAAACTTTTTTATTATTAAAAAATAAGATATGTAGGTCATGATTTTAAAAAAATTGTCAAAAATACCAGTATCTATCTTTATAAATAATTACAACTGGCACAAGGAATCGACTCTTATTTGGGATATTACGAATGTGTACTTTATTCTGTACGACTACGTTAGTCAGGTTAGAGAAGGTTTCAGTGCTCATTTAATGTAATGTTCATGTAATCACTATGTGAGTTAAGTTAGTGACTGCATTATCAGTCTATGTTTATGTTATAGACTGTATGTTACATTACAACATATATTTATTTAACATGTTAACTATTAATGTGTTTATTAGGTCTGGGAAGGTAACTATATATAGTTACCTTCCCAGACCTAATAAACACATTAATAGTGTATATGTATATATATATATATATATATATATATATATATATATATATATATATATATATATATATATAGTACATTTTCCAAAATGTTTTTTTATGTACAGTACTTGACATTCTTTGATACATACAGGTATCTGAAGAAACTAAGCTTTTGAGAAGTATATTTCTACTTGTTTAGTTACAAGTGTTAAAAGATTGAATTGCATAGGTACCGGTACTATTAAAGTGAAATGCAATTGTTTCAGTTATGAGATTAACTAGACCAACTCTAGCCAGTCCAACCATTGTAACAACTGATCCCACTGATTTGCCAGGAAACATTCTTAATAATCACTTGAAAAATGATATAACTTCAGTGGCTGGGGCTGAGACTTTAGCTGCAGGGCAGTTTTTATTGCTTCCACAGAGTTTTGGGTAAGAATATTCACAAAAATTAATTTGTTTAGTATTCTTATATTTTTATGTGTATTCAGTATTATCCTTCTGAATATATTTTTATGTGGTGGGAGACAATTTTAGGGGTTGTGCATCAATAGCTTTAAAAAATTGGAAAATATAGTATATTTAACCAAACTATAACATCATTTTTTTATATAAATTTTATTATTAAACAAAAAATTCTGGGTCTCTTTTACTCTTAATCCATGGTTCAAGCCTCAAGTGATGCCAATGGCACAAGCATCAGTGGACAACAATAGTGGTGAAGTGAGGTTTTTCATCATTGATGCTTGATCACTATCAATCTTTTGCAGGTCCCTTTGCATTTTTCTTTACTACAGAATCAAATGTTATGTGTGTCAGACTCTTAATCTTCTACCCACACCTGATGCACATAAGTAAATCTGCAATCTTGAAATGGTGAAGGTATTCCACCGAAACTATTCTAACCTGTTCTGGAGCGGGAGGCATAAGTTTGGGTTTGTCTATCCAATTTCTTGAAAATCTGCAAATCATTTGGTTCTTTTAACAGTTAACATAGCATCTCCATTGGTCAATCTAACTCGGTTTGAACTCATGCTTTGCATCTTCATAACTTGAACTCGGTGTTTCTACATGACAAGGTTTTGGATGTAACCGAAGGACAGCTCTGACAATCTTATCTGCTTTTTGGTATGTTACAGTGTCCAGGAATCTATTATAATTGTATAATTTTGTTTACTAAGACTATAAATTATATATTGAAGAGCGTTTATGTAGCAGAAATGTGAGGGTTTATATACTAAAATTGCCCAGAGAGATGTTTTAGAGTCTATGTAAATGCATATCTTATTTACGATAAATTCTGTCCAGTGCTGAAAGGCTGCATAAGAAGTGTAGAAGTTCTGCTTCCATCCTTGAACTACCATGGGAGGAGATGTAAAACTCATATATATTTCGATCTATTAAAATATATAAATTGTGAGTGCCGAAAAATTCATAATACACAATAGTTAAATAATTAACTTATATGTTGTAATAATAATAATACAATTTAATTCATTTAGGCCTGTATATAATTAAATGAATTATTAACATTATTTCAAATTGATAGATTAACTCAAATATAAAAACTCAATATTACAGATAACAAATCAAAATATATATACTTTTAATATATGTAGGTTTCGGCTTTATAAAAAAAAATCAAAATAATAATCTCAAATTAAATCTGCAAATATTTTAAATATCTTTAAAACACTAGAATGGTTTATTTGTTCTGAAATCATCACAATTAATTGTCATTGTATTTGAGACTTCAACCATGATGATTTTAGGACAAGTATACCATGCTTATGTTTTAAAGATATGATATATTTTTAATATTTCCAAATTTAATATCGGATTATATTTTAAAAATTTATTATTTTTTTTTAGTAATTGAAACCTAAAGTATAGTCTGATTGCCAGGAGAACCGAGGCAACGTATGAGGGGTGTGGGGAGGTAATACCTAGAAATTGCCCCATTTTCGTTCTTTCATTTCCATCGTACTACTCAGCTTACAAATATTTGGCTGTGTTTATTGTATTTTAATGAATTTATATTTCAAATCAGAACTTAAAATAAAATTTTTAATAAAAGGTGTTTTATTATGTATTTCCATTTCAGCGAGCCAATGTTTTTACAATTGAGCTAAAAAGATAGTACATACACGACCTGATAGGTTCAACCTCTAAGGAGCTACAACATCTAGCAAAAATCAACCTCACAGACTGTTCACTAAATTCCTCTTACCTCGGTTCTCCTGGTTGTCAGACTATATATATTAATGATCTAAATTCATGTAAAAAGTTCTAAAATTATAAATTATGCTTAAATCATATATTAATTAGTTTAGTTATAAATTAGTCTGAAGCAAATAAAATTAATGATTAACTTCTTCTTGAGCAATGGAAGATTTCATTTTTAGAAAGACTATTATACTGCCCACTGGAGTTTATTTACTGTTGAATTCAATTTGACATTTGGCACTCTATTTCTGTAAGTAAGCACTTTTAAAATGACAGTTTAACATTATTTATCAACTCTATTTTATTTATTTGATCATACTTGATTATTATTTCTTTAAATTAAATTTTGAATTAATGTCCTATCTATTTTTTACAAGGATCAAAATCGGATATTTAATTCTTTTTATTTAATAAAATCTTTATTTGGTTTCTTTTTTCTTGATAATTAACCTTTTGGAGACCAACTTCAAATATATTAATCCAATATATTGCTAAAGTTAGCAATATTGCTATAGGAAAGTTAGAATTATTGCTAAAAAGACGAACTTCACATATATTGAAACTTCAGAAAAAATGCTAAAGGTATTTGTATTTTTACAATATTTTAACGCTTTTCCATAAAATGATAGACAAGGAACCATATGTTAATAAATAAATATTTTATGTTGCCCAGTTTATAAAAATAAATACTCAGAAAACATTACCGGTAGTTAATTTCAATCCCAAGCGTAAGTGCTCAGTTAACATTAGCCACTTGACCAATTGCCGGCTTGTCAACTATTTTACTTTCTTTTTTTTCCCTTTTTTTTTTCATAGCTGTGTTGTTGTTTTAAGTTTTGGTTAGTTTTTAATGATATTACGGAGTTATTTGAAGTTATTAAGATGAGTAGAACACAGAGTAGATGAAGAAAATTTACATTCTAATGAAATGGATAGGCTACACAACTTAGGTCTGAGTTATATGATGTTAATGATAACGACATTATAACTAGTTAAGAAGAATTTGGAGCTTATGATGATTTTTGTAGTGTTGATTTTCTTTTAGATTATATATTTTCAGCAAATTAGCACTAAATTCATGTTTCACTCTCCCTAAAATATATTATTGGAGAAATTTCATGTAGTTTAACTTAATGTGTCAATTTTTCCAGTACCTCAGTTTATCGATAGAATCTACATTACTGAAGCAAATGATTTTTATTTACTTGAAATATTTTATACATGCATAAAAAATAACAAAAATATATGAAGTCTAGAACACTCAGTATATTTTCATACTCAAAAAAATTGTTAGAGAAAACAACACAAAATTTACTAGTTTATCTTGCACCATTCATAAACCATAAAATTGATTTTAGTATTCTTGGGTAGTCTCACTATTTAGGCTCCAAAGAGTTGAAGACGAAAAACATTTAAGTTTTCATTACCTTACAAAAAAGGAAGATAAGAACATAAAATAAAGATCCCTAAGTAATTGTCATAGTAACCAATTGGTGTAGGTCATGTATTCATTGCAGAGAGTAACCTTATATCTTTTTCATTTGATTATGATGATTTTCAGTACTTATTAGGTATATAGTATGAATATTAAGAAAAGAAATGTTATCTATTAATAAAGCAAATTCACTCACAAATAATATTTGTGTTTATTTTATTACTCTTTTTTCTGAGCTTTTTGTCAGATTTTGATAAAGAAATTATTTTGTATTACATTAATAATGATTGTCAAATCATGATTTACAAGTTAAATAAAGCAGGTATAAAAAATATTCTAGCATGAAATGGTTTATTTTGTTCCAGGAATATTTATTTAGGTGAAACATTTTCAAGTTATATCTGTGTACACAATGATAGCAATCAGTCAGCAAAAGATGTCACATTGAAGGTTTGTACTTCAATTAAAAATAACCAATTAGTTTTACAGGTGTAATCAACCTGATACTTTGTATCGAATATATGTCTGTATCAGATACATTTATATCACTTTCTCTATTGCAGTTGAGCTGAAGACCTTTATCCCCACTCGACTTCTCTATTAAAGTGTTATTCATATTGATACTTTCATGCATAAAAATCTACACAATGAATATGTTTGAAGTAATATGAGAGCATAATTGTTTTTCACATGAAATAAAAAAGATTTAGTACAACCTCTTTTCAAAGTACTGACTCATTGGCAAATATAGGAAGAAGCAGTAGATTCAGTATTACGAATTTCTCATAAATTGTTGATAGGCCCAATGAAATCTTCAAGGAAATTAGCACAGGAAACGGAGGAGAGATTAGGAAGAACTCAATAAAATAAAAATTAATTTCCTTTAGTTCAAGATTGCGGTTTTCCAAGAATTAAAACATATGAGTCAAACTAATAGTCTACAATATTCTAAATCTGATCAAAATTTTAAACAAATAAAAAATAATGTAGTGACGAAATGAAATGTTTGATTCGATTTTCTAATTAAATTCATTTATCTCAAATAAATGTCTAAAATATTCATTTATAAAGCATAGATGATCTACACGCTTCAAATAAGGTTATACTTTATCTTGTAAAAGTTGACGAGTTGTGGTTCTGGTATTCTTACAAAACACAATATTTGCAAAACTATATTGCAGCAAGATTATCTCTCCATACATCAAACCACTTATAGAAAAATAAAACAGTTTGAATGGTTTCTTTATTAACCATTAAGTACAAAACATGTACAATCGATTTTGTCCTTATAAACTAAATTATATAGTGTTCAATTTAATTACAATTAATCATATATTTAGTAATGGACCAAAAGACAATGAAATAACAAAGAAATGAATAATTAATAAAGTCAAAAATACAGTATAAAAGAGAAAGAACAACTTAAAGACAATAATAATAAAAATTTTATAATATGAATACCTACTTTTAACAAAATAACACTACTACAGAACTCACACCAATTAAATTTCTATACCACTAGTTTAAGATAATAGATCATTGTTATTAAACAAGTAGTAACAAATTGCAATAGACAGTGTCAAAGTTAATAATAACAGTAATAAAAAATACATTATGTATAATTAAGATATCAAACATTTTAATAAAATTACATATAAAGTCGTACATAGCAGAATAACGTGTGATTAAAATTATAAACTGCTCATGTCAGCCAAATCACATTCTTCAATACTATAGGACTTTATTTTTAGCATCTCTTTACAACACTTTTAAAATAAACAACTTTAGCATTCTTTGGTAATTTATTAAACAACCCTAACACTGACGTATTCATAGCTTTGTTATGCCTTAGCCTAATATATTTATAATATATACAATTTATATGTCTAGTGGTGTTTTCATGAATACAGCTTCGCAGACTAAACACTTTTACATTTTCTTTCACAACAATGTGACAACAAAGTCATCAACAGGACAATGTTGAAATTTTAAGTTGTGAAAAGTAAGCCTTGGTTGACTGACTTTCATTTACACCTTTAATCTAATCATTGTGAAACTTTAGCCTCCACAATCATCTAAGTTTACAACAGGCTTTTAAAGCTGTTCAGTGTTAAATTTAGAAAAAAAAATGTTTAAATTCCTTAACGTCTTAACTCTATTCATGTTAGACTAATTAAGAGTCATCATTCATTTGAGTTTTGAACCTGCATAACTTTTGACACCCCATTATTCTGAACTGCAATGAAAAAAAGCACATGCTTAAACCAACTGAACTATATCTGTAGTTATTTTTGACTTACCGCCAGCAATCCTTGGATAATTCTATTTTAGTTTATATTGTCATATATTTATTCACTACACGTGTTTCGGACATTATCGTCCATCGTCGGGTGATAACACTTAGTTAAAATATTCAACACAAAAATACAAGTAACACATAACATTCACGCACGAGAAACACAATATTTTAATGTCACCGTGCCGGCACTACATAGTATACTATGCATTGGTCATGTGCGTAAGGTAGTTAATCTGTTTATCAGCTCGAAGGTGGGGGTTGCTTCAAACCTTTTTTTGTCATTCAACAATCCATCAGGGTTCTGCAATTCGCTACGCTAAATTAGGTATTCTTCCAAGCGGTTCATATAGTTGCCCTTTTTACAATTTTTTAGTACTTGCATGTTGCATGTTCATATGATGAACTATATCTTTACTCTCAAAAACGAGAGGCAACACTTAATGTAAATAAGTATGTATCAAATTCTCTTTAATTTTATGTAAAAAATTGTTTAAAAACAATTATGTTATCATTTACTTATATCATATTCACTTCAGAAGATCTACCTTGGAATACGTTGTATTTGATAGATACAGCAATCATGAGCAAACAGTTTTATAATATCAAGATCTTTCCTTAGCTGTAGCTGTAAGAATTTAATTCATCAGTTCTGGTGTGTACTTTTTTCAGTTTTATTTTCTCAATGATCCAATAATTATTACTCAATCTTCTCAAACATACAATATATGCATGCTAGTAAGGTAAATATAAATGTTTTGAATTTTTTAGTCTATGTTGCTATAGTTTATAACAAAATTCTCAGATACTTATATTAGATATCATTCAGTATCAGTGCCATGTTGTATCAAATAGAGAAATAACCTATCTTCAACTCTGATAACGTTTTAAAAATAGAAATAATTTCTACTTTCCTATAAATAAGTTGCGAAATGTATACATAAAAGCAACGGTTTACTATTTTAGGCAGACTTACAGACGAGTTCTCTTCGGATACCCTTGTCTGGACATCAAAGTGATTGTGCAGCAAGAGATTTGAATCCAGGCCAAACCTTGGATGAAGTGATACATCATGAAGTTAAAGAACTTGGCACACATATGTAAGTTTCAATTTTAAGTATTTTACAAAAATTTCAATTAGGGTTTATTCCTTCATGCAAATTTATAAACATTAAACATTTACAAGACTCAAGGATCATAATAATTCATGTTTAAAATGCTGACATTACCAAAAGTGTGATTATGTAATTGTGATTCCACTTTTTATGAGTTCTAGCCATATTAACACCATATATTTTCACTGTTTTTCATCACCATTTTCCATAACTAAATAAATATTTTCCCTCTTTTATCTACAGTCCTTGCTATGCTATGCTTTGAATTTTTCTAAACTTTAAGTTCATTCAAGCAATACTGTTTTCAAGCCGAATCATCTCTGAAAGATCTATCATATCAAATGTACCACACAATTTTTAAAAAAATATTTGTAGGTACGGTACAACATTACTACAACATGTAATAAGCTACTAAACTTAAAAATAATTTTATTTGTTTGGAAAATAATGTTGTAAAATTATTTCTAACACTTTTTAGCAAAATTATGTTTTTGTAGGAAATGTTTCTCCAACTAAAATTAACTTTCAAACAAGTTAACCAATTTTTATGAAATTTAGTGTACATATTTGTTGTATAACGTGTAAATTTGAATTTCCTAGTATAAAATTATTTCATTTGACCTGATTTTTACCAAATTTTGTTATGAACTTTAAAATTTTCAATTGCCTAGGCGTAAATAATTAAAGTATTATAAATGGTATTATTATGATAAACTATATTATTTCCTTTAGGACGTACATACATATTTTGAGTATATTCTTCCACAACTCTAATTTCTGTTCACATATTTTGGATAAACTCTATTTTCAAAAGCTGTTTATGTACTACTTTGCTCCATAAAGGAGTTGTTTTAACCCTGTTTGTTGTATAACCCAAGTAAATCTCCCATCTTCTCTACTTGTAGGTTTCATTCACCCTATTCTGTGATTGGTTGACACATTATTGCTATGTTATCCATAGTTCACTTTTTTAGTTAAGCTTTATCCAGAAGTGTTAGATATTAAACATATCTGACCGGTTTGAATATATCTATTGGATAAAGCTTTACTGGAACATCAAACTATGTATGGATACTAACCAATAACATAGCAGCATGGTGTCAACCAATTAGTAGAAGTTAAGTCAACGCAGTGAGTGGTGGAAGATAGTACTTAATTAAAAGTGGGGTCAGAGGTTCAATTTATGAGTTCGGCTTGGCAATCCCGAGATAACCTGGCTGTATCTACACTTTTTTTCATGTAATCCTAGGTTCGGTTCATCTCTTTCATCTCCCTATCACGTCTCTCTTTTTATTTTCTGATCATGATGCTGTTGAGAGTATTCAAAGACTATGGATCTATACACTATGTTCTTTTCTTCCTTTTTTTTTTTAAGGTGATGATCACTGAGAGGTTTTTTTGCCTTTAAATAACAAGGGGGAAAATGTAATCCCCCCCCCCCTTGTGTAGCTGGTTAATAAGATAAACTTGTGCAACAAAAAAAGCTTAAAAAGTAAACTTCTATGATTTATTGTTTACTGATATTTGTATATTATTTCCATCTGATCATTATGTAATAGAAAATTGTTTCTTTTCATAACTTTTGAGACCCTGAATATCTGATATTAGCTTTTTTGATTTTTACTTGAAAATATAACTGTATCAGTAATTCTTGAATTGTACTCTTGTATTTTTTTATTAATAAGTTTTTTTTTTTTAATTTTACTATTTCATGTTTTCAGCCTTGTGTGTGAAGTTAGTTACTCTCCTCAGACTTTGACAAGCAACAGACTTTCCTTCCGTAAGTTCTTCAAATTCCAAGTAGTCAAACCATTGGATGTAAAGACAAAGTTTTATACAGCCGAGGTATTTTCTGTTATTTATTAAATATGTCAATGTAGTTGTAACTATTTAGTTACTGCTTCAGATTTAATATTGAATGCAAAAAAAACTTAAATCAGTAGAGTTGCTATTTCTATGTTACAGAATATTTCAAATGTTTGGAAGCATTAATTTGTTTGAAAAAAAATTATTGACTTGTAACATTTTGTTTTTAGTTATAGATAATAGTTTAGTTGTAATATGATTATTACAATTTAAAGGTAACAATTTTTTTTAATAATGAAGCTTTATAAGTATATTTTTATGTGGAAAAAAAAATAATAATAATTACAAATCATTTATTGCAAGCAGATTTTTTGTCTTAAAAATTAAAACTTTATATTATTCAGGTTGTATTTTTAATCCCTACTAATTTTCTACATTTTTCCCGCTGAAATAAATGAAACTGGAGAGTACCTTCAAGTTTTTGAAATCCGCTGAAAAGCAGTCAGCTTGTAAGTATAGTTGTGTACTCAATACCCATCATGTTTTCAATTTCTATGAAATGACGAAATGACTTGAATATTGTATATCGTTATATTTTGTATCAAGCTGGACTATACCCAAATGAATATTATTCTGAAAATTCAGCAGCAGCATTAAACAAACTTCATAACGAAATTATGTCATAAGAAATGCATTCGGCAACTATACTGGATTTATTGTGTACTCATTTCTTCAATAAGTGAATTTAAAATTTTTTATCACTGTTTCAGATGGTGAATTTATACCAAAGGTCAAAGGTGGCTGAAATACTATTGTTTAGATTTAGAACATCTTTCATTTTAAAACTTATGTATGGATATTTCTGGTTAACTAACTTAACTGACATTTTTATGAGAGTTATAAGAGAGAAAAATGTTTCAAAAAGTTAGGGAGAACACAAAAATTGCCATAGTATTTTCATAATCCTGAGACCGAAAGGATTATACTTTGTTATGGTAGAGATCACGATAATTTATTTTCTCCCACAAAAATGTTAATGGTTTAGGTTTAACAGTTAGGCTACCTTGTCATCCTTTACGAAAATATACATATAGAAAAGTAAAAAATTATTTTCTAGATAATACCGATAACTTAATAAATTTGAAACCAAATATAAAAATTTGCATAATACAATATGGTCATTGTATGAATTGAACTTATAAACATTCATTTAAACAATATAATCTTTATACCCCCACCCCCTTCCATCCTTAAATTATCCTTTTTGCCATTTATAAAATACTATTGAATACTTTAAATGATAAACTTTATTACTTTAGAATAACATTTATATTTTGGTTTATAAAATTTGAATTCTTTTAGTTTGCTTTACAAAACTAAATAAATGTTATTGTTACTTATAATGTTTGAAAGGTATCCAAAATAAGATATTACATCTCAGAAAATATACATACAGGGTTTACAACATAATAATGTAAAACTATTGAAGTGTTTTACTAGTATAAATGTTTAAATAAATTTCAATCTCAGCATTCCTGGTAGCACAATAAATAACCAAACATTGTTGGATCTCATTCTTTGTTATGTGAAGCAAGTTAAATGTTATTATAAACACCAGCACTTCCTATCAGAACTAAGTGCTGTGTTAATCTGGCTGAACAAAATGGCTGAACTATGGTGATGCTTTGTTTTGTTTTAAAATACTCGTAGTTTAAGATAGTAATCGGGGAAACACATTGAGCTTATACTGATGAAGAATTTTTTGAAAAAAGAAAGGTAACTAAAATGTTAATTCTTGTGCTATCTACTTAATCTTTACAAGTTTGTATGTGTAATGCAGGTCAATAGGTTCTGAACTGGAAGTATTAAAAATGTATACACATTAAGATAAATCAGTTGTGTACCACTGTAGAACTTAGAAGTTATAGTAGTAGTAAAGTAGCTGTGAAATTGTGAATGTGCTGCGACCTCTAGAGAGCTATTGAGCCCTACTACATCTTCTAAGACGGGAACTTTCATTTATCGAAGTCTCTTAATAAGCCCCAACTC
Source organism: Aphrophora alni (assembly GCA_963513935.1). Taxonomy (NCBI): domain Eukaryota; kingdom Metazoa; phylum Arthropoda; class Insecta; order Hemiptera; family Aphrophoridae; genus Aphrophora; species Aphrophora alni. Next base: position 116,932,143 of record OY740770.1, read on the forward strand.
CTTCAAAAAGTTCAGCACATAAAGATGTAGCTCGTCTACATCAGTCTGGTACCCCCCATACTTCTAGCCCTTTTGTGCATTACTGCACTCCACCATTAGATGGTGTGAGGTCTCCTCCTCCTCTTGGTAAAATCTGCAGGTCCTATCATTTTCTATTCCAATTTTATAACATGTTCCCTAAATCTACAATGTCCCAATAAAAACTCTGTCAACGTTTTCGTTTATCTCTTCTTAGTATGGTGGATGCTTTCGACCTTCTTCTGTCATAATTCCCCAAGAGTACTTTGGCTTGTCTAGGTACCATCTTACTCCTGCCCCACTCAGTCTTCTTCTCATTGGGCTATCTATCTCGCTAGATTGTCTTAGAAGCAAGATGTTTCTGAGGCTTTCTTAGCCTCTATCTTGGGTGCTTCTTCTATCAGTAATATGATTCCTCCTAAGAAGCCTGTTTAACCTTTCTCTAGTAGGTTTATTATTTTCACATTGTCGAGGAAATCTTGATGAAGTAAAAGCCTTCCCATACTGATAGTCATCAAAGAGGGAATGCTCCGTTTTATCAGCACATCCAGTTGTGGTGACATCTGGCACAAGGCGGCTATTTTTCATTTCTCTCCATGTTTTTCCAAGGAGCAGCTAGGGAAAGGATGGTCGACTTGGTCGGGTAGGGTTAAATACTGCGAGAAGTCATGTCACCAAGTATCCGACAGGCTCCATATGCTCGGTGCCATTCACCCCTTTAAACTGGTCGCTTTACACTTTAGGGTTGGACTGAACACAGAAGAAGGAAGGTGGGATGAATACATAATAGAGGGGGGGGGGTTATGTGAAAAAGTTGACAGAATAGATTAAGAATGATACACTTATATGGGAGTGAAAAAGTGCAAGTCACAGGACAACGTGAAGAGTAAGGATCTGAGGAAGTTTTAGGACATACCTACCCCCATGCCAAAAGTTGTAACTCTAAGTTAACAATATGAATTTACTTGGACTTTGTTAGAAATGTCTACCTATACCGACATTCTCTTCAAAGTTTTGTGGCATTCCAAGAGATTTCACATACAACAGACTTCCTATAACTCTCAGTTTGTTTTCTTCTAATGTAATCTTTTCCCATGTTGGAAGTTTTTATCCATACTATTATAACATACCGAAATAGAAAGCTCCAAAGGTCAGTACCCGGCAGGCCATAAATCGTCAAGACATGAAAGGATTGACGGACATAAAAAAATGTTTCAACAGGGAAACAACGCACCCAAACCGTCACACAAGATCCATCAAAATTAAGCTTTTAATACCGAAACAAATTGTAACAAGCCAATCAGAGCAAGTGAATCAGTTCAGAAATAACGTCCAAAAATTAAAACTAACCAATGGAAGAAGAGCATCATGACGCTGTTTTAAAAAGAGGAGAACTTATAAATAAGGGTAAAAAGGGAGGACACGTGGTTCTTTTTAGGTATTTTGGTTCCGACGTCGTATTAGAAGGTTGTTCCGGGGAAGTGTTTCTCCTGATCGAAAGAGTTAAGTGTTTGTGAAGGACTTTGCCTATCCTATTCGTCGTTTTTCTTTTTTAATAGAACTGTTAAGTTTATAAAAGTCAATAAAAAGTTATCCGTCGTTTTAAAAACTAAAAGAATCGTCGTATTAAAGTATAAGAAGTCTTCGTGGTCGTTAAGTGAGATAAGTGTGAAGTTTAAGGAGTCATCGTCGTATTAAAATTAAATCAGTGAGAAGAAGTATCGCCGTAAGAATTAAAAGCATCATCGTCGCAAGAGTGAGTGAAGAAAGGTGTAACCCGCGATTGGGATCATCTACGGAGAGGCAAACCATCCAACCATCACGCAATCTTCGAGAGAACCACGGAACGAGAACAACCCAAAAAAACTGGAAAGGAACACGTCAATTGATAAGTAAAACTTAAAGGACAATACATTTAATAAATTACCACCAAATTTTGTTTTTGTAATAATAAAATAAATTATAGCCACCTAAGAACCAATGAACCCCAATAGAGACTTAAATTAAATTCAAGTAAATAACCTTCAGTTAGCCGGAGCAAATATTTTATAAAGCTAATTAAAATTAGAGTCAAAATTAAATACAAATTAAATTGATGCATTCTTAAATTCCTTGTTTTAGACTAAGTTGTTTAGGATAAGAATTTATAGTGAAGATGTACCTAGTATAAGCCGTAGTATAAAATTGTAGAATAAGATATTAATCAGTAATATTTTGAGCATCAAGGTAAAAAAGTATGTTTTAAATGATTAAAAATTTATATTTAAAAGAGTTAATTATTCAATATGTTTAATTAAAATTGAGTTATAATCCCACATGTTTTGAGTGTTATTATTTTAATCAATTGTCAAATAACTAACGAACTAATAACCAAATAATAATAATATTAATAAATAGTAAAAAGAAATATAGGAGAGTTTTCCTATATTTAAGCGACCAACGTGTAGCAAATAAATAATAATAAAAATAAAAAAGAGAACGTCTTAAACGTTATATTTGGCGACCCAACAGGTGTGGCTATAATTAATTTAAATTAATTAATTAAATTGATAAATTGGTGGTATATTGAATAAGTTAAGAAAGACATTCAAACAAGTTTAAAAAGACAATTAATAAATTAAGTTCATGTTTAGAAAGGATAAGAAATTAAATATAAGCCAATTTAAGTTAAGAAGAAGTGATAGGTTAAGAAGTAAACCTAACAATAGTAGAATTAAAATGGCAACTAATGACCAAATTGAGTTAGGGGAAAACAGGGAAACTGATAACGAATTAGGTGTAGAAGGAGTTGAGAGTAGGGAATTAAATGTAGAATCTACGGGGGAACCAATGCAAATTAATAATGGGGAAACAGTAGACGAAATTAACGGGGGTAAACAAAATGAAAGGGTGTTGGGGACGGAGCCTAGTTTCAATATAGAATTATTAATGAGACAAATGATGGAACAAAATGCAAAACGCGAAAAAGACGCGATTGAACGCGAGAAAGCCAATAAAGCAGAATCTATAGAAAGTATGAAAACGTTGTTAGAATCAAATAAGGCAGAGATAATTGGATCAGTTAACCTTAAAATTCAAGAGATTAGGGAAGAAATTAAATTAGCCAGTAAAGCCGTGGAGGAAAAATTAGAAAAATCTATAAAGGGGAAATGTTCAGCCATAGATAATAAGATAAGGACCGTCGATAGCAAAATTAACGAAGTGGGAGAGAAAATTCAAAATGTAGAAGTTCAGTTAGATCGGAAAATCGAAGAAAATAAACAGTGCACCCGGGCACAAATTGTAGGACTAGAAATTAGGACCACAGATTTAGAGACAAAAATAAACGAAAATAGCTATGTCGAAATTCAAAATAAATATTCAGAGACAAATGACCAGGTTAAGGAATACGTAGAAAAAACAAAGGAGTTGCAGACAAGGATTACAGAAGTAAATACGCGTTTGAATAAAATTAAAAATGGAGAAGTGATAAAGGAGACGGAAAATATGAGAAATATTAACTTTACGGGGAAGGAAAGATTCCCAATGCAATTTTTAAAAACCTTAAAAGAAATGAAAGAATATTATGGGGAAGAAAACGTAAATTGGATAGACAAATATTTAATGGATGGCGCATTTATATGGTGGCAGTTGCATCGCGAAGATATCAAGAGTTTCAGTGAGTTCGAACACATATTTAAAGAAAAGTACTTTAACGAGATCATACAGGGGGAGATAAGAGATAGGTTAGAATTCGGAAGATATAAAGGACCAATTAATGAACAGACAGTAAGTTACGTAGAGAACATTCTATTGGAATCTGGATCCCTCGAGCCGCGTCTTACTGAGGTACAGTTAGTCCATAAAATTGCAAAGCATTTTCATCCAACAACGTTGGTCGCCGTTATTACGAGGGGTATTGCAACGAAGACCGAGTTCATAAAGTTAATAATGGAGTTCAAGAATGTGCCGTTACCACCTACCAACTTTAGGGAACCCCCCAATCGACAAGAATCTCCAAACAAAAACAACCATTATGAAAGCAGGGACAATAGAGACAGACATCCAGGTCACTGGACGACCGGGTATAATAAATTTAAAAACAGAGGACCGACATATTACGGGAAAAGAGAAACCCAGAATGGTAAGGGGACTAGCCGACCAAAACAAGACAATTCACAATGACATGGGGGAAGGGGCAAACAACTCTTAAGTATAACACATAAAGATAAATAATAATAAAGTTTTTTTTTAATTCTAGATAAATAAATTTAAACAAAATAGAGATAGTCTTACGATAAATTGTTTTAAAAGGAAGGGTAGTGTATAAAAGAAAGGGCATTGTTCGGTTAACCATAATAGAAGTCAGTCTGTAGGTCAAATTCCTGGGGTTATTGTTAGTATAGAAAAGGTTGACACGGTCATAAATTTTAAGTTTAAAGAGACAATAGACAAATGTAAACAACCGATCGATAGGTTTTATGTTTAAAGGGTAGTTTGTAAATATTAAACGTTGTTAGAAAGATATGAATTTTAAAGTTAAGTAGGTAATTACATGATTAGATTAAGAAAACAAATATGTGTGAATTAATTAGTAAGTAATATAATAGTTGTAAAAGGAAATTAAGGGTGTATCAAATTTTAGAATTTTAATTAAATTGAAAATTTTAAAATTTTGGGGACTTATATAACATACCGAAATAGAAAGCTCCAAAGGTCAGTACCCGGCAGGCCATAAATCGTCAAGACATGAAAGGATTGACGGACATAAAAAAATGTTTCAACAGGGAAACAACGCACCCAAACCGTCACACAAGATCCATCAAAATTAAGCTTTTAATACCGAAACAAATTGTAACAAGCCAATCAGAGCAAGTGAATCAGTTCAGAAATAACGTCCAAAAATTAAAACTAACCAATGGAAGAAGAGCATCATGACGCTGTTTTAAAAAGAGGAGAACTTATAAATAAGGGTAAAAAGGGAGGACACGTGGTTCTTTTTAGGTATTTTGGTTCCGACGTCGTATTAGAAGGTTGTTCCGGGGAAGTGTTTCTCCTGATCGAAAGAGTTAAGTGTTTGTGAAGGACTTTGCCTATCCTATTCGTCGTTTTTCTTTTTTAATAGAACTGTTAAGTTTATAAAAGTCAATAAAAAGTTATCCGTCGTTTTAAAAACTAAAAGAATCGTCGTATTAAAGTATAAGAAGTCTTCGTGGTCGTTAAGTGAGATAAGTGTGAAGTTTAAGGAGTCATCGTCGTATTAAAATTAAATCAGTGAGAAGAAGTATCGCCGTAAGAATTAAAAGCATCATCGTCGCAAGAGTGAGTGAAGAAAGGTGTAACCCGCGATTGGGATCATCTACGGAGAGGCAAACCATCCAACCATCACGCAATCTTCGAGAGAACCACGGAACGAGAACAACCCAAAAAAACTGGAAAGGAACACGTCAATTGATAAGTAAAACTTAAAGGACAATACATTTAATAAATTACCACCAAATTTTGTTTTTGTAATAATAAAATAAATTATAGCCACCTAAGAACCAACGAACCCCAATAGAGACTTAAATTAAATTCAAGTAAATAACCTTCAGTTAGCCGGAGCAAATATTTTATAAAGCTAATTAAAATTAGAGTCAAAATTAAATACAAATTAAATTGATGCATTCTTAAATTCCTTGTTTTAGACTAAGTTGTTTAGGATAAGAATTTATAGTGAAGATGTACCTAGTATAAGCCGTAGTATAAAATTGTAGAATAAGATATTAATCAGTAATATTTTGAGCATCAAGGTAAAAAAGTATGTTTTAAATGATTAAAAATTTATATTTAAAAGAGTTAATTATTCAATATGTTTAATTAAAATTGAGTTATAATCCCACATGTTTTGAGTGTTATTATTTTAATCAATTGTCAAATAACTAACGAACTAATAACCAAATAATAATAATATTAATAAATAGTAAAAAGAAATATAGGAGAGTTTTCCTATATTTAAGCGACCAACGTGTAGCAAATAACTAATAATAAAAAATAAAAAATATAACGTCTTAAACGTTATACTATGTTCTAAAAAGAGTTTGAACGGCCAGCCATAACAGATTAACTTGTCGAGCCATACTAAACACTCAACTTGTGTGGTGTCAACATAGTTTATATTTAATTTTGGTACTAATATATGACAACTAATCATTTTTCCAAGGTATCTCTCACCTTTTCCCTACTGCTATTTTGGATGGTCATTTATCATCAGGGTAGTAAAAACATAATTAACACACAATCGTAAATAGTTCACACATAAATGGATCTAAGCACAAGACATTTTTGAATGATGCCCACATCTAACCTGTGACACAGCACTGGGATAGGTCTTTGTTTTTTATCTCCAGTCAAAGGGGATGGACTTTGTGCTCCAATAACGGTGTCAAACATCATATTTGACTGAAAGGAGAGTTGGTTGTTTAATAAATATGTGAACTAGCACTAGGTTGCACTATAAATTTCATATTCTTTAAAGCGTTCATGTAACTTCCAAATTTGTGTTAAAATTTGAATACATTTGGAAATTGTTTATAAAATGGTCTGGGAAACTGGAACTTTGGCATTAGGTTTTTTATTGGAAGATGCTCCTTAAAGCTTAAAACTATTAATGACCTCCGCATGGAATGATATGTGTTTGAATTTATGTGTTAATTGTGTTATTACTAATCTGATGATTGCACCTGAAACTGCATTAAGTATAAGATAAAAGATACCTGAGGGGAACAGGGTTGGAACATATATGAGTACCGAAATTAAATTTCCATTATTCACAATGGAAGTAAAATAGTTTATATATTATGTAATTAAACAATCAAACTCATTAATAATTTAAACAAGTGCAAAGGCACTAGGAATTGAAAAGAAAATTTAGTTTTTCTTCACATTAGTACTAAAAAATGTGCTTGTGCATAAATATTTTCTCAGTTTTGATATTTTTATTTTGAATACCTTCCATCTGGAAATCTGTTACTTGTGTTATCTTATTCTAATTTGTGTTTATTGTATAAAAATTGCTCCTTAAACTATTACAAATTTAATAATTATTGCTATTCATTTATTTTAATTTTGAATAATTTAGTTATGCATATCTTGCTTTAACCTTTGTTTCTTCCTCAATATTTTATCTTCTTGGTGTTTTGATTTCATTCTTATTTTACAGCATGTCTGTAGTTAACGAGAAGAAAAAAAAATTAATAAAAAGAAAGTAATATAGAATGTATTCTTGTATATATTTTTGAAAACATAACAAATACTAATACATAATATTTAGGCATGGCTTTTGCCTTTTTTGCATTTATTTTAGATAAATAATTGCTTCAATAAGTCTATCTAGTAGATGTGTGTGAATATAAATAAATGTACTATTAATTTCTCACTACAACGGCATGTTTGCTTACTTTTTATATTATATTGAATAATATCATCAAAGTTAATTATTTTATAATTTGAAAAATTACATTACCAGGAATAAATAACATGAGATTTGTTCAAAACTTATCCAACCAGAATTTTTCTCACAGAAACAAACGAAAGAAGGTAAGAGGTAACTTTTGGTGGAGATGTGAAGAGTATCTTCATATGTTTGCATAACTCTGTTCCCACTATCAAGAAGCATTATTGTCGCTGATAATCAGTCTGTTAATGAGGAAGTATATTCAGTGCCAATATATATTTTCCACAAAATTGTAGAATGTGATAATTCATTAATCTTTGCGATAGCCAAGTGGAAACCATTCGGAAAATTCAGCAGACTTTTGGCGACGATATAATAGATCACACAAATTAAAGAGTGGTACAACAGTTTTAAAGATTGGTAGAGAGTAAATGGGATTTTAGTGGTTCCTCAACAAGCTCACATTGATCAACTTCTTGGCATTTTGGCTTGACTTTGATCAAGTAGACCGTCATGTTACCAGCCAAGAACTTGAAGATGAGGAGGAGATATCCATTTTGAGTGAGAATTTGGCTTCTTAAAGAGTAAAACTTCATACCCAATGGAACGGAAGTTATTCTATATGGAAATCACGCATGCTGAATTACATAAATCTTGACCACAATTTCCTGCACACTGTAATGTTTACAGATACGACCCAGAAACCAAGTCATCACAGTGGAAAAATTTAAAACCCTGAGCTCAAAAATGACATGGCAGGTGCACATGAACGTCAAACTGATAGCGACCGTTTTCTTAGACTCTCATGGTGTGGTGAATCATGCGCCAACATCTGCCGCCTTCCTAATACCATACAGATGAAAATACCGAACATATAAACTTTATGACCACGCATATCTCATTCTTCGCATATGATACAAAAGTTTCTTGATCAGTTTTACCAGTGATCCAAAGGATTCTGTACTTAATTTGCTTCTGTGTGAAAAATTTAAGTCAGTTATTCAACAAACTTTATAAATTTTATTAGAAAAACAAATGATTATCTGTCTTAATGTGTTGATGATATTATTTTTAAATCTATAATTATGATTTCATAATATTTTTGCATGTTTTATGACCTTTAACAATGGCACTGCATGATTTTGCTGCTCCTGCACTTGACATTACAAAGGAATTCGTTGTAAGTTTTAATTCTTTATTTGATCAGTTTTACTATTTTTACTCTCTTCATTTGATTTTATTTTGAACTAGAAAGATCAAAACAAATTTGATGCCATTTTCAACTGTTAAACATATTAATAAATTATATTTTCCTCTTTATTTCTTTGATATTTAGTAACAATTGTTTATCTGAATCTTAATGTTAAGCATCTTTTACAGGGTTTCATTGATCTTCCCATCAGAACCATTTGTTTTGATTTTTGTGACTAGTAGAAATTATGTCTCAAATATTTGACATCGAGAGACTTTGAATTTGGTATAAACCTACAAATGGAATACCATTTTTTAAATTTTTTTAATAAAACTCTTCATAAATTAAACTTATACTTAAGTAAATGATGTAAAAAATGATAACAAGAAAAAACATCAAAATTATAATGCTTCAGATAGAAGACCCTCTTTCACATGGAAGTTATAATATTAGGTAACTCAGAGGAAATCCTGTATTTCCATCAGTGACAGGTATGCACAATAATTATTAAAACAAATATTAGGATCCAAATTCAGAATTGAATTAATACAAATGCTGTGTGTAAAGTTGGTTTTAATAAAACATTATTAAAAAGAAGTTTGTGGATTTTTATTCAAAAGTAGCCAATTTATAACTTTAAAAAAAAAGTTGATACAAATAGAATTAATATTGTGGTTCCCACAGTCGGAACGGTAATGGTTATGAGGTTTTCACGGCTGGTTAATAGGTAATATAAAGATTCTGCACCTGCTCTCTGACGGTAGTTAATGATAATTACAAAATGAACATTACTTAAAAAAATATGCCTTAAATATATTATAGTCTCCTAAGAGGAAATATTTGTCCTGAGCTTAATTTTCATCATACTGCGATAGGAAAAACCTTACTTTCAATCTGTAAATATAATATTCTTCCTTTGTACCATTAAAATATTATTAATTTTCTTTATAACATTTGATTTGGAGTGGTTTATTTTAGCTTCAAAAATAATTGGAAATTTGCCTTAGTAACAAACTTACTCCACAATTATATATTTCAAATAGTTATGTTTTTGTTTATTTAGTTGTTGGTGATTGGTACTAATTTTTAAACACTGTATTAACTTATATCTATTCAGTATTTATGTTTTAAAAAATAATTAAATGTTATTATTTTATATTTAATCCCTTGCACATCGTTGTTGGAAATTTCTCTTAAACATATCAACCACTCTATGTGTGAGCAAGCTCTTAGCAGAAAATAATGTGTTTTGTATATCCCTTAGTGATAGACACCCTCTCGAGTTTGTTCCACTCTTTTTTTAAATGACAAATTTATATCAATGATAGGCACAAAAATCTGTTTGTTTTTACTCTAATCATCGATATAGTAAAATATCTCTGTGTATATTTTATGTATAGGGATTCTGTTATGTATATTTATGATATAATTTTAATAAGTACAGTTTTTCATTTATTTTTAACAAAAATTGAGAAAATAAATTGAACTTTCTTTCCAAAAAAGTTAAAAATCATTTTTTATTATTTTTTTTAAAGTAAATTGATAAGCAACGTTTTATTTCTGACATTGTCTGTACTATATGAATTTTTTAATGTACAGTGAACTTGCGACTATCTTGTGCGAGTTGTAGTGTAAATAATATTAATTTGAATTCACAAATTTAGTGTAGAAAACATTTCATTAAGTGTTTGCTTTTGCAATAATTTTCTGATTGACAAAGATATCACTGTAGCTAAGTGAGTGATGTGTAACTTTTTTCATGCCTCCACAAGAAATATGTGGCTCTGTATTTTACAGTACTCAGTTAGCAGAAGATATCTAACGCAATCTTTATTCACTGTTCAGTTTTTATTATTGTTTTCTATTTTGATCAATTGTACAATGTTATAACTGTTTGTTAGATAAATATGAGTGTAAGAAATATGTTGTTTAATATACGAAGCATATTCATAAAGTAAGGGCTGTCGGCTTATATTTAAATGATAGGTGTCTGAACACCGTTTCACCCATTAGCGGTCATCTATCAGCTATTTACAAAGCAACTGCAGTTCTTTTTTTTTTTTTGTTTCAGTAGGCATAATTGTTTGTAATCCACGACAATTGTTTTTCCTACCAGTTGTGAAGTACGTGCTATGATTCGATTTTTGTGTGCAAAAGGATCTTCACCTGACGAAATTCCTCAAGAGTTGTGCCTTGTATGGAGTAATGAGTGAAGGAAAGGTTAGAAAGTGGAGTCCGAGACTTTTAAAATGGCCACACAAATATGCATGATAAGCATTGTGGCAGGCCCATTATTCAGATTGATGAAATCAGTGAACAAGTGAACCGAAAACTGTGAAGTGATCGGCGATTGATGATTAGTGAATTTGATTAATGATGGTGATGATTCCCACAAGTTCTACGCAATTGTCACAGAAACAAATTGTGTGCAAGGTGGGTACCGAAATTGTTTTACTGACCAGCACAAAGAGCCAAGAATGTGCAGTGGATAAGTGTTTTTAGACCGCTATCGACAAGGTGGAGATGATTTGTTTCCACACATTGTTACAGGCAATGAAACGTGGATATCCTACATCAATGCAGAATCGAAACAACAGTCAATGAGTGACACCAATCAAGTTCACCATAACTGAAAAAGTTGAAGCAATCTCCGTACTCAAATCAAAAAATGATGGCTTCCATTTTTGGGATAAAAAAACATCTTTTTGGTTCAATTCATGGAACATGGGTCAATAATTGGAGCTGACATGTACTGCGAAACCAAACTGAGCTGTGCGATCCAAAATCGACTATGCGGGAAACTGTATTCGGCATAATCCACCTTCACAACACGCGTACTCACACCGCTGCTTTAACCAACAAGAAGCCTCATTGATTTTCCTCAAGATTTTCATTGGGATCTTTTTGTCCACCCTTTATATTGTCCTGACCTTGCACTAGCAATCATTTTCTCTTCTTCCATTTGAAATGGTGGCTTGGTGGACAACAGTTTGAAAACAACGAGGAACTCATACTGCCATTGTTAACTGATTCAATTCCCAACTGGCGATCTGCTATGCAGAGGGGTTAAAGAAACTGGTGCAGCATTACAAAAAAGGCTTAGAACTGGTGAATGTGGAAAAGTGAAGAAAATATTTAGTAGGCCTAAACTAAACTGTCAATAAAATTCTTTTGTCACAGGTTTATATTGGTTTTAATCACCAAACGCCCCTTACTTTATGAATAAATCTCGTATGTAATCTTTGTTACATTTTTTAAATAGATGTTAAAATTGTATAAATTTTTTTGTCGTTTTATTTAACTTTCCTTTCATAATTAGGTTAAATTAACATTAATTCTATAAACATGAATTTTTATATGCTATGTACCGTTACAAAGGAAATGATATAAATAATATGATTAGCATCCTGACCAGCTGATAGTCGTAAACCTACTCTACATCTACAAAACTGCCTAATAGATATCTTATAACTAAAGGATGTGCTATCATTTGGAGAATTAAATCGTACATACATGTCTTACATTTTATTTAATTATATAGTATAATGGTTTCAATGTTTACTGGTTTAACTTCTTTCTTTGGTCACGATCTTTTTCAGTCAGATGAAGTATATTTAGAAGCCCAAGTACAGAATATTACTTCAGGTCCCATCAGCCTAGAGAAAGTATCTTTGGAATCATCACATTTATTTAATGGTAAATCATTTTCAAATTTAAGCTTTATTTGTAATCAATAGTTTCGTCTTATTTAAATTATATTATAGCACACATTATTATACAAAGTGTAACTTAATTATGGAATTCATCCAATATTTGAAGAATATTAAAGCTTTAAAATATGGCGTAGGTTTGTCAGAGCACAGTAGTGTGTACTTTCGAATTCTTGGTGTCCATCTTGAAACTAATTTTAATATTTAATAGGAAAGGAGTTGTATGACATTGTTTGATTATAAAACCAATGCTATACTCAATTTTTTAACATCTACAATCTCAAGGCCACGGACGTGTTCATAAGTTCTTAGAATATACTTGAGCAATTAGAAAGTAAAGTCTAAATTAAAATTAAGATTTTTGTTGTTTTTCCCTGTCAAAATCTCTGTTAGTTTTTTTGGATTGCAAGATCATCTTCTAATTCTCACACTGTCATCACCAATTTTTAAACATTACACCCTGTACTCAGTTATGTTCTAATGTGTTCTTGTTGAAGGCCTTCCAAAATGTAGATTGGTTTCAACACATTTCCCAACCTGTAGCACGATTAAAAGAGTCTGTAGCACAATTTATTCTGTTTCACTCATTAAATTATCTCTGAATACCTTAGGTTTCCATATATGATTGTTGAATAGTTCAATGGATTTCAGTTGGCCATGTTTTAACTTTTAAAAGCACTTTTCTTATTATTAAATGGGACCGAACGTTCTTTGTAATTATTTCTTTCTATATTTCTTCATTATTTAATAAGCCACTTAAAACTTCCAAACCCTATACTGTATTGTTGCTTTTGTAAACCTCAAGAGGATTTATATTTTCATGTTTTGAAAACCTTTGTATGGCAGTCCTATTTTTGAACACAACTCTCAAAAAGACACTCATAACTAAGACAGTTCATTGAAAGATGGTTTAATCTTGTTATATTCTTACCTATTGCAAATGGGTTTAATTCTAGACTATTTTGGTAATATTTATATAAATAAATTTGTAATAAATATCTAATTGTTTCTCTGGAATCTAACCCACTTGTATCACAAAAGTTTCTAATGTGTATACATATTCATCTTCAGGTGTTGTTCTTGAAACTTAACACCCAGTAGAGAGGTCAACTGATACTAAAATTTTAACACTCACAAAACAACAATAAATATATAATAATAAAACCTTGTACCCTCAGAGGCTCGCTTTAGTAAGTAAGGATTTGGAAATACCAAGGGATACTAGCTGGATCTACGCCTTTTCATATGTTGTCTTGGGTTAGACCCCTCTTTTTCATCTTTTCTATTGTGTCTTTTTTGACCAACTCTTATTCTTTTATGAACCTGTCTATTCAAGGGCTAAGGACTTTTATTTTATGTTAATTTGTTCTTTCTTTTAATACAGGTATGATTAACGAGAGGATTTTACCTTTAACAACAAGGAAAAAATATATCAATAACACTTTGTTTCGCGAACCTGACGACTTTGCTTCCCATGATTAACTCGTGAACTCAGGCTTATGTTCACAACCCACATTACCAAAATAATTATTTCCTGATTACTCTCAACCCATAAAAGATTTGAACTAAAACTAGTTAATCCTAGAACCTTTTGTAAACCCTTTTATTTTAAATACACACCATTTATCAAGTTCTTTCTTCATGCTGCTTCAGGAAGAGGTCTCATTTATTAGTTACAGAAATTTACTCCTTATTGTTGCTGCTGTCAAGTGGCCAATTCGTTACACAACTCAATCAAAAGATAAGAATTTACTATAGCTAAACTCTGTATGGATAATCAATAGAGATTATGTGTTGTTAATCTCTTGAATCTTAACACTACAGTTATGGTGATCAGGATACTACAAATCATTATACATTTGGTTGCAAACTAATTCATTTAACACAAAAATCTGTCATATAAAATAGAACTGGTTCACCTGATGGACTGATTTCACTAAATATAATTTTATTGTACATAAGCATATCCGGATTGCTCTAGAATAATAGTTATAATGTATTTTGTTTACAGTTACCGCTCTGAATACAACTCAAAGTGGTGAATCAGTTTTTGGTAAAGTAAATGCAATGCCTCCTAATGCAAGTCGACAGTTTCTCTATTGTTTATGTCCTCAAGCTTTATTAACATCTGACATCGGCTTATTGAGTGGTGCTACCAATATTGGAAAGTTAGATATTATCTGGAGGTCCAATTTAGGAGAGCGTGGACGTCTTCAGACTAGCCAATTGCAAAGAATTGTAAGTGTTATATTTATTGGTAGTAAAGGTTTTTTTTTTTCTTCCAAAGATCATTATTAGTTTAGGCAGAGTAAATGTATTAATTATGACATCAAAGAAACATCATACCAAACACCATTTTTAGAGCTAACATCAATATTTTGACTCATCATTTAACTTCATACTACATTTATGTTAAATGTAAAAATAAAAATGCGATTGAAATAGGAGTATAATAACTGACAGACATGAGATAGCCAAGAGACAAATGTTCATTATAGTGAAATTCTTCTAAGAGATTAAAACAAGTGAGTTAAAACCTTATATTTATCTTACTGTTATGAACTCTTCTTGTCCATTATTGTTAACAAGTACAAAATATGAATGTTGTATTTTTGTGTATTATCCTTAACGTGACAGCCCGGCCTATTAGATCACTTTCATTAGGTGATCTAAGGTCAGCACATAAGAGTTCCTGTTACCGCAAATGTAGCTTTTGTAATCAGGATTAACTAATAACGCTCCCAAATTTTTCTCACAATGGTGGATCAACACAATTTTCTTTTTTTTTAAAGTTTCCATGGGGCATACAATCCAAGACCTCTAGGCATGACACCAATCGGTAGCTCAATATGGATTTTAAGGGGGGGGAGGGGATACAAATTTCCTGAAATCAGTTATATGGATACATGGAATAAGACTAATGAGGATGGAAACCATAAACTTTTTATCCTCAATCAGAGATTACTTACTGCAGAATACATTAGCCTCGATCCGTGGATTGTAACCATTTTTGCTATCAAATGAAATAATTTTCTAGCATTAGGTGATAGTTTTTTCTTGTTTAAAGGCATTTGGTAATTATTAATCTATTAAAAGGCTACAAAGCAACGCTAGAGCCAAATATCATAAGATGTAATAATGTTTGATCATTCATGCAGTAACTATCACAGTATCCTCTACTAATTAAATGACGACCTCATTTACTAAGCGAAAAGTAAAAATTAACAAAAGTTGTTCCAAGCTGTCCTTTGTTAATTTTAAATGATCTTGCTAAACATACTAAGTCCATCAATTTCCTAACTACACTTAGTTTTGGTTTATCATATGGTATTGCCATCAGCAGTTCAGTCGGATGCTACCAGCCACAAATCATGGGAAGTGTATAATTTAAAAAAGAAATATTTCAAGACTTTGGCATCTGAGAAGGCGAGAATAAACCTAAAACTGTGCTTATCACCACAATGAACGGCTTATATGCCAGTATTAGGTTTAAAATAGTTTGAAAGTGATAAGAATGGAAAAAATAGTGCGCAAGAGCTAATTTAGAAATGACTTATAATTTTTAATCATAGATTTTTGTTATTATAATTTATTCTATTTTTAAAATTATTACTTATTGCTGGAATATTTGTATTAATATTATTATTTGTTCGGACATTTGCCAACATTTGTGTATAAGAAATAATACACGACGTTTCGAGAGTATAAATCAACTCCCGTTATCAAGTGCTTTACTTACAAACTAAAACATGCAAACAGGACATATAACTAACTATAATATTTTGTTTTGTGTCTAGGTACCTGATTATGGAGATTTAAGACTATCTATTCAAGAACTTCCTAACATAGTACCCCTAGAAGAACCATTCAAGTTTCTTTGTAGAATAATAAATACATGGTGAGTGACCTTTGTACTGTAGTTATGAATAGTAATATTCGGATCTGACACTACAGACTTAAAGGTTAATTTTATTTTAAAATGAAGTATTATACATATTATTCTTAAGGTGTAGAAATATTGACCATTTAATACGAGTTACAAATAAACGGTGTAAAAATTATACTTCCACATACAAAACCAAACCTACTCATATATATCAGTCATGCTCTCCTTTCAAATCAGGAATTTATTGGATAAAAAGTGAAAATGAACCAAAGGTCCATGCTATATATCAAAAATCAATCCAATATATTTTGTTCAATTTATTGATTAAGAGATAAACTAATGTGCTCAGAAATTTAAATGAAAATTATTATGATTCATTAGTAAATTATGTATAGACAAAAATTAAACAGAGACTGGAGGGTTAGTTATTAAAAAATAAAATAAAAATTAACAAAAACCATAATTTTATGTTATAATTAATTGAAATAATAAACTGTCATGTATTGTAAAACTATGGTTCAAAAATATATTAGCTGATTTTGAGACATATTAAAGTTTCTTATGATAGTGCTTGATTTATTTTTACTGATAACTTCCAAATTAGATTTTTTTAAGAAGATAGTAAATCAATGTTTTGTTTAGTTTATTCGGGGCTATCTTTTAGTAAAATTTAATCAAAATCTTTAAGACCCAGTTTGGAGGATAAAATTATTATTTTGGTCTTACATCAAGAACCAACACATTTTTAAAGTAATTCCTTCAAAAAATGTTAAAAACACTTCGAGATATGGCTATATTTAATCTAAATTAGGTTTGTTTTTTCCTTGTAGTACTCTCCATTAATAACAAAAACTTTTTTTTTTAATATTTAAAAAACACTTTTTGGAGGCACAGATGATCTCAAAAAAAGAACACTTGCATTTAATTAAATTACAATATTGATATATTATATTTGAATCATTACCAAACTTTCTCTATGCGTTATAAAAGGTATAAAGTGATTTACAAATCATCAATATTTTTAACCCTCTGCCAGTCTTAATTTGTCCAAAATATTGAATATTCCACTAGTACATATTTAAAACCAAAGCCATAAGTAGTCTGTAAATTGCTGTTAGGATAGCACAACGCAGAAAAGGTATATAGGCAAAGGACTAGGTACCATTTTAGTCTAGTTGTAATGTGATAATCAAAGTTGTTTCTTCAATAATTAAAAAATAATAATAATGTTCTAACCAGAATATTCTGCAGACACACTACTAGTTCTTACTGAGTAGCAAGGTTGTTGACCTGTTATAATTACTGTCTTATATTGTGAGTGTTTCTGTGTTATATTACTTATATATTATTTGGGTTATTTTCATTTCATATTATATTTTTATTCATTTATCATTATAATTCGCATTATAGATTTTTGAAAAAAAAAAAAAAATCAATATGTATAACTAAAAAATGTAAATTATTGTTTCAAAAATAAATATTTTGAACATAAGTGTTTTGACCTTTCCTAGCATAAATATAACCAAATAATCTAAAAAAAGAGCTATAACAAATTAATATTTTTTCCCTAAAAATAGAAATTTAGGCATAACGGGCAAGATAGATATAACAGTAAGAGTTAAAGAAACTAATAATATTTACATAATTTTGAAATTATTTCAGTGAACGTAACTTGGACATAGTTCTTGGTCTAGAACCTTGTGCTGGTTTAGCTTGGTGTGCTGTATCAGGACGCCAACTGGGCAAACTTGAACCTGGTCAATCTACACATATTAATTTAAGTCTTGTTCCTCTTATGCCTGGTTTACAAGTAAGTTATTTCACATGTATTATTGTACACTTTAGGTGCATGTCTTTAATATGTAGGCAGCTATAATGATCAGTTTTCGCTTATCCAACAAAACAAGTTAATGGTACTTACCAAATCCAAGAACAAGTCTTTTCTTGTGTCCAGTGTAAGCCCTGATAGGCCTTTGAAACTGTACATATGTGAAGAAGCCTCCATTCGCTATGCTTGTGTCTGTGACTTGGCCTTTTATCTCTTAACATAGTATACGAAGGGGGACCCAAAAAAACAGTAATTTGGTCATAACTCCTTTATTTTTCAATATTTTTACACCAAATTTTGGTCACCTTCAAAGTAATTACCATTGACAGCAATGCACTTCTCTAATCGTTTCTTCCAATATTCAAAACATTGTTGATATTCACTTAATGGAATGTTCTTTAGTCCATCCAGCAGACTGTTTCACCTCTTCCACAGTCTCAAAACGGGAATAAAAAAAAAGTCGCAGGGAACGAGATCCGGTGAATAGGGGAGAGGGGGGTGAGCAATCGGTGTCATACCGTTTTACTTCATAAACTGCTTTTACGTAAAAAAAATTCTCACGGACGAACTGATTCACTCACAGCGAACAAACGTCGCACACTGACGTGTAGCAATGTAACTCGAGACTCCCTCTCTGGCCGACCAGCCATGCCCACCCCCTCTCTTCACCAGCCCGATTCCCGTAACTTTTGGTTCCTCCCTCATAGATGAATATCACATTTCTTTGGGAGGTAAGGGTTCAAAATTAAGTTTTTTGACAATAACTTCACTATTTGTCACCGTAGAGATGTAGGGTTGGTGCTATTATGAAATGTGCAAATATGTATATAATTTAGCGTTTTATAAGTTGAATAACACACAAGATATGAACAAAAAACTGTTTTAAATAGCTGCCATTTTGAATTAGATTTTTCTGAATTTCAATAGGGCTATAGAGCTTTATACTGTATACAAATGTCATTATAAGGCTTATCGTATCGGAAATTTTGTAAATGCTGGTGCTTACTTACATTCAGACGACAACAATGCTGGACAGACAACATGTCAAAAATTACTATTTAGGTTTCTTGAGGACATGAAACTGAAGAACTGTCAAAAAAACGGTGGTTGAATACCAGAGTACTTGTAAAATTGGTAAGTAAAATGTAAAAAGAATATGATTTGTTTAAACAGCTTTTACACTCAGTATACAAAATATAGTCTAAGTTTGGTAATAAAAATAAAAATAAAAATTACCTTAGTTTTTTACCGATCTTCATATTTCATGGTTTCAAGAAATCAAAAACCGATTTTCAACATGCTATCCATCCGTTGTCATCGTAACAAAAGCACAATAGTAGCCAAAAAATTTAAGATAAGAACATAAAAACTGGCATAAAGGACGATTAATATCCTTATACAGAACGCTATTTAAATTCAGAAAAATCTAATTCAAAATTGTAGCCATATTAAACCATTTTTTTCCTTTTCATATCTTGTGTTATTAAACTTTAGATACAAATTTGCAGACAAACTTATACTACTGGGTATTATCACTTGATCTACTAATACAATTTAACATTTCCTACAAGCCACCAACTAAAGTATGAGGGACCAAATTTGGACAATTTAGAAGATCTGCTATTGAAGAAAACTAAAGTTTGTTTAGAGATACCTGATAAAGATTAAAGAGAAGGATCTAACCTAAGAGTACATGAAGATCTAGTTAGGTTCCCTCTAGATTGCCAAGCTAGAGAGTTCCTGATGGTTTTTGGAATCAAACTATTTATGTGTCTTTTTCTAGTGATATGATGGACTATATTACCAGCCCAGCTGGTGTACTGTTTATAGTATATAAATAAAGTTATAGACTAATAAACTTACTACAGCTATAAATATTCTTACAAATTTTGTATAATAATATGTACTGTTTGTTTGTTATGCAGAACATTTCTGGGATTCGACTACTAGATACATTCCTTAAACGAACATATGATTATGATGAACTTGGACAAGTCTACGTCACTCAGAAATCTCTTCCAGTTGCTTGAGTGTTTCAATAAATAACTTGTTTAATAAAGTTATTGTTATCAAATTGTAAATAAATTAATATATCAATTTCAAACTATTGTTCTATTTTAGTTTAGTAAATATTTAGTTATAAAGTACCTTTTAGTACAGTTTTCTTAATACATTAGTCAACTTATTCCCATGAAAATAACCTATGCTGGAAAATACTGATCGGAAAACCTGTCAACCAATGATGATACAACCTTGTGGAGTCCTTTCATCAAACTATGTTTTTATATGAAATGTTGTTTGTTTTTCACTTTTCTTTTGATTAGTCGAAATCACCTGTTGATGCTTGATTGTTTATTGAGCTCATAAAACTTTAGTCGT
Source organism: Aphrophora alni (assembly GCA_963513935.1). Taxonomy (NCBI): domain Eukaryota; kingdom Metazoa; phylum Arthropoda; class Insecta; order Hemiptera; family Aphrophoridae; genus Aphrophora; species Aphrophora alni. The sequence continues at coordinate 116,952,570 of OY740770.1, forward strand.
GATTCAATCACTAAACTATATGGACGTATAAAGTATTACAGTAAAATCCTACCACTAAACCTACAAGTCTATTAGTAAAATACTATAAATAACAAATTCTTGTAAATTTAAACTTAAATACTTTATAATGCTATAATATTAATTCTTAGTGACTGTGAAGTGATAAATCATACAGATGATGGGTACATGAAGGTGAGTAACTTTTATAAAATAACCTAGTCTGAAGAGGAATTGTGTTACACAGTATGTTAGGTTAGGTATTAATTTATTAAAACTACTATATTATTAATATTTTGCAAAGGTAAAATAAACATATATCTAGAGTTAAATATATTTACTATCCAGTTAATTGCATTGCTCTTTTTGTTTTATACAACATACATAAATATATAACATTTACATGAAACTATTTTTAAAAAACATTTTACAATATGCTGTCAGATTTCATTACTTAAAACCATCCTTTATACAAAAATATGAATATTATTTCAATGCAGTATAACACAAGCTCTAATGTGGAAAACGCTAGTTATACGAGGGGGGAACCAAAAGTAACAGGAATCGGGCTGGTGTGGAGAGGGGGTGAGCATGGCGGGTCGGCCGGAGAGGGAGTCTCAGGTGACATTGCTACACGTCAGTGTGCGACGTTTGTTCGCTGTGAGTGGATCAGTTCGTCAGTGAGAACATTTTTTGTGAAAGACCTTTTTCCGTTTCGGCGAAAATGTAAAATGGCTGACTGCCGGGAGCAACGTGTGGTGTGAAATTTTGCTTCCTGTTGGGGAAAACACCCGCGGAAACGCTTGTAATGCTTAAAATAGCTTATGGGGAAGATACTTTAACTAAAACACGTTTCTACGAGTGGTTTCAGCGTTTTAAAAATGGAGAAATGTCGACTGAAGACCAGCCTCGTTCTGGGAGCCCTTCAACGTCAAGAACTGATGACAACATTGAGAAAAACCAGAAAATGATTGAGGGAGAGCATTCGAAGAAAAAGGGCAGATTTGTAGAGCACAGCGGATTAGTCCTTCCATTATGACAACACACCGCCCTGTCTGTGAAGCATTTTTTGATGAAAAACGGTATGACACCGATTGCTCACCCCCCCCCCCCCCATTCACCGGTTCTTGCTCCCTGCGACTTTTTTTTGTTCCCCCGACTCAAAAGGGATATGAAAGGTAATCGTTTTGAGACTGTGGAAGAGGTGAAACAAAAATCGCTGGATGGACTAAAGAACATTCCATTAAGTGAATATTAACAATGTTTTGAACAATGGAAGAAACGATTAGAGAAGTGCATTGCTGTCAATGGTAATTACTTTGAAGGTGACCAAAATTTGGTGTAAAAATATTGAAATATAAAGGAGTTATGACCAAATTCCCGTTTTTATTGGGTCCCCCCTAGTACTCTTCTACTTTTTTCAAATTCTAAAACACTTAGCCTATTTAAATATACACTTAACAAAATAAAACAACTTTTCAACACAGTATTTGGTATACAAACAATTAAAAATATATTGCATTGATAAGCATTAAATAACAGAACATATAAATAGCACAATTACTTTGTACATTAATAAATTATTACACTTATTAAAGAATGTCTGAAGAAATGATTGCTGAAAGTTGTAAAGTCTGTTTCTTCCCATATTTTTTGTGATCCTAATGAAAGAGGAAAGCCAAGGAAGTGATAGATAACGGTAAAATCAAAGTTGAAAAGAGGAGAGGTTAAATAGAAAACTCTTGAAGAAAAACAAACCTATGACAGAATAACATGGTGAGGTCTTATAAACCATACCCAAGAAACAAGCGGGAAATTATGTTAATTTGAAATCAATTGTGTTAAAAATACGAGGATCATCCATAAAGTAAAAACCGTTTGACATTGGCGTGTATCTCCAACCTAGTTGGTCATTGTTGCCATAACAATGAACTCCTCCAGCCATTACAAGCTAGGTCTGTAACAAACTGACGCTGAGCAAACGTTTTATTTTTTTCATGTTTTTAAAATATATGACAAAATATAAATCTGTGAAGTGTGTATCATTCTGTTTTTTTAATGAATAAAAAGTTCGATGTATGAAATTTACAGACAAATGAAGGAAGTCTATGGTAATAGTGTGATGAATGAAGCTTCTGATAGGAAATAGTGCATTATGTTTAACGAAGGATGAACGTTCTGGTCGAACATCTCTGATCATTAAAAAATTGAAGGAAAAAAAAAACTAACAACAAAATTCAGGAAGATAGATGTTTCACTTTAAGTAGTTTTCATAGTCTCCTGAAATTTCAAGATATTTAACTACATAAAATTGTCTACTTTGGTTACAAAAAAAAAGTAACTCGTTGTTATCATCAAGATGGAGACAGACTTTTGGATTATACTGTTATTGATGATGAGACAAGGATATCTCATTGAATACCAGAAACAAAATGTCCATCAATGAAATGGTATTTTTCCAAATCCCCCAACAAAAGCTTATAACAACAAAAGTGTATATTATCGAATGCCAAGAGGACAAATCGTAAACTTTGTCAGATATATTCATATATTCAGATTGTCAGATACTTCATTGTCACTGATGATGCAGGGAGAGTTGTGGTCTGCTAGAGTGGCATGGAGAGAAATCAGAGAGTTGGCAAGAGATGGAGTTCTATGGCAAGCCTTTGGGAATTCCCTACATTCTGCATGGGAATGAAGGAAATAAGTCAAGTTATCGCCTTTCAGAACAAAACAGTGTGAAATCTTGTTCAGCGGCCACTCAACTGCCACAACTCAAACTTTACTTCAACATTTCGGTTGGGATGTTTTTCAGCACCTACAATATAACCCTGATTTAGCATCCAGTGATTTCCATCTATTTTCTAACTTGAAAGAGTTTTTACGTGGCAGGCACTTTGAAGATGACAGCTGAAAGAAGTTGTCACTGAATGTTTCAAAAAGTTGGCGCCAAGAGATAATAGGCGTAGAAAAAAATGGTACCTTGTTATGACAAGTCTTTAAATTTATAACGAGACTATGTATAGAATAGTTGTTAGCTTTTTGTAAGTCTTAAATAAATATGTTTTGTATATCAAAACATTATTTACTTACTGGACAACCCTCGTATGTAACCTATTCTCTATTATTCAAATTTCAGTTTAACTCAATTTATATTTAATAACTTTTCATGATTAACAACATCAATAAGGCGATTGTTTAAAATAATTGTTCTATAAATTACTGCATTCAAAATTGAAATATTGTATACGAACTATTATGTAATAATAAATACTGTATATTTAATATTTATTTACATTTGTGCAAAATTACAAATTAAATTTAAATTTTATAAATTCAACATTACACATCAGTGACTAAGACAAGATGCATAATATCTATTTTTACATTTATTTATAGTCTAAATTGATTTAAATATATTTTACCACATTTATGTATTCGGTCCTTCTATTATAGGTTTTTCTAAGGACTGCCTATTATCTTTTAGTTTGTCACGGTCTTCTTCAGGATCTTCAGTTTCATCAGCTAATTCGCAAGTTGTGTTTACGTGTTCATTAAAAACCTCACTTTTGTCAGCATAGACATGATGACCAGCTCCTGCTATTGTCTGTAAAGTAAAATTTCAAATGAGATGCAAACAATAAAAAAAAAATATATTTATTGTTTTTCCTTGTTGTTTAAAGATGTAAAACCTCTCTGTCACCTTGTAAAAAAAGAAGACAAAATAAAGACCCCTAACCTTCGAATAATCTAATAGTGTCAGGGTCTGGAGAGAACAAGAGAGACCTGATAGAGATGAACAACAACAATGAGATGAATAAGAAGGATCTAACCCAAGAAATGGTGTAGATTCAGACAAGGGCTCACGGATTGTCAAGCCCATATTCACTAAAGTGATATTCTAAGAGAAAATAAATATATAACCATTAAATTAAATTTTTAAATTATGTCATACATAATATACAGTAAGGTCCAGAGGACAAATCTCAACATTCATTTAATTCCATCATACAGTAAACTCGTGATTATCCAGTCCGGGCTGTGGTGTAAATAATATTAAATTGAATTCACAAATTTACTCTTAAAAACAGTTAATTTATAATACTTTTAGATTGTAAGACCTTATGAAATATACGCCTACACTCACAGTACAAGTTTTCAGTGTAGTTTTTATATCCCAAATAATTACAAACTCTTGCTTTATTAACAGCTTTGTTTAAATCACTGTAGCTGTGCGAGCGATGTACGAAACTATGTTGATATATTATCAGTTGTGTAATTTTATAACTGTCCGTTAAAATGTAAAAAATGCAAGAACTATGTTGTACGATATTTGTTATCTTCATTACATTCTTTAAATAAATGTTCAAATTTTAAATTTCCTTTCGTAATTATTCCTAATTAACTTCTTTCTTTTTTTAATTCTATAAAAACCTGTTTAAATATGCTATTAAATGCTACTGATATTCAATTATCACAAATTTGGGTATTGCTTACAAAAGAACAGATTCACCCTCAACACCTGGCATTTATGTTATCTGGTCCAGCCAACCGCCAGCTGAATAGTTGCAAGCTTACTGCATTTTCTTAGTCAAATTCGGTTAAAATATTAATAGTTTTTTACAATTAATTAAAATAACAATAATACTACAATAATTTTTAAGCAAATTTAATTTACTTAAAAGTTATCAAAATGAATAAAGAGAGAGCTAGAAACTATTCTAGCTGCAACCACTCCATGAAAATACAGTTAATTGAGTAAAGGATTTCAACAAGCAAGTGTTGTCAAAGACTCCTCTTAAATACAGTCTGGTTTCAATATTTTTAGATCAGGTTTTATTAATAAAAAAAAAAAACTTAATGTTGCTTTCATACCAGGTATTATAATTATGTAAATCTTTATTAATGTAATAGTATGTTTAAATTTAAGATAGCAAACTGAACTACCTTGAAATCGCTTATACAAGATTGTATTTTTTACTTAGCCAGTATACAAGTAAAACTAAAGTTTGGTAATTGCCAAAATTTTCAACTCTCTTTTTTACATATTTCATAACCTCAGAAAACCGGAAAAGTTATTTTTGACTATCTGTATGTAAGCACAATAGCGGCCACAAAAATTATGAATTTTGGTAAAGGAGACTATGGTATGTTCTTATAGATCCTATTGAAATTCAGAAAATCTAATTGAAAATATCATAATGGTGGTTATTTTAATCTGTTTTTGTTTTGTTTTTAATTCGTAATTTGCGAGTTATTCAATTTATATCACACTAAATGAGATCCAAATTTGAAGATTTCAATTCGTTATGTAGTGGTATTCTGTATGTAATGGACCCCACCTCTATACAATGACAAATGGCAAAATTATTGTCAAAAATGTTATTTTCAACACTGACCTCCCAAGGTAAAGTCGACTCACTGATATGAGCGAATCGAGTAGAGATTTTTTAATGTATACACAACTATGAAGCCCACTAAGACCAAACCAATGTCAAGAAAGTTGTGATGTTCAGAAAACCTGTGTATCAACAGTTTTAAACAAACATATCCCTTTCGATTTAACAATACAATTTAACATTTTCTACAATATCCAAGAAACAACTTTTGGGTATTACATTGAGAGGATCTGCTTGTATGATCAGGCTTGTTTCAATCGTGTGACAAGTCATACAAATTGTTTTGCATTTTATGTTTGCACGTTTTGAATTGAAGAACACTCGCACAATAAAACTCCATAATGCAATGCGGGTAAATGAGTCCATAGTAGGCTTTCTTTAAAGTGAAGCGAGTGAAGTAAGCTTCCATAAAATTTCCGGTGAACATAATTTGTAATTTATTACATATACTGTTAATTTGGTTTTCACGGGTTAATTTATTCTCTCGGCACAAAGACAAATCATAATTGTATTACAAACTTAACCTTATCCATAAAATGTATTTACATTACATTAAAAACTTATTAGTTTTACAAAAAAAAAATCAGTAAGTTTACACATATTATGTAATATTTTTAAGTGGATTATGTTTTTAGATTGGCCTCTAATTTTATGTCATAGATTATATAACTCTTGATTCCTAGGGAAAATGATTTGTTATTATCTATCCAAATGTCTTTTTTATATTTATCTTATCACAAAATTCTCTACAAGTCATGTATTGATATCTGTTCTATTTATATAATTAAAACAAATACGTTTCTTCTATACTACATTTCAGTTTATTTAATACAATGAAGTTGCTTTATTACTCATCTAAAATAACACATCCTCAAATAAACCCAAGATTTATACAAAATAAACTGTGTGTATTCTGAAAGAATAAAACTTGAACAATAAACAATTTAGTAACCTTTCTATTTAAAAGTAAACTTAAGTTTGTACAACAACCAGACTTTCTTTTCATTGTAGTTAGTAGCACTGAAACTCCTGCACATAAAATATTAACAAAATTGTGATCTCTAGAGTGTTTACTAATAGCATTGAATTTAAATCTTAAAGAAATTCCACAGCACGATAATGTAAAGCTTCAATATACAGAGTGTAAAATAAGTTGTGATGCACCTCGATATAATTTATCTATTGCTATATCAACATGAAACCTCTACCATACCTATTATAACACTTTCTGTTGTTTTTAAGGGGGTTAAAATTTATGCATCCTTTTGTAAAGGGAGAATAGGGGGCAACTTTAATTTTTTAAATGGCAACCCCTATCTTGTGAGATATCATTGGAAAAGACTATACAATAGAAAAATAATGGCACAACCCAAAAATTTCTAATACATCCCTGGCAAAAGTTACATGAAAAAATAAGTTATCTCTTACCTGTTTTAATGTAACAAGTGCTCGAATGTGTGACCTTCGGTGGTTTGGTAGTGTGCTAACCATTTGTAAAAACTGAGACACTGTTTGCAAAAGATTCTCTTGGAATGGTTTGAGCCTATTGTAAAACTCTACCCTGTAGGTCAATGACATCAGTTGGCTTAATTTCATAAACAAGGTTTTTCATGTGACACCCAAAAGAAATAGTCTAGTGGATATAGTCAGGACACCTTGCTGGCCATTCCACCTTCTCAGATAACATTGTCCAACTATTGTCATACATCACAGCTTTTCCAATGATAAGTCAGAAGATAGGGGTTGTCTTTTAAAAAATGAAAGTTGCCCCTTATTCTCCCCATTCAAAAGGGGGGCATACATTTTAACCCCCTTTAAACACCAGAAAAAGTGTTATAATAGGTATGGTAGAGGTTTTATGTTGATATAGCAATCCATTAAAAATATATCAAAGTGTATACAGATTATTTTACACTCTGTATTGGTTAAACAGTTGTAGTGAGTTCAATTTAGACTGCACTATTATAAGAGGGGGTAAAATGTGATATGGGATGTTGTCCATGAAGTAGGACGTTAAATAGCAGCACTAGAAACTCTGATTTCTGAGCTTCAAACCATACTTATCTACATGAACATGACTTATCTATTTTATATGTAAAATCAATGTTAATAGTATATAGTAAACAAAAAAAGGTGCCAAATTACTGCTATGGTAGAATCAGTGGACATTTCATAGTGCCAGGTGTCTGCGTAAGACCACAAGATCTATAATATTAATTTTTTTCCTTGTTATTTAAAGGCGAAAAACCTCTATCATCATCTACTTAAAAAAAAAAAAAAAGGGGGGGAAAGAAGAAGAAGAAAAGTGGATAAAATATCCCTAGGTACTTGAATACTTCAAAAGCGTCAGGGTCGGAGAAAAACAAAAGTTGGTCAAAAGAAACCTGAAAGGATAGACTAAAGAGCGCCCCTGAGAGATTCTATATTATAAATTTACTTATGTACTTGTAATAAATTGTATCAACTTACCTTGATGTCTGTATAAGACATTTTAGACCGTTTTTCACTGATTATCTGTCCAGCTCCATTATCCAACCATGATCTTGAACCATATAACATAGTAATGGGTATGTCAGCTCTTATATGGTCTATACGATTAACCATAGGATTCTTAGCCCAACCTAATCCTGAAGTCATTGCATGAAAAGCTCCTTCTCCACTGAAAACATAAATTATATCATATTTTAGAAAGCTGGAATCAAAACAACAATTATTACTTTAATCTTTGATTTTTAATCTTATCGTCTGTATTACAAAATATGTCCCAGCCACAAAGTTAAACTGCCACTTCAGTGTTCTGTGCTGTTTACGATTCATCGAAATCTTGGGAAGGAGCCAACCTGAGAATTTGTGTGTGTGTGTGTGTGTGGGGAGATATCTCTAGTTGTCTAGATAGATTCTAATTGCCTAGTTTCCTACACTAACCTAACTTATTCACGAGGGAGGAGGACTATGACATTCTAGGAAACAAGAGTGTTATAGCTCAAACCCATCACTCTTGCACAATCCTAGTTAATACAAATTTGTTTCAATATTTTTATGATACATATAATTTATATAGCTGATATAATTAGATAATTACTATTTTCACCGTGTGTGCAAGAGACGCTGTCAAAATAACAGAACTCATCATTTTTTTTAATATGCATTCAGCAACAAGTAAGAAAAAAAACTGGTAAACTACCTTGAGACATTAAATTCAAATGAAACGCAGATAAGTCTCATTTTAATAAAAATGAAACTTCTAGTCGCAGCTATAAAAATATATCGGTACATAATGCCGTCAATGTTGAATAATATAGCATAATATATAAAAATAACAAGACATAATTTATATATATTTTACCTTTAAAATTTGAAGAATAAAATTTAAAACACTATTACTACGAAAATTTAACTAAATTACTTACGATGGTCTCTGCGCATTACATTGGAATATGTATTGTGAAACTGCATGAGCATCTCCATTCACAGCACATGAAAACTTTTGTACTAAATCAGGCCTGGCTTTTTCAATTAACTTTTGACCTGACAATAGAAACAAACACTGTAACAGCTTCTTAATAGAAACAAATTATATTTTGGAATTAGGTATTAGTTTATATTTTGTTTATTAATCCATTCATCACTTTTTATGTAATTAGGACTCATTTTTGGTTATAACAAGCTTTCAGCCTTATATGTAATATAATTAGCTTCAAATTGATGGAGTTGTAATTGCTTTTTTAATATTTAAATGTTATAAACTCGGTTAACTATTCAAAATGGTTATATTGATCTAAAGGTAACTCATTTTTTATGTAAAAAATATAATTTCACTAGGTGAAATAAATTTTTCAATTCTAACAATCGTGGTATAATTTTAATTTCAATGTAAATGATAATTTTTTAGCTTAAATGCAAAACATTAACTTCTGATTTCATTGTCATAAGGTTTTTAGTAATCTTCAACAAATTTAAAGATGTATTCACATCAAAAAACATTTTCACAATTTTTTTTTCAAAATATCATCTATTCAAAATTGTTTGTCAAATTTCATGAACACTTTTAATTTTATACTAAATCCACTAAATGTGGATACAAAATGTGTTGTCCTTCAATATGTAAACGTGATATATTTTGTCCATGTGATGACAAGTTGTTAATTTTGATAGAATTTTTGTTATATGTGAAATTAACAACTTTGGTTTCAAAGAGTAATTTTATTTATGACCCTTTTAGGTTTTTACCAATAACTGTAATAAGGGACAACAACAAATAAATTTTGCACAATCCTAATGAGTCAATGAGCTAAATTTAGTTGAACATTTTATAACATTTGTGAATGACAACCGCTGAATGAAATTCAGATTTTAAATTCCTTTATTTTAAAAGCATTTAAACACTAAATTATTACTGATAAAATTTAAAATCTGCTTTAAGGTTAGAGTTTAATAGAGCACATAGCCTATTAGTTTAGATTTTGTATGGATAGGAGACACAGGCTTACCTTGGAAAGTGGTCCTTGGTATTACCTAATAGTACACAAATAGGACCTAACACACAAAAAACACTAAAGTTCTGAAATAATTTGTAAAGACTGTTCACTTTCTTAATCTAAGATACATCTGTACTGAGAGTTGAACCACAGTTTTTTCCCCTTTTTTGTGTGTGTGTTTTCCTATTTGTGTACTATTAGGTAATAAATATCAAGAACCACTTTCCAAGGTTAGCTTGTGTCTCTTTTCCAAATTTAAACTAATAGGCTATGTGGCCTATTAAACACTAACCTAAAACCAGATTTTAAATTTTATCAGTAATAATTTTGTGTTTAAATGCTTTTAAAATAAAAGTTTGACTTAACCATCTTTACATAAAATATTTACATAAGTGGACAGTAATTGGTTGTAAACTACTTGTATTGAAGGAAGATTATGAATACTATATCAGGGGGTAAATCTATTAGGAAAATAAGAAACATAGCACCTTTAAGCTACGTAGATAGACTTTGACCTCTGCTATTATAGATATATTAATACTGCTTTTATTCATTAAATAACTGAAAAATTATGAAATTAAAGATACAAACAAAAGCTATTAATAACCTCCACCAAATAGGCTATGAATTACATGTAAAATAATAAATCTACAAAATTAAAAAGTTTAAGGAAACTACTACAGTAGTTTAAAAGTAGTTATTGATAATCATAAAATTCCTCGATAAAAGCCCAATAAAAGTCAGAATACATAGAGCCTCATGGAAGGATAAAACAACTACAGTAGACACTTCCAATAGTCCAGCAGCATTCAATGGTCCGGAACGCCTGATGGTCCAGCACCATCATAGGTATATAATATAATGTACCTGTACATACATAATAAATTCTTTTTACGTTACTATAGGCGGAAACATAGTTGTATTACGTTGTGGTTCGGCAATGTGTACACCTAGTGTACTTGAAAGTGTTCGGCAAACTTCGGGTTTCCTCGAGTGGTTGTTTCAGCCGATGAACAAATAGAAGAAAAGGAACAAATCAGCTGGATTGAAGCGGTAGATGCATTAAAACAAGTTTATAACTTTTGTTGAAGCAAACTCACGTATAACGTTATACTTGTTATAACGTATAACATAACACGTACAGTATAACTGTATAACTCACGTATAACAGTTATAATTTCTGAACGAATATAACTGTTCAGAAATCATTCATTTCCATATTGTGGTCGTGAGAAATAATTTCTTTTTTTTTAAGAAAATGATTCTAGAAAACAAAAAGACATTAGAGATTTTTTAACAATGAGACTTGTAAATTTACAAATTACTGTATTACTAAACTCTAAGTATTTCAATTAAAAGTTCACTGTAGGACTTTTGTAGTTATGTCAATATATTGCTGTAGTTGTACATACATACTGCATTTAAAATGTAGTGTACAATAAATAAAAAATAAGTTTTGTTCTATACTGTATAGTATTTTTGATTTGAAACTGTTACCCTCATGTTCCTGGTAAAAGATACAATATTTGCTTTATAACATCATGTTACAGCTATATTCGCTGTATTCATACATTCATATATTTCACTACTAGTAATAACTATTGTATGAATCACTTCCATCACTGGCTTCTTTCCCACTTGTCTTAAACGTGTACACTCGCTCCACAATGAATTGAATTTAGATTTGGATGTTTGGTTAAAGACAAAAAACCTTGTGGTAATCGTCGCCTAAAAAAAAGAGCATAAAAAAAGACCTCTAGCTTAAACAGCGTCGATGTTGGAAGAGAAGAAGAGAGACCTGATATGTAAGATGGGTATCTCACCCAAGATTACTATAAGAGAGGTTACCTTAGGATTACCACAACCACACTCACTATAAATGAGTCCCTGAGGAGTTTTTTTGTTTTTTTGTAATTTAAAAGCATGGTATCATTTTTTTCCCCCAAAATAACAGAAGAAACCAAACAAGCAACTATAAAGAGCTGTTTCTTTCATGGGATCTGACTTTGTCCATCAAGCAAACTACAAACGTCTTGATTAATATTACGAGATAACAGCCGAGAATGAGACCATGTTAAGAATGACCCAACATTTTGTATAAAGTTGGTAAGAACTAAGAAGTCTCTAGAATTGAATGGTTAAAAATTTTACAAATTGTGTTTAAACTTTAATGGATAGGCAGTAAAATCTAAACATAAAAGACTATATATCCTATTAAATTTTAAGAAAGTAATTAATTTATGGGTTTCAAATAGAATTAAATAATCTTCCCACTTGTTCATAAACATAAACAAAATGAATTCATAACAATATCCAAAAAACCCGGAAAATTGAATTTCAAAAAACAAATAACTCCAACTCCTTAATTTTGATTAAAATCACTTGGGCTAATTTGAGATATACATCTTTTTTAAATGATGTACATGGTTCATTTTCGCTTTTAGGCGTATCTTCTAAAACAGCATTTTTATTTTGTGATGCTTCAAATAATATGTTTTGTTTGGATCCTTAGGAGGTTGTTTCAGAAAAACTTGATTATTATTATTATTATTGTCAACTTTTACAAAAGATTATTATTTCTTTGTGTCTTAGGTAAATACCCACAAATTTTTAGTAAATAAATTTTTCAAAATCGAGATTTAGTTACAATATTTCCACACACCAAATTGGTCCATTACCGACAGACACTATTCCAAGAAATTACCTCAAAATAGATATTTCTTTGAGAAATTTACATTTTTTTGACCTATCACATTACTTTCTTCATAAAATATATTGACAGTAAAATAATGTCTTTTAATATATCATACTAGAGAACAGTGTACCTCAACTAGTAAATACAAGTGTCCAGTTTGTTACAGTTTGAATTATTGAACCGTTAAAGATTGTGCAGACTCAAGGTGAGATGGTGTTGGGCTTTTTCTGTATGTTACGGTTCTCACAATTTTAAATAGTCTAACAGGTATAACACACAAATTTTACTTTTTTGGAGTTCTTAATTAAACCACATAATTACTTTTCATTCTTTTTTTTTTCTTTATTAGTGATAAACCCTCGGTCATAATTGCCTTATTAAAAAGGGTAAAAAGATAAAATAAAAACCCATAGCCTTTGAATACACTAACACTGTTATGGTTGGAAGAGAACAAAAGTTAGTAAATAGTGATAAGAGACTAGGAAAAATGAAACAGAGTGATATAAACAAATTATAATCTATATGAAACAAAGTGTATATCTAACTCGGGATTGCAGTGCCTGTACTCACTATATGTAAACCCCTGATGAGTAGTGACTTTTGAAACAGTTTAAATAAATGACTTATTTTAAGTAATAAAAATAGTGCATAAAAATAAAATAAAACTATGAGCTCAATGAACAAAGCCACACAACAGCATTACAAAGCATATTAATGTTAGTAAGCAATGCAAATAATATTCTTGTTAAATAATTAAGCAATTCCAATGCTGTTAAAGGCAATGTCACTGAATTTACCAAATGGACCTGCAACTCTAATGGCCCAGAGTGGATTTAGTGGTTGAAGTGTGAACAGCAACGCACGCGCCCACATTGGTAATTTACTTTTCTTTTGTTCAATCACTTCTGGATCTGGTTTTACAGCAAATCCCCAAGGATCAGCCAATATTAGATGTTTTACTCTGAAAGATATAAACGTTACGTTAGTTAAAAACCAACTGAGTTGTTCTTAGTTCAAATGGAAGAATCTGTATTTTTCTTGTTGTTTAAAGGTAAAAAACCTATTGGCATCATAAAAAAGGAAGAACATAAAGGACCCTAACCCCTCAAAATACTTTAATAGGGTCAGGGTCAGAAAATAATAAGTTGGCCAAGAGAGATATTAAAGATGAAAGAGAGGGATTTACGCAAGATTACACAAAACGATGTAGATCCAGCTAGGATCCCTCAGGATTGCATTCACTAGGTGAGCACCTCAGGGTGAACAATCTAATTTAAATAAATGTTTAACGCTTTGAGAACTAAACCTGTCATTGAACATTTGTTTGAAAAGCTACCGTGAACAGTTTAACCACATGACCCCCAGGATGGGGTTTAGAAAAAAAAAAAAAGAATAAATTAATTATTTAGGTATTAATACATGTTTTTTAGTACAGAAAAAATAAATAATTGGAGTACAAAAAAATTAAATATACCAAAATTAATGAAATATTATGAAACAAAATAAGAGGGGGGAGGAATATTTATTCCCTGTTTCGAAACAAGCTTAGATCTATTCTATATATTGGGCAATGTATAGTCTATTTAAATAAAGCAGTCAGTAACAGTAAACATTGTCACTCATTGTTCACGTGATACAGACGTGATTTACACACAAGGCTACTGAAATCTACCCTGCAGGATCAGTTTGTTAGATGGTACCGTGGTAAGAAGTTGTCTTCCATTCAAATGGAATATCAACACATACGGCGCCTAGCGGAAAATATGCAAGCCTCCAACCAAGTACATCAAAATTACGAAAATTTCGATTCTCCATCTTCAAATAATTAAATAGGATTATTTCCGTACATCTTTCGCCCACATAGTCCATAACAGATCAATTCTAAATTAATTAACCTCTCTGAGAAAAATATAAAACCAACATGACATGAGCATTCAAAATAAATATCAAAGTTTAAAGATTATAGTTTGTAGGCCTGGACTAAACAAAACAAATTTCTATCTTTGTAATATTGTAGTTTTCTATTTTATTTATTTATTGTTATGTTTATATCAATGTGCAATATAAATTTAAAAGAGGGAAAAGAGGTGTATAGATTGAAAACAAATATAAATAATCAATCATCTCTAATAATCATTCATATAGTAATGTTGTGAGTCCTTTTTCAAGTAGTTGTTGCATTGACATTATATGATATTACAGGGTCCAGGAGTGTACGAGAAGTGAGAGAGATGCCAGTATATGTTGGAAAGAGAGGCCAATAAAACAACTCAGTATCACGTGAACAGTATGTTGTCAACTACTGACTGTGGCTTATTTAAATAGACTATAGTTCCAGTAGAACCCCTCTTAACCGGTCTAGTCGGGACTGACACCCAGGCCGGTTGCCCGTTTGGCCGGTTAATCCGAGGTTCCCGTGAAAAATCGGTTTTCGTTCAAAGAAAGCTTATTTAATCAGGTAGCACTAAGAATTATTATGCAATTAAGATGTTATTGCAACTCATTTAATTGTACATAAATGTATCGTATATATTATGTAATGTATATTATACATCAAACATGAAAAAATTAAACACTACAAAGCTTTTTTACAGATTCCCCTCTGTCAAGTCTTTTGACACATTTAACCGCGTCTCAAACGAAACCAACACACGCTTCCGAAAACTGAAAAGAAATGTTATATTTTCCATAATGTATACTAAAATTATTCGTGGAAAAAAAGCGGCCCATCAAACGTTTTTGTGGGTGTATGTCTGCTATACCGACGGGAGCCAATGCCGCGGTGTTTTTATGCCGCCAACAATAGGATACCGCTATCGACAAAATCGTTTGACTCGCCGCTGCTTTGGTGCCGCGGTGTTTTTATGCCGCCAACAATGGGATACCTCTATCGACAAAGTCGTTTGACTCACCGCCACTTTGGTGTTTCAATTACAATTTATTTTCGGAAACTCTCATCCAACCAGTACACTACGATATAGGCCGGTTAATCCGAGGACCGGTTAATCCGAGGCCGGTTAACAGAGGTTCTACTGTAGTATTAATTAGTATCAATTATCAATGAGACAAATTGCACATATGTAATAAACATTTTATAAAGAATTTTACTTAATAAAATAAATATAAAAGAATCTAACCTAGGGCAGGTAAAGCCTATATTAATATAATTTAACACATAATACATCGACTTATCACGGTACCTCTAGAACCACACGATTACCAGGAAGAGATAAACACAATTAAATAAATCGCCACAAAACCTCTAAATTGATCAATTATTATCAAAACAAACCAATAAATTTAAGAGACCTCAGAAAGAGAAAACAAAATCAATTTTTGTTTCAACGGAATATGGCAACATTCTTCCTAAGGTAATCCTTCCCAATTTAAAGATATTATTAGGACAATCACTTTCCCCCCACCAATAACATCGTCCAAAAATTACTTCGCCCCTGTAACACAAAATCATTGGAAAACCAAACAACTGTCTATAAAATAACCTGCGATAACTGTGACAAAATTTATGTTGGCCAAACTGGAAAAGCATTCAAGATACGTTTTAATGCCAAACTATTTCAAATAACAAGTCCAATTATGCAAGACATTTAATTAATAAAAATTGGTTACACAGACTTTAGACAAAACTTAAAACCAATAAAGATTTGTAAAAATTAATGGTTCAGAAGTAATTGGAAAAAAAAAACAAAAATTAAACTTGACTGCTGTCATATAAGCTGGATTTTAATTGTATATAATTTACACTGAAGACAGTATATAAATATTTTTTCAAAGACAGTGACCATGGCTGATTTTCAATTTTTGGTGATTGGTGATAATTAGTTTTGGTTTGTTTTCATTTGGATTTCGGAATGGATTAGAGGTTGTGCAATGTCTTTACACCATTTATTTAAATACCTGTCTGGATAAGAGATTGCGTAAGAAGTTGCTAAAAATCCTCCCATACTGTGACCTAACAAAATCATTTTGTTGAGTTTCATTTCGTTGCGCCATTCTTCAACAGATAACACTAACTGTCGCTCTGCTTCGTCACCGTCAGTACTAAAATTTGGTCTTGAACTTCTCCCAAAACCTAAACAAAGATCCACAACAATGGAGTAACTTTACATAAACATCTCATTCAGCTTGCATAATTATACTTAACCAGCCTAATTGTACAATGTAATTCAACTAGATTTTTTAAATGTAATATCCTAAAGTTGGTTTAGTGGGACTTCTAGGAAATGTTTTTTTTATTGGTAGATTATGAATAACTTCGCTAGTGTCAGTGTCTCAGCCCTAACAGGCCTCCAAGCTGTGGCATTTATGAAAAGAAACCTCCACTTGTTATGCTTGTTTCAGCGACTCATAACTATACAAATATTACATTTTCTTGGGAAATCAGAATTTGAATTAATTATTCACAATAACTTTTGTAACAATTTGAAATGAATTATAAATCAAATAAATTCAAACATTCTTTAATGAGTCTTGAAGTTTAAACCAACGAACTCTTTGACATCTAGCGGTAGCCAATAAAAGTGCTAACTAGCAAATCGCCTAATTTCAATCCACTTTCCGACAAAATCTTAGCAAAACTAACAATCAAAACATTTCCTCTTATTTGGCAATATGTTTTCTATCACAAATTTTTTTCAAGCAAATCCATCTATCTAGAAAAGGGTAATCAAAATTCACATAACCATTTTATAACATGAGAATATTAATTTGAAAATCAGCTTAAATATTACTCATTATAAAAAATAACTTTGGCCTATACCACATTTTAGAAGATTATGAAATATTTACAGAACAACAGAAAAAAAAGGATAATATTCTTTAACAGACCATATATTTCTGTATCCAAATTATTTCGCAAAAAAATCTTAAATACATATGTATAATTAATTATACAATAGAAAGTCGATGTTTGTTGCATTTTATAAGTAAAAGACTGGACATTACATTTAATTTGTGATGTAATGCCACACCTATCTATCAGCACGTTTTCTGATTCGTCCTTGCAATTTCGTACATTTCAATTAGTTCTTCTGCTTAACACGTTCAAAGAAACATAGAAATTAGGTAATTAATTAAAGGGTACTTACGTATTAATACCACCGCAGCAGAAGTTGCGCTAATGCGCATGCGCCAAGAGCAATAATAATTATTAAAGTTAATAATTTGCTTACTTTGTGATTATATATATATATAACCACCTGGCCAAACCTTTCGTAAGTTTATTGAAGTTAATAATTTGAAATTAGATCACGGATAAACATGAGCTGTAAAAGTGAACATTTGTCATTATGTCCAACAAGTCGTTAACCTATAAATATGTTAGATTTGATAGTTTTTTAGGCGTGTGTGTGTGTGTTTATATATATATATATATATATATATATATATATATTCATACCCATAGAAGAATAATCAAACAACAAACATCAAACAAACAAAATCACAAATCAATCACATTTAATTCAGAGAGCTCAAGTTTCAAGCACTGGATTACTTTTGATGCAAAATTTAAGAAAAATAAAGAGATTGTTGAGGAACCCTTCCTTTGGAACAGATATATTTTTCTAATTTCTGAATGTAAGAGTTGAAATTTTGAAGAATAAATCCTTAAATATCCTCAACAAAGTCATCTCCAACAAAAAAAGGCAGTGAAGTTATGAATAAAAATTACCTTTTATTACAAATACATATATTGAAGAATAAAGAAAAACCAATAAAAAACAGATCAGACAAAACTGGTGAGATCCATTCATATTTTAATCAACATACTTGCATAGATATATTTTTTTTTTGAAACCTTTTATTATAGAATTGTGTTGACATTTTCTTTAACCAACAAAAAAACTGTGAACACAACTAAATGATTTTAACCTAAATGTAAATCCCATAACCAAAACCAAAGTCCAGCTTTAGAATCACATTTGACTATTTAAAGTTTGATATTTATTATTTGAACCAATTGATAGAACATTTATATGATAATGACTTTATTTTAATAATTTGATAAATTTGGGAAAAGCCGGCACTTTACCTCCCCCCAGAGATAAGATTTGGTACCATCAATAAAGTTTCGATAAATCGAACTATAACCAGACTTATTTCTTAATACCCGAGAGCAATGATTCATATGCAATGAATATTTATTAATTTAAAGAAAGTGACAATTTAAATAATTAACTATTATGATTTCTTAATTTTACCTAAACCGAATTTTGTTTTGTTTTAAAGAGAAATAATATCATATAATTTTGAATTACATAAATAAAATATTTTGATCTTTAGTAAATGTTCTTTTCTTTGTGTTTACTTACGCAGTAAAAATTTTAATTTCTTCTTTTATTTACTGATCTTCACTTCACATGGCATTATGAAACCAAAAATGTGAATTTCGACATGCCATTCGTCCATTGTCATCTGTATGTAACCACAATAGCGGCCACAAAAAATAAGATATACCACAATTTGGTACAGCGGCCTATAATGTGGTCATTATCCTATTGAAATTCAGACAAATCAAATTGAAAATGTCAAAGTGGTGGCCATTTTAAACAGTTTCTTGTTCATATCTCGTACGTTATTCAAATTATAATAGCCTAAATTAGATAAAAATTTGAAGATTTTACTTCTGTATGTAATGGTACTAAGCCCACCTCTCTACAATGACAAATGGTGAAATTATTGACAAAAATGTAATTCTTAACCCTGACATCCCAAAAACATGTGATCTGCCATATTGACAAACTGATAACCAGTTATTATTTAACCCTTAGAGCACCGGAGCAAAAAAAAAAAAAAAGATTGAAAAATACCAGTGAGTTTTGTATCTGACTGCTGAGAAATACCAGCCCTTTTTAGACCTTTCTGCATAACTTTACATTTTTGCTAATAAAACCTTTATTTTTTAGTCAAACGGAATGATTTTTTTTTTTAAATGTGTGTATTTCTATTATTTATCATAATATTAATTTTATTTACTCATAACAAAAGTAATTTTTTTTTTTTTTAAATCAAATGTACTCACCATATTTTGTTTTGTTGTTTTTTTTACGTTCATTTGTAGAAACTTGCTTCAAAAAAAATTTTTTTTTACAAATACTTCACTTCACTAAAAACTATAACTAAAACTGTACACAGTCACAAAGTTTGAACAAAATCTAACGAAAAACAAAAAATTTACACTACATTGAAAAAATCATAGTTCCTAGGATTCGAACTGTTATTTTATTGAAGTTTATAATTAGGACATTGTTCAATACAAAATGTCAGAAGAAACACAAATTAAATCCATAAAATACCACACATATATACACTAAATATTACAATACAAAAACATTTCTTATTGAAGTCTTTCTTCCAGCATGCCAAACAAAATTAAACAGAAGTAAAACATGTACCATGATTTGGCAAACACAATGGGTGTACACCTTTTTTACATTTTATACACTGGAAAGTAGATTTTTTTCTTTTCCCTCCAGCTTTTGTACTGGCAGCACTACAAACAGAACAGTTCTTTTCTCTGTCCATTGGTATTTTTTCTAAAGATGGTCTTAAATTTACTCTGGCATCTCCGCCCCCTAACATATTAGGTGTCGCTACAGCCCTACCAGTACAATTTGGAGAATTTTGTTTATTTCTGTTTGTCAGCCAGTTATGAGACAAATCTTCAATTACTGAAAAAATAAAATCTAACCTTTTAAGGGGTTTGTCAGTATTTTCTTTATACAGAATATAGCAATTCAGCATCATTCTACCGATGATGTTGAAGGTTATTTTTTTCCAAGCCTTTGTTGAACGCCTTTCTTCTAAGTATTGGTAGAGCATCTGATCAGACACATCTATGCCCCCCATATAATCATTATAATTTCTGATCATACTCGGTTTGTTTGTTATTTTCATATAACTTCCACATCTTTTGGTTCTTTGCTCGCTACCTGCCTTAGCATCACTCGATAAGAGTAACACTGGTTTTTTTTGAGATTTCTTTTCTCTAAATCCAAGCATCAATAATTCATCACTTCTCAAATATTTTTTCTCACCTATTTCAAATTTATTTAACATAGTTTTAGGAATTCCTTTTCTATTACGATTTAGAGTTCCTGTCACAAAAATGCCATTCTGGTACAAATATTTAGCCAAGTGAATAGAATGAAAAAAATTATCTATAAACAAATGAAAACCTTTCCTAAACAGTCCACACATTTCTAATAATTTTGTAACAACATGAAACCCAAGTCCATTAATTTTTATAATTTCTTTTTCGACTCCTCTGGATGCTCCCTTGTAAACAAAAAAACTTAAACAGTAATGAGTAACGGAATCACAAATTGACCATAACTTTACACCCCAACGATGGTGCTTTTTGGGTAAATATTGAAGTAATTGTGTATGGTTTTTTGTAGCAATCATGCTTTCATCTATTGAAATAAATTTATTAGGTGAAAAGTAGTGTCTTGATGTTGTATTGAAATGATCGACTAAAGGCTGAAATCTGGCGCAAGGATCGTAGTTGGGTTCACCTGGTTTTGCAATATTTTTAGTGTCTGTAACATGGAAAAAAGTTAAAATGGTTTGGAAGCGATTTCGGCTAAACATTTTTCCAAACCAAAGCATACTTTGAGAAGGTAATGTACTCCAGTAACAGTAAAGTGCAGGTTTTCTATTTACACCCATGTTCAATAGCACTGAAATAAAAGCAAACATTTCTTCTACTGTAATTTTAGTCCAATTTCTCAATTTACTGTTCTCTGCTATTCTATCATTATTGGTTTCCACAAATTTTTTAGAATATTTATTTGTATATTTAGTAAAATCCTCAATCAAACTAACAGTAAAAAAAAGCCTAAAATAAGCAATAGGGTTAGAATTTCTAGGTGGACAATGTTTGACTCCAGGTGTTTCATAATAGTTGAAATTATGTTCTACACCAAGATCATTTTCTTCATCTACCTCATTCCAGTGAATAGGCCTATTTTCAGTCTGCTCTAAATCAGATTCATCATTGTTAGGCCTACTAAAATCGTGATCATCAAGCCTAGGCCTAGTTTTAGGTGGTCGACCAACAGGCCTAGTAGTTGGAGTTTGTTCAACTGGTTCGTCATCACTGCTCTCACTTGAAAAACTAAATAACCTACGTTTTTTTCTGTCATCACTATTTAAATATTTGTCCAAAAAACATGACGTTGATGGTCGATTCTCAAATGCCGGTTCAAAATCAGGGTCAATGTCAGAATCGTCTACTTCAGATCTAATATTACTTTCATCTGACAAATATTCGTCGTCTATATTTTCTTCATCTAACATAGCACGCATAGTGTTCTCACTTACTGGTGACTGCGAACGATTCATTTTTATTAATAAAATTCACTAAATAGAAATAGTTAACCTCAAACTCTCACTAAACAAGCGAAACACAACACAGACTACCGCTAAATACAACTACTACGACGTGCATTTAAAACACAACAGCTGATAATTGACCAGGCCTTTTAAATCAATGAAGGAAAGTCGTAGATCGTATATTAATGCATAAATGTGCACATATTCGTAATCTACAATTCTTTAGTAACAATTTAAACCAAAGAATGGATAGTTTTGATGAAAAAATAACAATAAAAAAAAATAAAAATGGAACGTCCTGTTTCCCGGACGTTGGTATTTCTAGACAGTTCTACTCACGTCCGGATATCCGGACGTTGGTATTTCTAGGCAAATATTTTGACGTCCGGATATCAGGACGTTGGTACGCTAAGGGTTAAGTATAACAGTTGACCAATTAGCATACTTGTATTAACAACCATGTTTTTATGCTTGACTTATTCCGAAGTTTAATACTGATAATTTGGTTATTTACAAGGATGACACAACTATTATTAGCATACGAACGAGTAATCCTCAAATTTTAGAAGAAGTATATATTATTGACGCAACACTATAAGTCAGTATTTTACTAAAAATAATTTTTTAATCTAGACAAAAGACATTACATATATAGGGTAATCATTTTATCGTGGACATTGTGTCTCGTAAACTATTTATGCTATGAAAAGTTTAAATTGATTTATTTCTTTGGGTATTTAATTCCTGACTTGTGTTCTATAATTACAATAAAAAGTCCTCCATTTTCATAGGCTCGGTAGTTTACGAGATACCAATAGTGCCCATGATGGTCATACTGTTATACTAAATACCAATTAATAAACCATTTTAATTTGAATCAAGAAGTGCTTAACTCTGATCTACTATTAAGTTAGGTTATAACAGAAGGTTTTGTTGTTTAAAGGCAAAAACCATTTTGATTTTCATCACATTAACGAAAAAAATATAAAACCCCTAGTTCTTGAATACTCTATTAGCATCAGACTTGAAAGAGAAAAAGAGATAAGAAAAGAGACAAACTACCTGATAAGAAAATATGAAAGAGAAAGACCTAATTCAAGATTAGATGAAGGTTACTAGGATACATCAAGATTGTGTAACCACACTCACTATACGTGAGCCCTAAAGGAGATGAATCTCGAGTATTACTCTAACTTTTAAACAATGTTAACAGCCTATTATGGTTTTTACATCCTCACTTGAATTATAGAATTATATTATGGAGAGAGCCATCAATGCAGAAAGTGAAAAGCTGTTTACATTACAAAACAAGTTGATGGGAGCCATCATGGAAAATGAACCATCCCCATCATACAATATAATTCAAGCAGATTCTCTAAATATAACCCCCAAAAGTTGGTTTCTTGGGCCTTGTAAGAAATGTAAAAATTGTATTGCTAGATCAACAATTTCTTTAAAACCATTGTTATGCAGGTTTTCTGAACCTCGGAACTGTGTGTGTTACTAATTTCTTGATGTCATCTGGGCCCTCATATAATATATATTAAAAAGCCTTTCACTCCTTTCGCTCATATCAGTGTCTCGGCCTTGATGTATATCTCTTCCACCCTGATGCTGTTAGAGTATTTGAGGAATAAATTACCCTATTTTAAGCTCTTTTTTTAAGGCGGTGATGGCCAAGTTTATCACCTTTCAAAGAAAAAACCAAAATTAAATAAACTCCCAGATAGCTTAAAAACAGAATTATAATGTATTTAAGAATAGACTTTTTTAATAATAAAAATACCATTTTGTTACAACATGAAATATAAACAAATACAATATTTGGCATACTGCTTTAGCAAATACTACAAATGTTTTTTTCTTCTTCAAGTTTTCTTTTTCATGCTAATAACATTAATTATAATCCCAGACTATAAACACAAGTAAAGACTAGCCTAACTTGGTTACATTAAATAAAATCATACATAAATGTATGCCACTCACCCAAAACATCAATGGCGTACACAGGCCTGTGTGCTGCAAATGCATCTAAATTGAGACACCACAGACCTACGCCTGCTCCTAAGCCATGTAATAAGACTAAAGGAGTTTTATTAGATTCAGTATTGAGAGTTATTGTCCAAATTTTATCTGATGTGCCCACAACTGAACCAATATCAACATAAAATCCTTTATATGAAGACGTTATACCTAAGAAAAACATAAATAAAATTATATTATTATCAACAACTTTTAAATATTTAAACAAGTATCAATTTCTAAAGGTCAATTTTTCTATTCAGTAAACAAACGCTTAAGTGTTCTTTGGTAATAATACCAAATGCATTTAGCAGAATTGTTCAGATCTGCTTAATATTTCGTAAACTTTTGTTAATAAGAATACTGCAAAGCAAATTACAACATTGACACAAGACATCTTGCAACAGTATCCCTTATCCAGCCCATAACAATATCAATTTACTAAAATTTAAAATTTCATTAAATTTAAACTAGTACAAGATATAGGAAAAAAAAGTTCTTTAGACAGGCTATGACTAATAAGAATTAGAATTTTAATAAGAATTTGCAACTAACAAAATCAGGCAAGGAGCAGATTGTCCTAGCATGATTTTGTATAACAATGAGATTTAAAAAGTGGATAATTAAAACATTTTCTTTTTATAAGTAATTAATTATAATGAATGATAGTTTAAGAGATACGATTAAATGAACAGTGTTGTAAAAATCTAATTACTTTCCTTAAATGTTAATAAATGTCAATTATGAGGATATAGAAATATAGTTGAAACCATACCATGTAAAATCAGATAGAAATAAATTTGTTAATAGTGAAATTTAAATCAAAAAACTTCTCTTGGGGCTGTAACTACAAGAATAAAAAATATATATTATGACTAATATTTTAAAATATATTATAAACAAATAATGTGTAATGTCTTAAAGATACCAAACTATAGAGTATGTCTTGGATACTACGAGGGGGGACCCAAAAAACGGGAATTTGGTCATAACTCCTTTATTTTTCAATATTTTTATACCAAATTTTGGTCACCTACAAAGTAATTACCATTGACTGCAATGCACTTCTCTAATCAAATTGTTTAGTCCATTGAATCTCAATGCACTTCCATTGTTCAAAACATGAAACAAAACATTCACTTAATTCATTAGTCCCCATCCAGCGATTTTTGTTTCACCTCTTCCACAGTCTCAAAACGTTTACCTTTCATATCCCTTTTAAGTTGGGGGAACACAAAAAAGTCGCAGGGAGCGAGATCCAGTGAATAAGGGGGTGAGCAATCGGTGTCATACTGTTTTTCGTCAAAAACTGCTTCACAGACAGGGCAGTGTGGGCATGTGCATTGTCATGATAGAAGAACCAATCCCCTGTACACCACAAAACCGCCCTTTTTCTTCAAATGCTCTCCCTCAGTCTCTTCAAAACCTCCAAGTAAAAATGTCGGTTAACCGTTTAGCCCGGAGGAACGAATTCTGAACGCACAACACCTTGACAATCAATGAAACAGATGAGCATTTGTCTTGATGTTTGTCTTCACCATGCAGCATTTTTTTGGACGAGGAGACTGAGCTGTCTTCTACTGGCTTCATTGCTGTTTTGTTTCAGGGTCATATCCATAACACTATGATTCATCACCCGTTATGACCTTAGAAAAAATTCTGAGTCCTCTTGCAGCTGATTTTGCAGGTCGAAACAGGCATGAAGTTGGTTCTCCCTTTGCTCGTCTGTGAGAAGACGTGGAACTAGTTTGGCTGCAACTCTTCTTATGCACAAATCCTCCGATAAAATCCTCTGTATTGAACTCCAAGTCAACCCAGACATCGCAATGGTTTGACGGCGGTTCTTGGCGTTATAGGGTGCCCAGAACGAGGCTGATCTTCAGTCGACATTTCTCCATTTTTAAAACGCTGAAACCACTCGTAGACACGTGTTTTACTTAAAGTAGCTTCCCCATAAGCGTTTTAAGCATTACAAGAGTTTCTGCGGGCGTTTTCCGCAACAGGAAATTTGTGGTGCAACAAAATTTCACAGCCATACGTTGCTCCCGGCAGTCAGCCATTTTAAGTTTTCGCTGAAAAGGAAAAAGGTCTTTCACAAAAAAAGTTCTCACGGGCGAACTGATCCACTCACAGCAAACAAACGTCGTACACTGACGTGTAGCAATGTGACTCGAGACTCCCTCTCCAGCCGGCCGACCAGCCACACCCACACCCCTCTCCTCATCAGCCCGATTCCCGTTACTTATGGGTCCCCCCTCGTATGTATAACATAAATAATAAAATTTCAGTGAAAAAAGAAAAGCTTCAAGTGCATGCAACTTTTGTTACAAACGATGTGGCACTATGATTCAAGTTTTTGCTTATTCGTGACATCAAGATGAAGAAAACAAGACATTCCAAATTAAAATGTATCCAAAGTAAACACTATAACGGAAAAAGATCTCACACAATGCTCTGTAGCAATACTTAAAATAAATTTAGTTGATAAGAGAAAGTAGGCCTATTCATGGTCAGAAATCAAATTAAAATATGTTAATGAAATAAACTGAATTCATAATCAAAGATAAAGAGAAATTAATTTTAGAAGATTGATAATGATTGCATATGTATTAACCCTCCATCTGATGATTAAAACACTTTTAAATGATACCATGTATTTAGGCGTTTTGCAAGGTAATCTTGAATATTTTTTAAAAATACCAAAACTTGTTAAAATATCATGTATTGTATATCAAACTATTCAGAAAAGCTATAAACATTTATTTATAACAGTTTACGTAGTTGCTTATAATAATTGACCTTTACGAGCCACATACTATTCATTCAAGTATTATAATAAATATAGAATATTTTGTTTTTATTGAAATGATTTAGCAACACTGTATTCTCATACTTACAAGAAAGCAATTTCTTCTCAGCAGCCCGGAGGACATGTGCAGACATTGGACACCACCAACTCCACAGCCAAGAGAGCAAACTAAAATCACCAATAAAGTTTCATCATTCTGAGTAAAGTGTAGTAAAATAGCAATAACAGTTTAATTCATTTAAATTCTATTTTTTTTTTTTTTACTTAATAATTAAGATAAATTAATTAATTAATTTAAACTTTAAAAACTGTAAATTGGATTAAGAAATAATTTAGTAAACCTGATTTTCAAATTAAATCATTGCACTTTCCATTGTACCAATGACTACATAAATACTATAAGACACGACATTGCCATGTTAAAAATTCTACGCTTATTCTTGAGTTGTCCATTACCCGCTAGGGTGTGGAGCTGTCGCTCTGCTAGAGAATCTGAAGTTGACGTGACTGGCGCTAGGTGGCTCTACGGTCAAACAATGTTTCATTTGCTTTGCGACGTTAAGTAAATAAAAAATAATCTAACCTACTGCACTGGTCATTTCTCTGCGCCCGGACTCGTCACTACTAACAGCACAAAAACATCCGCTTTTGCTGAAAACATTTTCTAAATACTCATACTATCATGCAATTATTCTAGTTAAAAGAACAAAAACGTTAAAATAATACTTTCCCCAAGACGATCGTAATTATGAGTAAAATATCCATGTGATCTTATACATTTTTAAAATCTTTTAAAAAAAATTGTTACGGAAACACTGGTCTTTTATAGTTTTAGAAATATTTTGAAATATATTGAAAATATTGTAATGAAATATTTTATAAACCTTTTCTCAACATTTTTCTAATATACGCCGGAAAATATTTTTTAAGAAGTTAAAAACATATTTGATTTTGGTTTATGGGAAAATGTTTTGCAATACTGTTTAATGTTTCGAAAATATTAATAAAATATTGTTTGGATACTATTGAAAACGTTTATAAAAAATGTTTTAATAATATTTGTTACAATATTTTACAAAAGAGATTTGAAAACTTTGTTTACATACGTAACAACATAAAATAACAACGTTAAGAAAAGCTTGATAAATTTATGGGGGGGGGGGAAGTAAAGACAATTTATAAAGTCACCGTAGAATTAAAACATAGTAAAATTTTAAAATATATTCTTACATAAAAATATGACAAGAAATAACATCATAGGACTAAGAAAATTATTTAAATTGTAAAAATCATAAATATTACAGATAAAATTCATTTGTAGTCAAAATAATAAAATAAAAACCTTAATAATAGCTTGATAAATTTGTGAAAAAAAGTGAAACTAATAACTAAATACAAATTTATAAAGTCAACATAGAACTAAAATATCGCAAAATTATAAAATATATTATTACATAAAAATATGACAAGAAATAACATCATAGGACTAAGGAAATGATTTAAATTGTAAAAATCATAAATATTACAGATAAAATTCATTTGTAGTCAAAATCTATATAAATAAAAATGTAAATGTGCGTTTGTTCAAAATCGATAATCTCAGAAAGTTCTTCACCGATTGCTTTGAAATTTGGACACAATATTCCATTCGAATCCACGAGTGTTTTTATATACTTTTTGAAAAACTGTAGCATCTAATGAACATAAAAACAACAAAAAATATGCTCAATATTTAACAAAAATGCAAGCGCCATTACATATGTTTATGGACTATAATAATAACAGCTGTAGTCAACTGTTTCCTATATTTCCATTATCAGCTGATTTCAAACTTCAAACAACTGTAAGTTATATTTGGATTTCTATCTTTTAAGATAGGTTTTTGTGAACAACGACATCTGTTGAAGTAAAACAAAACACACTATACTAAATATTTTCAATGTTTCCAAATGTATTGTTGTTAAATAAAATGTTGATAGATTTAATTAACAAATGTTTAAATCAATTTTTTTGTAAGACATTCCGTTAGGACAATAACATTTACCATAGCATTAATTTCGTGAGTGTAAATAATTTGTTTTATTTTTTCACCGTTCTTTCATTTGGTTAAACCAGATTAAATAAAAAAATTACAATAACTCAAATAACATTTTCTGTCATAACCTATTTTCATCATTATAATATTAATAACTATTAAACCATTTGATTTATCAATATGAAATAAAAAACACTTAAAAGACAATATTTTTATCTTTATTTTAAAATTAAAGAATCTTTATAAATACAAAACATAAAATTGTAACAGTTAGGCCTACAATTTAAATAAAAACTTATCTAAATGTTACATAAATAATAACTTTTTTAAAACAGGTTATTGTACACAATGTTATTTTCTCGGGAATATTAATTAGGACAGAGATTTTGTATTGTTATAAAATTAAAAGAGGCAATTTTCCATTTATAAAATATATCATTTACCATATATAAATAGGCCTACTATTAAATTCTAATATGTCTTTTTTTAAATTAGATTGTAACATATTGTTTTCTTAATTTAGCTCAGGGCCAATCTTTAGAATTGCTTGGCTTAGATCTAGAAACGGATTGCTTCTCACGTGGACAATTATTATATATTATGTTGCATGTTCTAGAGTCGGCAAACCAGATAATCTGTATATACACAAACAATGAAACTACAAAAAATATTGTGTACCCACAAGCATTGTTAAAATAAACATATTTTAATTTATGTCTTTATAGTTATGTCTTTTATTTATTTTCCATTTAACCAGATGAGCCACAGCAACGCGTGGCCGGGTACAGCTAGTAATAAAATAAAAACCTTAATAATAGCTTGATAAATTTGTGAAAAAAAGTGAAACTAATAACTAAATACAAATTTATAAAGTCAACATAGAACTATAATATCGCAAAATTATAAAATATATTATTACATAAAAAATATGATAAGAAATAACATCATAGAACTAAGGAATATGAATAGAACATGAATATTATTAAACAAAAATGTTTATCCATCACAAATGATTGAGTTTCACTAGTTTGCTGTTTCGTTTTATTTTCTCTTCTATTCTTTTTCCGATGCTGTCTACCATTTTCCGTTTCGGTCGAAGATTTGTCCCGTCCCTAAGATCTTGAGAATGCCATTTCACTGCATACATTATTTTCATAAAAACAAATTTTTTTAAAATAAAGTTATGGTGCTCTTTACATTCTCCACTGAACCAACTTGGATGATGTGTTGCAGTATTTCGTTTTATAATTGTACTGAGTGTTTTAAGGATTTTTGGCTTGGACTTTACAATAGGGAAATATTTCGAAAATGTCGTAACAAAGTTCTTCATTACCGAAAACATTTCATTTGAAGGGGTTTGGAGGCAAGCTTCTACTCTGCCATCGGGAAAGTACTTCATAAAGTCCTTGAATCTAATTAAAGAGTCTGTAAGGACATCCGTAGTATTATTTTTTGACAGTCTGGTTTGACAGATTTTACATGAAAACTTGTCATTACACCTTTTGACTATCCAACCTGCCAAATAGCTTATTACTGCGTCCTCTAAAAGAATATTTACGTTATTTATTTGGGATAGCATAAAGCTACTTGGAGGAGTTGAAATTAGTGATGTATCTGTGAAATTAGTTTCACTGATAACAGGAGTTGATACTGTTTGTAATTGTTCAGGATCAGCACAATCATTTTGCAGCTCATCATGAATGTTTAAATCTATTGTTATGTCGTTGTCCGGTTCACAATTTGCCGTACTTGGAGGGTTCAACAGCCTAACAGATATAGCATGCTGTAGATTTTTCCGAAATTGTCCCGCTGTTGGATTACTATTGTAACCTCCACGATGCCTGATGTTGCCAAACATATTTTCTATAGGGTCTTGGTTGAGTCTTGAGGTTAACAAGAACTCATTTCCCTCGGCTTTAAGATCTTCACTTAGCAATAGTACAGCATTAATTGTAGTTTTAAGACCTGCGAAACATTGAGGGTTTCTTGCACGTCTCAGAACTCCTTTCTTTGTTTTTTTATACTTGTTTAATTTCCACGTGTCTATGTATTTCAATGCTTCTTTCAGACATTTCTCCACTAGGATGTTTTTGCTTGAAAGAGGTCTTCTCATGGGGCATTTGTCTTCTGGTGAGCGACTGTTCAAAGCATCCAGTATGTCATTCATCCTACCTAAGAAGTCGGCAGTATTTTCAGCGGTTTCGCTTTTTATCACCCCTAAGTGATAAGCCGCCTTTAATCCTCGAGAGACAGACTGACTGAAAACTTAAGTGGCAAGGTTCACTTTCATTTTTTGAAAGCTGTTGGGATGAACGTGCCTCTCACTCAACTTTGGTGCAGCCCTACAATCATTAGGTTGACTTTTATCAACTTTGTATAATTCTTCGATGTCACTCCATTTGACATTGCGATTGTCTACTTCAATATCGCTACCAATAAGAGTATTTCTGATATTCTTTATTAAGTGAGGAGCATCAAAAAAACAATAAATCTTGTAGTTCTTAAAATAAAAAAATGGACTTTTCTCATTTACTCCGTTCATGGCCATACTTGCAGCATTTGAGCTTCCTAGATCACACACCACACCACGAACAACCAGTCCTACATCAAAAACTTTCTCTAAACATAAGTCTATTAAAATAGATATCACACTATTTGTTGTTGAATTTTGTGAAAGCACATAACCAATAGGCAATTTCCAACAATATTTCAGTCCCCGCAGCATGAAGAGCATAGCGTGAGTAGCAATTTGATCAGTCCTACCCAGAGGTCCGTGATCTTCAAAGCCTTCAATAAGGTCATTTTTTACGTTGTACTGCAGGCCTTTTTTTATGGACATTTCGTCAAATAAAACTACACATTGCTTTTCATGCTCTGTCATTGTTTTTACTTTCATGGCCAGCTTTCTCAGCACTTCTTCACCAAATCCCGTTTGCAGGTTGTAAATATTCACCCATCTTTGTACTGTTCTCAAACAGGGTAGTTTAAAACCTTTATCTCGTAAATGTAAGTAAGCGCTGGGAGATTTAAAGTATAATGATAAAGCAAAACACTTCTCTTCTTCGGACCACGAAATTTTTCTATTTTGTTTCAGTTGCATGACAATAAATGTCAAAACCTCTCCAGAAACACGTTGTGAAATGAGTTCTACTAATCCAGCTACTGTTACGTGCGATTTGCTTTTTTTCAAAAATGATATTTTACTTCTTTTACTCATTATAAGATGTGTTTGACTTTTGAGTCTTTTTTTCTGTTGAACTATATGTTTGAGCATTTTCCTCTTCCTAGGCGTGAACTGTTCTATGTAGCTTTGAGGTTTTTCTGATAGTGGATAAAAACTTGAAAGGAAATCATCGAAAGATTCATTTGGTCCTAGGGATGAAATATCATTCATTGGTGAACAAATTTGGTTTTCGGGCAGCATTTCTGTAGACGGAGGTGAAGGCACATCTGTTGACGAAGGTTTAGAGAGGGGCATGTCTATTGACGATAATGTTACTGGAGTCATGTCAGTAACCGAAGGTAGAGTCACTTCTGATGACGAAGGTTTAGAGAGGGGCATGTCTATTGACGATAATGGTACTGGAGGCATGTCAGTAACCGAAGGTGGAGGCACTTCTGATGACGAAGGTGAAGCTAGGAATGAGTGTACTGAGGCAGGCGCAGGAGGCATACCTTGAGTGCTAGATTGCTCGGATTCGGTTTGAGATGGATTATTGTATTTAAAATAAGGAATAGGAACTGCAGTTTTGTTCAACCTGTTACATAAACTGTTCGTGAAATCCTCTCTTTTGAAATGTCTACCAAAATTCCGCCTGTTTCGAAGTTTTTTATCCGAAAGATCAATCAAATCATCTCTACCCGTGTTAACCAGCCAGGTACAGCACCTGAAAACAAGAAAATGAGAGCAGAAGTGGGGGGGGGGACAATTTCAATAAAAAATAAAGTTTTAAACCCTACATCGATAAACGACTATAGCCGGGGCCACGGAATCAGGCGGGTAAGAGAAAACGCACTGATGCCACATATGGGACCAGAGATGCGAGGGAAGGTCGAGAATCGCTTATCTCAGCGCTTTCTAACTGCTGCCCTGTCGTTATCTGTTTCTGGCTATAAAACAATTTGGCAGGATAAAAATAACGTTTATAAGTGTTGGTAATAAATAATTAAATTACATTCTCAAAACGTAATATTCTATTATGTTAGCCATTATATATTTGCAACATACAATGAATTTATAATGGGATGTAATATTACATTAACCCTTAACTGGTACCACTAGTTTTTCAAACGCAAATGATAAAATGGGTGAAAACGCAATTATGACTGATTTCACAATCAAAAACATGTTTGCATAACAAATTTTACAACTCATGTTTAAAATTTTCAAACAACCCACAAAGTAGATATAAACGTTTACACTGACCAAACACTCCTTACTTCACTACATCAACATTGAAATAAAGCAAAAAAACCTAAAAACAGATAGAAGAAAAGCAGTTAACAGAAAAGCATTTGCAGCTTCAATTTAACACCTCACGACATTGTTACAGTAAGATGTGGGCCCAACTATAGACAAGTCGCGACAAAAACATATTTTTGTCAGACAAAAACATAAATATACAGAAAAGTCGCGGGAAAAATAATTTTACAGATTTGTGTTCACAAGTGAATTACTAAAATTTTGTACATCTTGAAAATAATTATAAAAATTATTCTGCTATGTTATATTACTTTGTTAATCAAAAAGTTTTGTAACAGTAAGACATATTTTTGTGTTCATGGCTTTCTTTCCCCAAAATATATTACTATACCATCAAGCTTATAGTTCATAACGCTGCTTCTTTTTGTATGATGTGGTATATTTGAAATTAATTTTAGGGTAAGGATTTTTTTAAAATTTTTATATATTTTTTATATTTCTATTTAGACTAAATTACTAAACTTTTAATATCTTTTAAAAAATTATAAAAATGTTGTAGTATTTTTTATGTACACATAAACATTGACAATTTTTGAAAAATTTAGATTTTTTCAGTTTTTAGGGGTTTTGGGGGAGGCCATAAACCCCTAAAATATAAATATAAACTAACGTCTGGAATTGTGGTGAAATTGTCAATTAAATATTGGTTTTCAATTGAATAGATACAAAATTTCATCTGAATCTGAAGCTGGATATTTCTGACACACACAGACATACATAACCGTGAAACCTATTTTTTGTATTCAGAGAGTAAGAAAACGATTTTTTATTTTTTTTAAAAAGGCATTAGGCCTATAAATACTAAATTATATGTGCAAATTAAAAATTATCTTATCAAAATAAAAACATGTACAAGCTCAAGACTATAGAAATAATAATAAACTTCCAAACTACACAGCTTTGGGCGAAGCCGGGTAAAACAACTAGTTTAAATTTTTAGAAAAAGCTCTCTTCATTTAAAGAAAAAAGTAACAAGTCTTTTATAATAATAAACTTCATTAACAGTTAATCTGAAAACTGACATTTTAATAAACTTCATTAAAAATTTTATTTTAATTATCAATAATTATTCTTCTGACAGTGAAGGTTAACTGCTGCAATTTTTCAATTAAAAATCTTAGAAAGATGATTAGTGAAACCGTGTCTTACCTTGATTGATCTGAAGATGGAAATGTGAAGAAGTGAAGATCATAACTGTTCTTATTATTTCTTTGGCAGTCCGCGTAATAACACTTATATATTCCAGGCATATTTTTGTAATAGATTGACACTATTGACAGATACTGAATAAGTGAAACAGCTTGCGAGGGAAGGAAGCAATACGAGACGGGTTCTTTTGCTGACGGAAGTAAGTGAGAAGGTTTGTGAGAGAGAGGTCAACAGTTGTACAGTCTCAACCAAGTGGGATGCGTACAGTCAAGCACCTGCTGCTAGCGCTTTCTAATAGCTGTGAGTCAAACTTGTGATGAACAGCACCCGTAAAGCGTAGACTATTTCCCTATCCTATGTCGTGTCTTATAGTATTTATGTAGTCATTGATTGTACTCAAACTCAGTAACAATTTTTAAACATTATTTTATTCCTGTATGACGAATAAGAACAGTTAGGGTCTCACAAACATTCAACATAGACATAAATTAGTTAACTTCAAATGTAATCCAACCGTAGCATTCACCAATATTTCACCAATATTATATCTATTGCTATGACAAATGTACTAATTGGTATATGATTATATTTTAACTTTCTTATGCCAAATTTGTCCTCTAACTGTAAACTATATCATATAAGAAACTTAATAATATTTAATGTTTTCTATAAAATGATATAAAAGTGCTTAAAACCGGTAAAACCTTTTTCTCTTATTCCTGTTTTTAAGAGGTCTTAGAATTAAATGATTGTGTGCAAAATTTAATTATTTTTATAATCTCCATGCTTCTCTAGAGCTATTATTTGTATAACTTCTATATTGATGTTGTTGAACAAATCAAAGTAATGAATTCGCCCACTTTATTAGTGATATGCTTATCCCTTAGAATACCTGTAGTAGTAATTATGTATTGCACCTTGTTCTGAAATTTAGTGAAGAAAATAATTGAAATCATTTATTACCTACATTATTTTGAAACAAATAGATCATATTTGATGTCGGAAAGCCCTTTTGAAGTACCAAAATCCATAACTTAAGTATAAAATAAGCAATACAAAGTATGAAATCTAGCTCTGCTTATGTACTATGAATGCCTATGTTAATATGTATAACTATGTTAGTCAATTTAGTGTATGTGTGATCGTTTGATGTTTATGTCAGTATTAGGTCTGGCTAAGGCCTTTTATTATTATTATTATTATTATATATTAACCTGCCCAAATCTATTTCTCATGATTCTTAAATAATATGTCATAATATTACACTGCCAGATGGGGGTACTGCGCATGTATCATACCATATGCAATTCCATTCGTCCCATTGCGTAACTTAAGTAAACCAGATGCAGAGCTCGATTTGTTAGCTTTAGAGCACAGTTCCTACTTGTATTTCTTATTTTAGACTTCAATATTGGCTTTGGTACTTCAAAAGGATCTTCAGACATTAAATATGATCTATTTGTTTCAAAATAAGGTAAGTAGTAAACGATTTTAATGATTTTTCTTCACTAAATTTCAGGGCAAGGTACAATACATAATTACTACTACAGGCTATTGTCCATACTTCTTGTAAATTTTTATAATATAAATATTATTGTTTTATTTATGAAAACTAAAAGTGGTGTATTCATATTTTACTAAAAACTAAAACATTCCTAATGATGTCTCACACATAATCTAGCTAATGTGATCTTCTCATCAACATTTTGATGTACCTCAAAATGTTGCATTAAATCTTGAAGTATTGTTTCATGATGTTTTCCATGCTTTTTATTTTTATCATAAAAAAATTACTTTCCCTGAAAGGTTATATTTTACAATAATCTTAAACTTGTCTGAGAAAAATAATATACAGTATTACAAGGACCTAACCTTATTTACATTTCATTTCACACTTCTTTGTTAACAGCACATTATATGTTTACTAAAAAGAGAGAAATCTGTCAATTGAATACAATGTGCCAAACTCAAATTATTATTATTATATACAGCATTATGATTATAACCTTATCTTATTGCATTCAATTTCTGAAAATCGGGCTTGAAAATTTGTTCATAAGAGCAATTTGTATTTGATTTACAGTAAGTTAACAATTATATAGACATAAATAGTTAAAATAAAGTTCAACATATATTATTTACCACTTAGCACCACATATAATAATAATATAGGCCTAGTATACATATAACAAGTAAACCTAACCTCCCCTAAAAGCCTAATTAATTCTCTTTTATATAAACTCAACTGATCCATGACATCATTTTTCAGCGAAAAATTTATTTCATTTGTAAGTTTTTTAAGTTATATAAAGTTGTTTGGCAGAATTGTTGAAGCCAGACAGCAAAAATCATTATATCAAATATTACAAATTAAAAGAAGACTTAGTATAATGTTTCGGAAGGCCTAATAATTATTAAACGATTAATACTATACCTTCGATCTGGTACAAGAATATCAGATTCAGCCATCTAATATAATTCAAGAGTTAGTTATAATTGTGCAATACTAATAACAGACGTCTTAAAACTGTGGGTAACTGCCTAAACAACATATTTTAGGTTAATGTACAATATGATGACCTCCACAAGTAACTTATCACGACATCATTCATATCTTATAACGCTATCATAGTTGCTCCTATATTGATTATAATTTTATTTTGTTAGTTGAAAGAAGAATTACGCAAACACCTCAACGTCATTATAAATTTACAAACCCTTTCAAACGTCTAACACTTCAATGAAGACCTTGACATTGCTATTGAATTGAAAAAACATTTCCGCCAATCATTTTCCCCTCCCCCTCTTCATACAGACTCCATCAACTTCCAGTGTTGCCAATGTGCTTGTAAAAAATATAATTCTATTTTTTACACGAAGATAAAATCTTGTTGACACTCACTAGTCACTATTTCTGAAGTTCATCACAACCTGCGAAATAAATCAGTTTAGCAACCATAATTTTGTGGTTGTTTGACTTGTTAAGTCGTAGAATTTTCTAATAAGAATACGATCTACCAATGAAATTTTACCACACTCATTTTTAATTGTTTGGTTATTCAAAAGTGGGAGGAGTTTGGTTCAATTTCTACTCAGCTGTTGTGAACCCGCAATTTTTGATTTCATTATTGGTATTGAATGCAAAACATCCGGTAGGTTAACACGTTTAGTTTGGATCTCAATCTACGAGTTTTGGATCTTAATTTGTATGTGAGCATGCGAGACTGTTTATTCTATTAGTCTGCTTGTGAGTAGGTCGAATCGCCAAAGTAGTTCATAGCTAATTGTTAAAGTTAGATCCAACTTACCGTCACCCCTGCAACGTCGACACAAAACCAGCGTAGTAAACGTAGACGATAAAAGAAAAGAACATATTGTATTTCCGAACATTTTCATTAGAAGAAGGCTATGGAAATGCTCTCGAACATGACACAAAACTATTGGGTTATCTTCCTATACGTTAATAAATTATAGGCCTTATTCGTCACGCACAACTAATATACGCTGGCATGATAGAATACGATTTTTTTTCATGTTTGTGTGTATTCGCTCGTATACTTACTTCGACTTTGGTATTAACATTAAGATAATAATAATATGTTAATTATAATGATAATAATAAGGGTCAATATGTAGATTAAACAGTTTATTGTAGTTTTGTGAGTTCGGGTTCAGAATGCGCTAGTGTGGGATGAGTCAAAAAAAATTTTTAATAATAAAATGCAATAAAGTAGACGTCATTGAACTCCTTGGACTTAAAGGAAATGGGTTGTTAAATGGCAGACCAAAATTCAACTAAAATTGGCCAACCCTCAAATTTTTTAAATCGACTTTGATAAAATGTTGCTTTAAAGGACGCAGACGTATTGGTTGCAATACACCCCCCCCCCCCCCCGTCCGTTGATAAGGTATGTAATTAGTAAACAATTAAATAATCGTCCAAAGGGCTGTTATAAAAGACAGAATTTCTCAAAACCGATTCTACTAATTTCGTATAATATTGGGCAAATGTGAAGCAATGCTCAAAATTAGTTTACTAAATCGGAAATAAAAGAAATTATAGTTCAGGGATTATTAGACAAAAATCAAACTTGAACCTAGACCGTCGTCATTAAAAATATTATTTTAGTGTAATTAAATTCCACGGTTATGACCAGTTTATGAACAAACCATAAAAGTATTTCAATAAATAAATACACTTCAAAATATTTTAAAACAAAATTTGCAAAACGTTGTTGAAAAAGAGTCTTCCATATCAAATTATTTTCAGTAAAAAATACAATTAATGAGAACTATTTCAAATTTGGTATGTGACCATATGTGTGACATATGTCAAAAACTTTTTGTTTTAAATTTTATCTATAAAACAAAATTTAGGGGTTGTTATCATAGACTAAATACAAAATTACGATTTTCTCAATATCGACTCTAACGGTTTTGATCAAATGTAAAATATAGCCTCTAAGAAAAAATTATTTTCATTTAGCAAAATGTAGGCTCTAAGGACCTAAACAAAACTTATTAGTTGCTCTTTCTCCCCCAAATTGGCTGGTTTATTAGTTAAAACGAGTATCCGTTAAAACGGTAAATAATTCAAATGGGCTCCGTCATTATCACTTGAAAATCGATATGAACAGTGACCACAATCGGATCGAATTGCTATTTTATAACCACGCCAATAATAACATAAAAATATATAGGTTATACTTACAATCTGTAAAGAACAATAAAAGCCGGCACCAAAACATTTACCGTGAATATCACTGGGAAAAATATTACTAAAATGACAAAATTAAAACGTAACAACATTTTGTTTGTCAAGAACTCAAACAATCACGGAGAGAAAACTAGGCCTACAAACAATGTCTGTTGAAATCTAAGTTCCAACGACAATTTTTAACGATTGCATAAAATTGTTTAACTATTTTGCAAGTCATCGTTAAAAAAAGAACCTCCAAATATAGGAAGTGATCGATACATGACTATAACCAGTTTTTTGTAAAGTCTGAGAACGCCGATTATTTTCCTTGGAGGTTATGTTAGAACTGAAATCTTTTGTTT
The DNA here is from genome assembly GCA_963513935.1 of Aphrophora alni. Classification (NCBI taxonomy): domain Eukaryota; kingdom Metazoa; phylum Arthropoda; class Insecta; order Hemiptera; family Aphrophoridae; genus Aphrophora; species Aphrophora alni. The sequence goes on from OY740770.1 coordinate 116,992,052, forward strand.
GGTTATTAGTTGTCTGCCTTGAACTTGACTAATAAATTGTTGATTGAACTTATCTAAACGCAAATACTAAATGGTCTTTGATCGCAAACACGAATGTTTGTTATAACGTAAGCCTATTTCCATATCGTGAATCACTTAATACAGCATGTTCAAGAAGTTCTGTACATCGAAGAAAAAAATCTTAACATAATAAGTTAATTAGAAAGAATCGGTTTCGCGTTCTTTCTCGGAATAGGTAGTATGGAAACAGTTATATGAGTTGTTTTCGTTCTAAGGTTTCACGAGCCCCAAAAAGTAGGTTTGGAATTATATCTTCTGCTTTAAACATGTGGTTAATTCGTCCAAATTGGATATTTATATTTTGGTTAGGCCTATATCACCGGTCTTTTTTCCACAACTTAAATTACGATTTGGTATTACTTTCCATCTCTCTAATTTCGTTTATTTTTTAAAGCCGAAAAACTATCTCCATCATGATCACATTTAACAAAAAACAGAGTATACAATAAAAAACCCTAGTCCTCTAATACTCTAATAACGTCAGGGTCAGAAGAGAACAAGAGTTGGTCAAGAGGAATCTGATAGGAACGATGAAAGAGAGTGATATAGCCTAACCCAAGGCTAGATAAAGAAAGGTGTAGATTCAGGTAAAATCCTCGGGATTGCTACACCCGTACTCATTATAAATGCTCGCTAAAAATGCTGGTTCATGAGTTATTGCTAAAAAAAAACCTTAAAAATAACTCGGTGGAACTGGGAACTGTTATAAAAAACCTAATTTCTCAAAATTACTTTACCGATTTTGTTGTATATTTACTGCAATGTAAAGATAAATTATCTAAGCCATTCAACTGCAATTAAAAAATACCGTTCTGGAATAACTGACAAAAAACAAAAAATACAGCTTTGTCCGCCGTCATTAAAAACTGAACACGATTTTAGTTTAGGGCAAACAAAGCAGACTGAGACTTTATTTAAATATAACCTACATAGTATATTTAAAATATTTCGACTAATAAAATTTGCAAAAGTAATTAATGTTCGCCGCCTCAAGAGGATTAAGCCTCACGAACTGCTTCAGTAATAATAAGGAAGTTATTATTATAATGATTATCCTCTAATGTGATTTAGTATTTAAGAATGAATCATTGGTCGATTTTGTTTATAAATTGGTTATGAATAAATAAAATTAAAAAAAAAAAAAAAAAAAAAAAAAAAAGTAATTAAAGAATCCAATTTCTCATAAGAAATATGTGGGCAAAAAATGAATAAAAAAGTTTTTTTTCTCACAAGATAGCCTACATTTTCGGAGGAGATGGTGGCCATTATTATTTTTGATTTGTGGATGAGTGTCTAAGAAAGTTAGTGCAATATTTTTTCACCAATTTATGATTTAATGAACACTGTATATGAGTTAATGTTTCGTCACATTCTGTATGATTAGAGATTAGATAAACACCTTACCCAAAACTTGCGTCTAGTGAATTTGTAGGCTATCTTCAGATTTCATCATGGAGTTAAAAGAAGTAACTAGTGAAACATAAGTTGGCCTACTTGTCATCCCTCCATTTCTAGGCTAATTTTGAGTGTTGTATACAATTACCAAGAAACTATATTTTTAGTTTTCGTCGATAACTCGGTTATCCTTTGACCTATAGAAAATTTTTTTAAACCATTTTGTTTATCGTTAAAAGAGGAATATATTTTGTCTCTTGTACATTTTTCGTAAATAATAAAGTTTTGATTGTTGGTATAGTTTACTGATAAAAAGCATTAAAAGAATGTGTATACCAAATTTAAACTCGAAATCTTAATACTTTCTAACGTTAAAATTATTTTTTGAAAGAACACAAAATGGCCGACGAACGGATAACGAAGCGTTTCTCAACCTATGTTAATGTGTAGTTAACCATAGAATCACGAAATACTTTCCTCCAAAAACATGTTATATAAATATAGACTATTTTTAAAAAATATTAAAATTTACAAATTTTCTACAGCAACTTTCATAGGAGGAAACTTCTATTAATAGAAAAACATGGCGGAAAACTCAGTACTGTAATAACGTAAATTAGGGCCTACTTTCCTTTTTTTCTCGTATTTAAGTAGAGACTAGGTAAATACTTTTGGCGAGACCACGAGGAATATGATTTTTGGTTTTGTAAATAACTATGTATGAAAATTAATCCAATATTTTTCTCTCGCATCTGAATCATAGGCAAAACGAAGTCATGTTGGAACCGGGGCCTACTTTTATAGTGAGTAGGGGTGTAACATTTCCGAGAGTCCAAGCTGGATCTTACACCTTTTTTTCTATGTATTCTTCGGTTGTATCCCCTCTTTCTCTTCCCTCTCAGGTGGCTCTTGACCGACTCATGTTCCAACCATGTAGGCCTACTAATACATATATTATGTTTCAACATTTTTATATTCCTTATTTTTATAAGACATTGATGACTGAGAAGTTTTTCGCGTTTAAACAACAAAGAGAAAAAACACAGGACGAGAGTGATGGTGATTATCAACTAAAATAGGTAATTAGGCAACATAGCACGTAGCTCGTAGCTCGTAGCTCATAACCCTGACTATATTAACACCTCGTAGCTCATAACACCTGCACTACCAAGAGGTTGAATCACCTTTTTATTACTTCCTCAATATTAATGAAAGAGGGAACTTTGTAATAAAAATAAACATTACACAATCATTGCACAAACTTTTTCATATACAAAACGAAACAAATTAAAGTAAATAGCTCAACTACCAACACTTAAAATTACGATTAAATAAAAATTATTTCAAACGTTTTGAGATTATTTCACTAAAAATGTTGATTTTTAATGACCGTACAGATTTATATCTAACCTAAAATGCCAGTTCGGAAGTTTATTTAAACTTTTTTCACGCGTTGAAATACTTCGGTGAAAGTTTCTGTGAATGTAAAATCTGAGCTCTAAAAAGTGTTTTGGAAGATTACAGTGAATAATTTAAACAAGTAACGAGTACTAATTTTGAGAAAATTTGGTAGGCCTATGTATTCATATCTGGAGACGTTTTTATTATTATTTATATTTTTTTATATATTATGATCTGATTTTTTTCTTTTTCATATTGGCTCCAACGATTTTGACAAAATTTTTATAAAATATAATTTCTACGGAACTCAAATAAATCGATCTGTTGCCAAAAAAAGTACCTACGCAAAAATGTTAGTTCTGGAGTTTTATGTTTAAAATGGAGAAATTGCCATAGAGGACGTCATAAAAACTCAAATTTATCAAAATCAACGGAAGCATTTTTATCGAATTTTGGTGAAATGATGTCATACCGAAAATTAAAAAAAGTTAACACTCGTGATTAATTAAAAATATATATAAATGAGCCCTATCCTACCTAACAAAATTAGAATTTTCTGTTTTGATCAATTACCGAAAATATGAGACTATGGAGATTTTTGTTTTGTAATTTAAAGGTACAACTCTTGATCATCATCCTCTTACAAAAAAAAGAAAAAAACATAAAATTTTGACCCCTAATCTCTAATACTCTAATACCGCCAGGATCAGAAAAGAACAAGAGTTGGTCAAGAAAGTACTGTTTTACACAATTACGAGGTTCAGAAAACCTGTCTAATAACTGTTTTAAACAAATTTACCCTACCGGATAAGACACCTTGATCTACCAAACAATTTAACATTTTCTACAAAGCTCAAAGATCCAACTTTTGGGCATTACATTCACATAATCCGCTTTTATTACATTTTATGATTGAGTTAGGTAAGTACCATGATGGCTTTTATCAACTGTTTTAGTCGTGCGGAGACCCTTTAAAATGGATAGACTATATCCTGAAAAATCTAATAGTCAATTTATTTTTACCATCACTATTTGTTAGTAAAAATAACACAATAAATTTATAAAATCATAATACTACAATTTGTATAACTAAGTTTATGCTAATAAATAAAAAATGAACATACTATAAAGAGTGATTCAAAATTGTACGACAATATTTCGGAAGCTGATTCAACAGATAAAAATAAGAAAAGAGTTTATAAAAACGTGGTTCTGGAATCTTTTTTAGTTTTCCGTCTGTCGGCCATTTCGTGTTTAACAAAATTATATTTTCGAAGTTGATAAAATATGGAGTGAAGATTTGGTGTAGGCCAACGTATTTTTTATGTAACCTTTTACCAGTATAGGTACCAAAAATCAAGACTTTATTTTGTACAAATTCAACATGGCGGACGTTAAAAGTTTTTAATGAAAACCATTAACATTTCAAAATATTTACAAGAGAAAAAAGATTTTCTCCTTTTCAAAAAAAGTAATTTATTTGTTTATTTTTTCTGTAGCTCAAAGGATAATCGAATTATCGACAAAAACTAACAACATGTGTTTGAAACATCCAAGAATTATCTAAAACGAGATATTTTTTAATTATGATAATTTGTAGTAATAATATTATAATCCATTGTCCAGAAATGACCCAAAAATGTTTTTTTTCTATTAACAGTTTCAAAATGGTGACTGGTGTTTTAATACTTATTTATTTATTTTTTTTAATTTCCCATAAATTTGTAAAATTACATAAAAACAAATACAAATTTCAAACTGAAATAATACAAAATTAGAGTCTGATAAAATGTATTTGTTAATATGTAATTTTACAATCTTTAGGAGGAAAATTATAAAACTATTAAAATTAATATTTTTAAAAAACAGTTGTAGGAAACATCTCTCCCGATATTGCCGTGAAATTTTGAATCACTCTATATAACAAGCTTACCTGTAAAGCCATAGTAACACAGACCAAAACGAAAAAATAAATGCAAAAATACACACCAAATTAAAAAACCAATTCATAACCACAAAAATACAACAGACACTAAAAACACTAAATTTAACACACCATGAACATATAAAACTTTAGCACTGCTGCCAAATATAACTTCCAAGTTGCACTGTTTCCCGTCCACAATTCACAGCCTTGGAAGATTTATAAAAACACCTCGTATTTGAAACCTATTACTTCCTCTCGAAAACTAATTCCTTCCTGGTTCACCTTGGTTATAACACTCAACTGATTTTTATGAACGTGGTACGAAATGTATAGAATCGATTATTTAATAGTATGTCTATCGATGCTCAAGTTCTAAACGTAAAAACAGTTCTAAATTTTGGTAAATTGATAGTACAGTGAATCAAACTGCTCCAACTAAAATGAAAGATTATTTAGATAGTAAGAAATGAAATGAGAACCCTGACCCAAAATTTATATTCTGAATATATGAAAGTTACAGAAGTGAAATTTTTCTCAAAGTTGCATCGTAATTATTTGAAACGTTCTTGTCTTTTAAAAATAAATAAATCCTGTAATAAAAAGCACTTTGTTAGTTATTAGGCCTACTTTTTACTGATAATGATTTGTTTATTACCTACTGAGGAGTGATAAGTAGACGGAGCTTATGATAAAACTATGGTTGGAAGTAGGCCTACGTATCTTGTATGGTTGGATGTAAGCCTATTTACCTTTGACGTATACGAATGATTTTATTTAGATAATAGTTTAATTACACGTTTATAACTTTACACGTAGAAGAGTGAAATAAGATATAAAACAGGGAGTTGATGTTTTACATTTGCTACATTATTGACGTAAGCGAGGTCCTAACGCGGGCCTCCTAGATATATATACACATCTACGACGCCAAGAAAGTAGTGATCTACACAATTACCAAGTACAGAAAACCTCTGTAACAACTACTGTTATAAGCAAATACCCTACTGGGTAAGATCCCCTTGATCAACCAAAACAATTTAACATTTCCTGTGAGGTCAAGAAACCAACATTATAAATCTGCTTCTATGACATTGTAGTAATATACAATGGGCTGTCTAAGTACAATGATGTTTGAATAATTTTATTTCTGTGAATAAGGAATAACTCTAGGCCTAGTTGAGATTATGAACACACTGAAATGCTTAGTACCTTGCTTGAAATTCAATTTGTTTGATGCATTAAAATTGTAAAAACTACAAAAACGTTTGAACCTGTTAAACGATTTTTTAAAATTATTTTTATTAAAAGGGGTAGTTTTTAAGAATTTTCAAGGGTTGAGAATTTGCACAATAGCCATTATTGTAATTGAAAATATTAAAATTGCATAATTTAACATACCGGTAATTATAATCCATAAAATGCTTTAATATTAATTTTTTCAATAAGGGGTGGTTTTCACCCCTTAAAAATAAAAAGCTCACCTAGCGCGTATATAACTTTTGAAGGTGGGGGGGGGTAATATAAGCCTAATTCCAAATTTTTAGCAAAATCAATTCAGTTATAAAAAATTTAGAGGTATTGACCTGTTTTCCTCCACAGTGACTGGACTATAGTACCTTGCTTGAAATCCAATTTGTTTGATGCATATATTGATGTACATTTTTAAGTTTAGTTCTGTTATTAGTGAAACTTTACAGATATTATTTTACTTATTTAGAATATTAGGCTGAATCAAACATGATTTGATAACTAGAATCTACGTTTTGGTTGTTTGTTTTTTTGCTATCTTTTATGGAATTTTTTTCTTATTTATATGTTTAAAACAGGAATTAAATAATATAATTTAAAAAAAGAAATATTTCATCTAGTATTATAATGTATATAAAATTTAAAAATCTAAAAAAAATTTGTATGACCTCTGTTACCCCCCCCCCCCATATATTTGGCTCGCAAATCGTTGGAGGTGGTTGTGAATTTTTAGAGTAAGTGATACATGTGTGTGAATTGATCTAAAATTCCTCGGTAGTCCAGTAAACTATGACAAAATAATTTTAGTATGAAGGTGCAATTTCATTACTTAAGGAGATTTTAAAGTTACATACTAAAATTGTACCTTTTGTGGTTGACCACAATTTGGTAATACATATCAATTTTATTTACAAAATAGTAACTTTTATAGTTTTTGTTTAAATCTCCCTTTCTATAAACAAAAAAAAATAGTTATTAACAAATGTGTTTATTATTAAATTACAAAAAAATTGAGAAGAACTTTAAGTTGATTGGTTTATTTATTCAGAGAGTTGATACATAACCTTAAAGCAGTTTACACACACACATATTATAAACAGTTAGCTCTTAGTAATGAAACTATAGAAAAAAGTTATTCTTGTAGAAATTAACAACTCTCCTTACCCTCAGGGGCTTACTATACTGAGTACGGGGTCTAAGAGAGTGATCCTAGCTGGATCTACACCTTTTTATTGTAGTCATGGGTTAGATCCCTCTATTCATATTTCCTATCAAATCTCTTGACCAACTCTTGTTCTCTTCCGACCCTGACTCTATTAGAGTATGTGAGGGCTAAAGGTCTTTATTTTATGTCTTTTCTTCCTTTTTTATAGGGCGATGATCGAGAGGTTTTCCTCTTAAAAAAAAAAAAAATTATTCATAACTATTTTTTTGTAGGAGTTATAGAAAAGGAGATACTTTTAAAAACCCAAAAAAGATTTTGTAAATTAAATTGTTAATACCAAATTACGGTCACCTCAAAATAGGGATTCATTTTTGTATAGGTTTAAAATATTCCTAAGAATCAAGTTATTAATAAAATTGCCGTTCGAGACCAAAAGTGTTGTAAATCATATTACTTATCCAGTAAGTTATACGAATTATAGTGTAAGGTTGGTAATCGTTAAAAATTTCGGCCTCACGATAAATTTCACGTTTTATGGCTTCAGAAACTGAAAAATTGATTTTCGACATAAATTCTGTATGTAAGCACGATAGCGGCCACAAATTTCTTATAATAAAGGTTGAAACTTGGACAATAGAAATTGGAAAAATGATTAAAAATTTGTAAGAAACATATTCTTTCAGTTAAAAACAAATTTGTACAGCTAATTTTAAAAAACGAAATAAAAATACTCGCGTTTATCTACTTAGTCCAAACGGTTTCTTACCACGAATGAACGTTCTTGACAGGGAAGTGAGTCATAAGGTGTTCATGAGTGAGGCAACGTCCGATGAAATTTGAGAAAACAGCTGTTAAGCTTCATTGTAGCACACACGAAAGTACTCTTTTGTCTTTGGTTTTAGCGATAGCAGAGGATAACACTTGAAGCTGTCCTCACCAAATAATCAAAATAAAAATAGCAAGATATCACCTTTTTTGTCATGTTAGAAATTTTTTAAAAGCCCTAAATATTCGAATAATTACAATCTAATTGTTATTCCTATCAATTATTTTTGAAACAAAATTTAATATATTAATATTGCAGACATTAATCATTATTATTTATTACCTGTGGTAACAATATCAAGTTTTTAGGGAAGCATAACCTTCATCTTAGGCTCATAAAATTATATTCGTTTGTGTGTCCTGAACTTCAATGTTTGATAGAAAGTTGCAATGTATGTGTTCCCTAGACGAAATAAACTTTTAATAAAAACTGACATTTTACAATTAATTCTAAAAAATATAACAGTAAATCTGGCTTTGAACAGCTGACGTTTCACTTGAATTGTTCAGTTGCCATGGAAACAAACTCCTGTCTAACAAACAAGGCGATTTAAATGAATTTAAAATGGAAGATAAAGTAAACATTCCTGGTTTGCAACCAAGGGTATTTTGGGGTTTAACAAATGGTGTTAAAGGGAATATTCATTATGTATCAGATCATGATATTCTGTACCCTGCAGGAGGTGTGTTGGTGGTACACAATTATGTTCAAAAAACACAAAATTATATTAAATTGCCTGAACCACAAAAAACGTTTAACATCATAACTGTCAGCCCTAACAGGTAATATTAGGCTATATATTTTTCTTTTTATTACTAACAACCAGTAGTATGCACATTCATATGGAGATGCACAAAACCTTATTTTAAAAAAAATAGTTTTGTATTAGTCACACATTAACTATAATAACAGTAATTATTTACTGAAGCGCCCCAATTTTGATATTGTTGGTAGTTATTTTTGTACTACATATCTATATTCATAAGAATAGTAACATTTTTTTGGGGGGCATGGAAAAAAACATAATTTCAAGCTTTCTAGCGTTCCAGTGAATTACGTTAAAATAGGTTTGTATGCCAATTGTTTTTACCTTACAAATATATATAGCCCACCTTTTGTGACCTATGTGTAAATAAACCTACGTATGATATGACAACACTAACCCCAATGGAAATTTTACACATGGTGTTCCCAAGCGGTCACCCAACCAAGTATTAACCACGCTCTATGTTACTTGACTTTGGTGATCAGATATAAACACCCCAAACCAGCCGAAACATTGTGTTTGCCATTTGTACTTAACCTACAAATATATCATTGAAATATGTCAATTTCGAAGTGAAAAACATTTTTCCTTACAAAAAATGTTACTATTCTTATGAAGAGAAGTACTGTATGTAGTACAAAACTGACTATATATATATATATATATATATATATATATATATATATATATATATATATGTATATATTTACCATGTGTCCTAAAAGTCCCACCCTTCTCTTATTTTTTTTATTAATGGAAATAGATTTGCTTTGGGGAAAGTTTAGATGACCAAAGGAGGAGTTTTTTGAAGTATCAAAATTTTCAACCTTTACCCCCAAAATGGGGTAGTTTGGGGGTAAGTCAATATTTTAAATAGCAACCCCTATTGAGTGATACCTCATTTTAAAGGTCTTTTCAAAATAAGAATAATGGCGCAAACTAGAGGTCTCTATGTTCATCCTACCCAACATAGCGACCAATCGAATTCTGAATTTTACGTTAATAATTACACCGGAAATGTTACGAAATGTACAACATGCTTTTTTTTTATTAATGAAAATAGACAGATTTGTTTTGGGGAAAGTTTAGATAACCAAAGGAGGAGTTTTTTGAAGTATCAAAATTTTCAACCCTTACCCCCACCATTTTGGGGGTAAGTCAAGATTTTAAATAGCAATAAAATTAACCCAATTAAATAATGAATGCAAGAATGAATGAACTGTACATATCTTGTTTTATTTTGTGTTATTAATATAAGGTTGATTCTTCTGTCCTTCAATTTTTTTTCCTCATCAGTGGGTCACATTCAGTATGGGCTTAGAAATCCAGAGGGACCTGATGGATCTATACCTTTCTTCAATAGTCTTGGATTAGATCCTCTCTCTTTTATCTTTCCTAATCAGGTCTTTCTTGAGCAATTCTTGTTTACTTCCGGCCCTAAAACTATTAGAGTGCTCGGGGGCTAGTGGTTTTATTTTATATCCTTTCTTCCTTTTTTATAAGGTGATAATGACTGAGAGGTTTTTGTATTTAATCAACAAGAAACACAAATTGAATCTTTCTGAGTCTGACGCTACGGTATTAGAGTATTCAAGGGCTAGGAATCTTTATGTTCTTTTTTTACAAGGTGATGTTGTTTTTTGTCTTCAAACAACAAAAAAAAAGAGAGACTTTATAGTATCATCGTAAAATGTTTGAGTATTTATAAATTAATTTAGGATTCTTTTCCTTTGGTTTTACATTTTTCCCAACTTCACAGTTTTCACCAAACAAAAATCTTACTTATTATTGTGATTCCATCTTGAAAAAAGAATTTCGATTAAAACACATATGAATCTCTCGTGTCTGAAGCAACTTTTTTTTGTCTGTTCACTTCCATCATATTACTACAGTAAACTGCATAGGTACAGTAGGAGGTGGAGGTAGCAAAAGTTGTTATCGTAACTAATCATGTTTGAAGCGACTTTATTTTTAAATCACTTGGGAGGGGAAATGGCTCAGAGAAATTTGGTTACCGTAGGGAAAAAAGTAAGATAAGAAATTCTCTTTCTGTTGGGTGAAGTGAAACTTCACATACGTCATGGACGAACTCCCACTGCTAAACTGGTAATTCTAGCAATTTGAGCCTCATTACATTCTTAAGTTACATGTTTTGTGGGAAATCTCAACCTCGAAAATTATTTTTTATAGAGAGAGCTAGCATTGGAAATAAATTCATCTGAAAATTGTATTTACCTGAAAAGCTTTACTAAGGTACAAGTGCAGGAATGTCTGGAATTTACCAGTGTTTATCAACATTTAAAAAAATTTTAGCAGTTGCAATGAAGTATATGTCACTAAATTAATCAGTCCATTGGTTATATCAAAAGTTTATATATATTAATGTTTTTATCTGTTTACAGAAAAGTTATTGCTGTAGCAGAAGAAGGAGATAAACCATGCATTTCCTTGTATGATGTTAAAACTTTAAAGCGTAAAAAGGTTCTTGGACTCCCATTCGAGTCAAGTACGAAAATGTTTGTAAGCATTGCATTTACTTTTGACAGCAAATATTTAGTCGCAGTTACAGGTGATCCTAATTGGACTATGGTTTATTACAACTGGGAGAAAGGGAAAGTTGAAAGTCAAACTCGAGCTAACATTCCTCCAACAAATCCTGGTCCTGTTACTCAGGTATGTTTCACTCGTATCTTTATTTATAAAGATACGATCTTGTCAGAAACAGATTTTTAGAAATATTTAAAAATTATTTCACCTTCTTCTTGACGCAAGCTTCTAGCATTAGTTGATCCTGACTGCCTGATGTTGATAATATGCTGATGCTACAAGTGACCAATAGTTCTTGTTATTTCAGATATGGTCCAGATTTCCATTATTTCCTACCTTGTCTCTTAGGAAGTTTCTTGCTGGATTGACAGTGCTGTATATCAGCAGTATTGATCCAAGGTCTCTTCTTTAACCTGACAGGATTGATTTGCTCAAGTTGAAAGAGTGTAGATACTCATCAGTCAAAATGGCGCTACTACAGTCAAATGGGCTACTAATTTGGCTCTAGTAGCAGCGTTACATGAGACACCTTGATAAAATACAGGCAGTTTCGGAATTTGGTAAAGTATTCTTCCAATGTCTGCAGTCCTCCATCACTCAGTTCACTTATTTCTTAGTATCCTCTTTCCTGTAATATGCCAAAGAATGTTGAGTTGGCTGCATAGTAACCATATTTGCAACCTTTAAAGTCTATATTTGATTATTTGAGGACTATCTCATCCGGCCTTTCATTGCCAGTTACTCCAAAATGAGTTGGGATCCATTGGAAAACAATTATTATCTTTCAGAGAAATTAAAATTTCTTCTAAATATTTGTATTATTTATGTAAAAATATTCATAGACTCTAATAAACGTTGAGGACAAATTATACCCAATTACCAATAATTATGACTAGAAAAAATGAAAGCCTTTCAAAATTAGTAAGAAGTTAAACAAATTATATCTGTGACACAACTGGAGCGTTTTGAGTTGTGATTGATTGACTGTCCAAATATATAATTGTCCTGTCTAAGTTAAATACAACAGTTTATATGTTTTACACCACAATAAAATGTATAAAATTGTAGTGTATTGTGTTAAACCCAATATAGAGTAAATAATTCATATTTCATAGTACAACTTCCTTGGGTTCCTTGAGTGTAAGTAAAAAATCACCATGGGGAGAAGTGGTTTCTGAACCTTTTACTATTATTATTATTAATTTTTATATTAAACTTTAATAACATATTTCATGATGAAACTGACTAAACGAGAAAATATGTTGTGAATATGTTTAAATTGTTTCCGCTATGTGCTATGGGTTGCTTGACAGATGTGACAGAAAATCTGTGAATCTTATATAGCTATTGAGTCTCTAAAAACTTCATGATTAACATGTTCTTTCTCTAAAATAATTGTGATCCTATTATTTATAAATTGTTATACTATAAAGGATTGAGGTTTATACATCTTAGTTGCCTAAAGGTAGAAAAATTGATTTGTTAAGTATAATAGAATTTGGTTAAGTTATTTCAGAGGAAAAAGTAAAAAAAAAAATATGATGTCAAATGTTCTGTTATTATTCTTAATTTTAAATTTCTTTAAAACCATTTAAAAGAAAAATAATAATATAATCTCAAATGTTCTTTTAAATCAAAAGTAGTAAAATAATTATAGACACAATTTTAAAATAAATTTTGTGACCATCGTTTTGAAATTTACTCTCAGGGCCTCACTTTTAAAATAAGTACTGGCATGGCTATCCCAAGTGATCCTAGCTAGATCTATACTTTTTTTCTCTCTCTTCAACTTTTGGTCTTTTCTGACCCTCCTAATTCTACCAGAATACTTGAGGGCTAGAGATATTTATTTTATGTTCTTTTCTTCCTTTTTTCTTATAAAGTGACAGTGACTGAAAGGTTTATCACCTTCAAACAACAAAGGAAAAAATAATGAATACGAAATTATGGTTTTTAATGCACGTTTCTAAAATGCATACAATAGTGAAAATGTTATTAAATTTGTTGGTGATATAGGGCATAAAAACATTACAGGCATATACATTTTTCCATAATTCATAGATGGATACCATTTGAGGTATTGGACAATTATAAAAGATGAAATTGTAATATTCTTGTAATATTCTTGTAATATCACTTGTATATTCTAGATTTGAATGAATACAAATTTTTAGTTTTCATGGATTCATTAGCACTACAGTTATTGTAGAAGTATAAAACTGGATAAAATTAATTTAGGCATTTGAATCAAATTGACATAGGCCATTCGTGTGTTAGCTGCTTAATTTTGATGAATATAAGAGATCAGCAGGCTTTGTCAAGTCAGTTATTTAACCTAAGATCAGTTACTCTAACATTAGACCAAATTATATAATAAACCAAAAAAACTAACACCATTGTGAATTAAATCAGTTTAGGAGAATTGGCTTTATCAAAGAAAGTGGGTTTGGCAGCCATATTGGTTGTGTGAATCGGTAAACCCTTCTGTTTATACACCTTTTTTACATAAATAAATATTAATTTAGGTGTCACGTGATACCTGACTATATGAAAATTATTCCATTAAAGTCCTCTAATATATTTATTATTACATCTAAAATCCTTTATTTCATTGAACACTCTACTACAACAGCAAAACTAATTCTATATACCGGTATTAAAAACGTAATATTAATACTCTAACACAATTAGAATACTTCATAAATGTACTTAACTCGAACATAATCTCACATTACTCTCTAGAGTTTTGTGAGGGTTTAACTTTCTTCCGTTAAAGTTATTCTAGATGGCAACACTATTGATTAGAGGTGATTCTGAGGATTACTGTATTACATTGATAAATTTAGTTCAACGGAGTGCATAATTTTTCAAAATATGGAACATCTTTTCTAACAATAGTTCAAATTTCTTTTACTTTAAGTTCTACTATTAGCTGTACCTAAAACTAAATGAACTCATTGAATTTTAAACATTACAATTCAATTTGTAAAAAGATTCAATTATTATTTTATAAAATCTTAGGAAGTCTGTTTGATAACTTAGTGACTTTGATATTAGATGGTATTAAAATCGCGGTTTAATTTGTTGACATTTGCCATTTTATTTGGTTTAATCACAAAATTTAAGGTAGATATTGTCTAATAGAAAATTGTTGACATCATTCTACATTGGATAAATTTGTGAAAATTTATCCAATGAAGCATTTGTAACAATTGCTTCTTTGTTTAAATGGAAAAAAAATGAATTTACTGTGCTATTAAAGCATTAAGGAAAAAGAAGAAAATAAAAAAAAATATGTTTTAAGGACTGCTTCATTGTATGGAAGGAATGGTTCACTAAATTTTGTTGTGTTTCTACAAGGACGAATGACTCTGAACACCCAGGATGTTCAAATTAGATGCAAATTACTGAAGAGATGGTCAATACAAACCATGATGAAAAAATGCAAATATTTCAGTTGAACGTGTTTTAAATTTCCTACATGAACATTATTTGACTATGAGAAAGTTATCGGCAAGATGGGTGTTGAGTTTGCTTACAGTTGACCAAAAACGAAATTGTATTACCATTTTGAACCAGTTTTAAAGACATATTCAAACAAAATTCATGAGAGGTTTTGAGTCATTATGAAACATGGGGTCCATTACTATACTCCAGAAATGAAAAAGCAGTTTTAAAACATTGTATTTATTCTGGGAAACATGCTCAGAAGAAGGCAAAAACAGTTCCATCACCCAGAAAAGGTCATGGTCCTAATTTTGTAGGTTTCACATGGCATAATCATTATCAACTACCTGTAAAAGGGAATCTATTCTTCAGACTTTACCTTTGGAACTTCTTTTTTTTATCGATCCTTAAAAAATGGCTCGGTGGAAGAAAATTTGTATTAATCAAGGTGGTCATCGATGAAACAAACACCTAATTTAAAAAACCGAGAAATTGTATTTATTGGAAGGCTTAAAGAAGCAGGAAAATGTTGAACAAAGTGCATTAAAAGAGACTATGTCCAACAATAAATAGAATTTTGATAAGAAAAACTAATTTTTTCATTTTAAGATCAAACAGTCCTCGTATATACTTGCAGTTTTAATAAATAGTATTTATCCTTTAATAAAATTAAAATAAACATATATTTTCAGATGGTTCCAAATCCAACAGACCCAACAGTAGTTGTTATAGTTGGACCAGGTTTGTTTCGACTTTTAAGTGTTTCTGACACAGTTTGGAGGCAATATGGTTTTCAAAAAGCAGACAAAATACCAATCTGTTGTGTATGTTGGC
The DNA here is from genome assembly GCA_963513935.1 of Aphrophora alni. NCBI lineage: Eukaryota > Metazoa > Arthropoda > Insecta > Hemiptera > Aphrophoridae > Aphrophora > Aphrophora alni. The sequence continues at coordinate 117,007,668 of OY740770.1, forward strand.
TGAATTCAGACAGAGTGCTAGCTGGAACTGAAGATGGAAGACTGATAATTGTGGAGAATGGAGATTTGAAAGGGAGATACAAGGCTTGTGATTTTGGTGAGATGGACTTACAAGTTGTGGACGAGTGAGTTGCTAAGACCAATTTTATTTACTTTATTTAGCATTAAACTTACGAGTTTCACATCACAGTATACTGCACCTGTAATGATGTTGACTAATAATTTATAAGGAAGACAATTGAAATGTCATATATTACAATTTATGTACAGTGTGTTGCTGTGTTCTTGTATCTAGAACACTTTTCTTTGCTAAATACCAGTTCATTTTTGATTAATACAGGTTTACACTTATGTCACACAATTTTTTCCATACAATTATTAAGATTGTTTTCGGTTTTTCTCAATAAAACAAAACATTATTAGGTCAATTATTGAGCTTGACAGTTGATTAAAATTATCAGCTGTATCCTTATTATGATATCAGATGTTTGTTGAATTTATGATAACGGAATAAAAGCTCTATGTTCATCCACAATATTTAAATACAAAATTTTCAACTTTTACCTACAAACTTAATTTTACTGTTTTAATTTTCTCATAATTAACCTGTTGTAAAACATGGTAGCACAGGACAACAGATATTTTGTAGCTATGGGTGTTGTAACAGGAGCTAGATGAATGTTATCTCTAGACCTTATGTAGTAGTTATAGATTTCTTTGTTAAAAAATGCATTGAATTAATCCAAAAACATTAATAAATTGTTTCCCATCAACAATTTACATTGATGAAAAAGTGAAGACTTGTTTTCAGTTAAAAATCCCTATATGAAGCAGTAGGCTCTAGCTCAAATTGCTTTTTACTATAGTTTAAAAACTCTGTTGACTACATATTCCACAACAAAGGTAATTGTAAAAATGGAATAAGATACCATTTGACACACCTTTTCAGAGTGATTTTACTTAGTCTAAGTAGAATGTAGAGACTGGTCTTCAGATTCCCACATGCACAGTCAATGTGTGTACATCAAGTCAGACATAGATCAACTACAAAGACCCAAGAACTCAGTGATATTGGTTTCACTATTAGTTCATCACCAATGCAAATTGACCAAGGAGAGGGGCTACGATTTTTGATGGAAAATTAATGCAGTTAGTTTTTTTTTTAAATTAAAAGGAGTTTATTATACTTAAGCCACTGTAAAATCGAACTTAATTCATAGATAGCCGTAATTTAAAGACTATCGGGACCTTTATTATGAAAAATGATACTAGAGAGGATAGAAAAGGGAAGAAGACTATAAACAAGGTCATGAACAAGATAGAAGGTTCGAGTTTAGGGGTATGTGCAGGTTATGGAAATATACTGGAGACAGATGGAAGAATAATGAATGAATAATTTACCTTTATTTTGTAACAAAGTTAGTTACCATGAGGTCCTCTCTTTCACATAACCCCTTCTAATAAATACATCATACAATAAATAAAAATTGAAACGTAAATACTCAAGACATAACATAAAATTTAGCGGAAAAAACAAACAAACGAGACATACCAGTAAAGAATAATAAAAATAAAAATCACAAATTAACTTGTGAAAAACATAAAATTAATCACAATTTTAAAGATGAAAATTAATACAAATATTGATTTGAAACAGTTGTAAAATAAAATAATTATGAATTTAATAATACAAATTGATATAACATACTTAAGGTGATTATGTTTTAAATAAAAATATATTTTGATCCAAATTGCAATTTGTTAGCCAGTTCAACAGTCATTGACAATTTAGTAGGGTCTCATTTATATGTACCAAATTTGATATCACAGTGTAGTGAGGCTTTCCAAACCCCTCCCCCAAAGAGAATTTCTATAAAGAAAAGTAATTCTTTAGGGATTAATTTTCTCCAATTTTTAAAAATTCATATTTAATTAGTACTTAGTTATTATTTAATGAAAAGTCTTGTTCTAAACACAATTTTTAAATAAAAATTTTATTCTGATAATAGCATATTCATTAGGGTGTGGTGATGTGAAAAATCATAATTTATAATAGATTTAAAATCCGCGGTTTAGCGCCGAAAACAGGCTGTTCAAATCATAAATTTATTCAATAACTTCATAAATAAAAGAAAAATAGATTTTCAAGAAAACCAAATATGTAATAATGTCAATTTTAGTATAATTTGTTTTTTATAAATATAATATGTAAATTTTGTGTTATGTGGGGAGTATGTTGAACTTTGGTAACGTTTACCGGAACAGCTCTCTTGCGGAAGAGAGAAAAATCTCGTGCTTAGATCAGTCTTCGTTTGGGGCTAGTTGCTCTAAGACCTATGAATGGCAGTTCTCCGAGTTTCTGTTAGAACATTAAAAAATGTGTTCAGAAGTTAAATTTGTGAAAGACATGGTGTATTAACAATTTCAAAAGTGCTAAGACAATATTGTTTTCAATAAATAAACTTTTAAATGAAAAGGCGTAATAACTTGCAATTTTTAGTTATGTTGTGCAATCGCTGCCACGTGATTTTCGAATTCTCGACAAAGAACTCTTCTATAAGATATATGGAACAATTAAAGTTAGCATAAGACATTAATAATTGGTTGTAATACATGTACAACAAAATAAATCTCGTGAGCGATGAACAAAAGACAATTCGTTGATAGTGGACAAAGCATCTCTAAAATTAGCACGCAGTCACATGGAAAGACACGAATCATCCTTCGAGGAAAAGTGTTTTCTTTTATAAAGAACATAACGTGATTTGGTATAACACGTTTAGACTTTCATTATTTAACCATATATATGTACTTTGAACAATTTAGACTTTTTTATATACTTTCAAGATATATATTTGATATCATAAAATTATGTATTTCATTAATAAGATTCAATGTGTTTGTTGAGGAGTCTTTAAGTAAAATAATATGATCAAATAAAGTTATTTGTTTTATTAATAAAACTAATTCTCAATTTCAGTAAAAATTATATTTTTTATAATTAAAATATTTGCTATGAGAAGTAAAGTAAAATCCTTTTTCATTATTTTTTGGAGTTGCAACTAAAAAACTTAAAGTTATTAATATAATTTGATTAGATTCTTTTTCAAATGATAGTAATATTGATAGGATGTAAGATGTCTTATATAAATTTTTCTTTTTTTTTATTTCTGTTACATGAATCTAATATGTTTTATGTTTAATAAATTTTTATGTAATATTTCAGAGACAAGTGTTTTCATTTTTGAAACCCAGAATCACTGTGAGTACACTGTAAAAAGAGCTTGCGACCCCAGAGATTTTATAAATAATTAAATTCACTTTTTTCTAAATTGGTATGCTAAAGCAAACCTGGCGCCCTATAGACGAGCAAATTAACAAATGAATAACATTAAATAGTAACTTCATCACATTTTCTAAATTGTTACAAATGGCGCCCAACGTGGGGCTTTTTAGTCGAAATAAACAGTGATTTTGGTAATGAGAATTCTTGAAATCAAGGTAAGGACTCTCTTTATAATAATAAGAAAGATTCTTTTTTAAAATTTTTTGTGTTAAATATAGTAAGATAAAAATGGAGTCAGAAATTGTAAATGTAAATAATAGTGATGAACAGGTAGGGTTAGGAAATCAAAATTCTTTAAATAATATAGAGCCATTGGAATTTACAGGGGATATTTTTGATAATTTAGAGAAGGAATCGCAAAGTAATGAGCAAACAAATGAACAATTTGCACAAAATTTTTTAGATCAAGAAATAGGTAGTAGTAATAATAGTAGACGTTCAAGTGTGAACGTAAATAGTAGTTCAGGTTCGGATTTTAATGGGTTTGATAGTGATAGGATACTAAATAGTAAAGAAAAGTGTGAAGATATGAATAAAAAATTAGTAGAAACACCAGGGGTAGAAATTGTAGAAGAAAATTCAGATAAGGAATTAGGAGATGAAGAGGTTAGGGTAATTGAGCAGGTTAGTGTAACCGAAGAGGTTAGGGTAGGTAAGAAATTGGAAAATAATGATCAGGATTTAGAGATTAAGAGTATGTTTGAGCAATTGATGAGTAAATTTGATCAGAAATTTGAACAAAGTAGCTTAGAAACAAAAAAGGAAAGTTTAGAGTTAAGACAAGATTTGAAACAAGAATTTAATATTAGATTTGAACAGAATAATCTAGAATTTAGGCAAGATAATGATAAGAAGTTTGAATGTATAAATAATAGGTTTGATCAAAACAATTTGGAATTAAAAGAAATAAGTAATAAATTTGATCAGAATAAGCTGGAAATCAATGCTAAACTAGAAGATTTTAATATTAAACTTGAACAGAATAATGTTAAACTTGATAAAATAGATAATGACTTGAAACTGAGTAAATTAGAACTAAGACAAGCTAATTTAGATTTAAAAGAAGCAATGTGTAAAAAATTTGAAGAAATGAGGGTTGAATTAAAACCAAATTATGTAAAATTAGAACGGAATCCTAAAATGGAAATTAATGTAATGGAAACTAATAATAAAGTAGAATTTGAATTAAGCTATTGTGAGAAAAAAGTAGAATTTGAACAGATTAATAGTGTAGAAGGTGTTTTGGTAGAAAATATTAATAATTTAGATAATAATTTAGATCAAACAGTAGCTGAAGTAGAAATTAACAGTTTTAATGAAACAAAAGAGATGTCAGATGATTTAATAATAATTGAAGACAATTGTGTGAATGATTGTGTTCAAGAAATTTCTAAAATAATGAATAATGGGTTAGGTAACAAGGTAAATCTAGAAACAGCAAATAACGTTGAAATTAATATGTCTAGTGGGGTTGGAATAGGTATAAGTAATTTGAAAAACAAAGTAAAGGTAAATAATCTAATAATAAAGGAATCAGCTGTTTATCTTAAAAAACGAGTTTACCATAGGATTGTAGATTTTGAAAAATATGCGATGTTAGAATTTAGAAATATTTTTAGAATACAAGAACAAGAAATTAAAAGTTTTTGTGAAAAAAGTAACTTTAAATATAATCTTGAAAGTAAAAATGTAGAAATAGTAAAAGAAGGTTTTGTACTAGTGTATAAGAATGGTGGGGTTAGAATTCCTGAACGAACAGATGTTGAAATTAGGTCATTAGATTCTAAGATGTTTGAGAGAAGGAGGGGTGATGGTATGCCTGAGAGGGAGAAAGAGAAAGGTATTTTGTCAACACTCCGAGACAATAACGAAGTGGGATCTTTTGTTAGGAAAGGGTCTGTTGTGATGACTGGGCAAGACAAACTGTCCCTGTGGACAGAGGTATTTAACGCTAGAGATATTTACAAAAATCAAATCATGTATTTTAAAATCTTTCACCAATCTGGGAACCATCGTAAAAAATGGATAATTTATAATTGAGTCATAATAAATTGAAATTTGGAATGAATAAATAAATGTAAGGACATTTTATAAAAACACGGACTTGATTTTTAAAATAATTAATAAAAAGTAGTTAAGATTTTGTTAATAAGTAAGTTTAAGTTTGATAATGAATGATTAAGAGTTATGAATATTAATAATTTGTGTGTACTAATGAATTTTGTAAGCTAAGACAAAAATATAGAAAATAATTATTAGCCAAGCGTAAAATATTAAGAGTTTAGTTTTAGAAAACGTTTAGGTATTTGTAAAGTAAAGACGCTGGATTATAGCAGTAAACAACTTTATATGTTTATTAAGATCTTAATATTTAGAAAACGTGACGAAAACAGATCAGCTAAGTGAGAGGATCATTGGAGCTGCAAGATTGTTAGTGAATAACTCTGTATGTTTATGAAAGGAATAAATATTGACTTTACGTGTTAAGATAAAGCAGATTAGTTCGAAGCGAGGATTCAGAGTAGTGTTAAAAAAAAAAAAAAAAAAAAAAAAAAAAAAATATGCAATATTAAGTAGGTGGATTCAATAAAATATTCAATAATGACGAGAGAAATAGAATCTAGTTGGATCTAAAAGGGTTTCATGTCTTATCAGTAGACAGATAAGGATTGTCTCATATCGAGGGGACTTGTTTATGCTTAAACCAGGCCTAGAATTCCTTTGCATGACATTAAGACGAGATACAGCGTGTGACAGAATTATTGTTCTGAAAATAAAAAAAAAACTTTTGACGTATAATCGAAAATTAACTAGCGTTTTCAAATAAAAAACTACATAAATAAAGGAAAATTGGTTTTAAATAAAGTAAATAAGAACAAAAGTAGATTACTTAAATAACTTTGATAGAATTAAAGGTAAAATTTCTAAGTAAAGGACTTAGAATAAATTTTAAAAAAAAAAATAATAAAATTTTCTTTTTGAATTTGAATAATAACATCTAGAAAGGATTACATAAACAGAAAATCGACGATGCTAGAAGTAAACTTGGTAAAAATAAACATTATTTCAACTTCGGATGAAACAATTTTAATGAAATTTTTTAATGAATTTTAAAATTTTCTTCGTGTAGATGCATTTAAGGAGTACATGAACATTGGGTGGATGGTTGAGCGTTTGTGTAGTCAAAATAGAATGTTTTATTCGTAAGAATAAGGCATTCTGAGACTGCATAAGAGGGCGTGTTGTGAAATAGAGATGTGTTTTGGGTTTTATCTTGAATCAAGTAGGGATATTGCATTCAACCATTGCACATTTCAACGTCACAACATGTTACTCTATGTAAGAGTCTAAAGAGCAATTAGAAGTATGCACGGTATAAAGTAGACGGTTAGAAGAACCTATGTAGGAGAGGTTAGGAAGAAAAATGCATAAGTAAGTGTGACATTATTACATGAAAAAACTTCATGTAATAAATTTTAGACAGATGTTGAAGGCAAATAAATTGTAGGATATATATGCAGACGCGATCAAGCTGCATATACATGGAATAAACCGGACGTGACATTATTAGGGAGTATTTACGTAACTAAATGTATAATTTTTATAAAACTGTAAAAAATTCATGATTAGCTGATTAGGATAGGTAATTAGATGTTAAATTGTAAAACGATAAGTTGTATGTTTTGATGTTATAAATATTAAGGATTATTGATTAGATGATAAGATGAAAAATAGTTAGTTTTAAATGATTTGTGGTTTGTGAATATGAAGAATAGTTGTTTAAAGTCTGAGAATTTATGTGAGTTTTGCCAAGACAGATAATAATTAAGTTTTTTAAGTTTTTGATGTTAAATGATGAGTAAAGGAGGTTAAGTTTTTGTTTTTTAAAGGAAGGAATAATAAATAATATAATATGAAGAGATTTTGATGGAATTTATAAATAAGATAAATAATTAACGTTTTTTAATAAACAATAGTTGAATTTAAAACAATAGATGATTGTGAGAAGTTATTGATAAAGGTGTCTAAAGATTTTGATGAAATACGGTGTTAGCTGGGAAACAATGTAAATTTTATTTTTTTTTTGAAGTTTTTTATATACAAGTAATAGATGATTAAGAAGATTTTAATATGAAGTGGTTTAAATGAAAGAATTTTTGAGTTTTATATGAAGATGATGACTTTACAGAATTGTTGAGTAAAGTAGTATTTAAAAATGAAGTTGTTCTGTTAAGAAACTTTTATAAAGAAGGTAGTTAGGTTGCATTAATGGTAATTTTTGAGTTTTTAAGAGGTTTTTTGAGTACTGCGATGATATATAAAGAGGAATACGGCGATTTTAATGAAATAAAGGGAGATTTGAGGAATTCTACGAAATACGGCGATTATTATGATTTTTTAAAGGAAGCTACGTTGAAATAAGGAGATTATTTATGAAATAATATAGGTAAATAATAAGGAGTTTTTTTATTATGAAGAATTTGTTTGGGGATTAATGCAACTTGAATTATTAAAATATGAAAGATAAGATGGAGATAATTTTAAGATAGAATACTGAGAGATGATACAATGGTAAAGAAGTAATTTTGAAATAAATAGATGAGTTTTGTAAGTAAGTTTATTTTTTTTTGATAATAATGATGTTATATTTTTGAATTTTAGTTGAAGAGAGGAGTTTTTGGTAATTATAAAATCAGTAGTTAACATGTTATCCCAGCAAGACAAAGGAGAATTGAGATTTTAAGTAAGAATAAATAGTTATTGGATCTAAACTAAAATAAATAATAATGTAAAGTCATAATTGAAAAAGTTTTAAGGTGAATTGAAGTAATTCTGAGTAATAAATAAATAATTTTGTAATAATGTTAATTAATAATGAGAAATTTTAAATTTGAATTGTGTTAAGTTGAAAAGTAATTTAGATGAATAGTATGAGATAGATGTAAATTTTTATAAAGATGTAGAAATTTTGTCTTGGTAAGAAGTGAAGTGTGGGAAAGGAAATGCCCGATGGCAGAAAAATACACAGACGGCTGTCTGGGAGATAAGCTTTGAGTGACGGGATCCTGTCAACAAAAAATGTTGATGGAAAGTTTCAGCCAACAAGGTTGGAAAGGAAACTGATGATGGGTGTTATTGTATAAATAGAGATAAGGCTTAGCACTAATTGATTCGTATATATTTTTTCTTCTTACAAATGAGTTATGATGACTCAAACAAATTGAGATAGTGAAATAGGATTTTAGCAAATAGATTTTAATTTTTTTATGTAAAAAGAGAATCTTTCTTAAATTAAGCATACTAGTGATACTTATTTTCTTTATGAGGTCCTTAACTGCTGAAATAAGGAATCTTGAAAATCTATTGAAAAATTTTTCACATTTTGGGTTTTTCTTTCGAATTGAGTTTATATATATAGAAAAGATTTATAGTACAATACTTGTATTGTAATACAAATCTTTTGTGGGGTTTTGTGGTGATGTGAAAAATCATAATTTATAATAGATTTAAAATCCGCGGTTTAGCGCCGAAAACAGGCTGTTCAAATCATAAATTTATTCAATAACTTCATAAATAAAAGAAAAATAGATTTTCAAGAAAACCAAATATGTAATAATGTCAATTTTAGTATAATTTGTTTTTTATAAATATAATATGTAAATTTTGTGTTATGTGGGGAGTATGTTGAACTTTGGTAACGTTTACCGGAACAGCTCTCTTGCGGAAGAGAGAAAAATCTCGTGCTTAGATCAGTCTTCGTTTGGGGCTAGTTGCTCTAAGACCTATGAATGGCAGTTCTCCGAGTTTCTGTTAGAACATTAAAAAATGTGTTCAGAAGTTAAATTTGTGAAAGACATGGTGTATTAACAATTTCAAAAGTGCTAAGACAATATTGTTTTCAATAAATAAACTTTTAAATGAAAAGGCGTAATAACTTGCAATTTTTAGTTATGTTGTGCAATCGCTGCCACGTGATTTTCGAATTCTCGACAAAGAACTCTTCTATAAGATATATGGAACAATTAAAGTTAGCATAAGACATTAATAATTGGTTGTAATACATGTACAACAAAATAAATCTCGTGAGCGATGAACAAAAGACAATTCGTTGATAGTGGACAAAGCATCTCTAAAATTAGCACGCAGTCACATGGAAAGACACGAATCATCCTTCGAGGAAAAGTGTTTTCTTTTATAAAGAACATAACGTGATTTGGTATAACACGTTTAGACTTTCATTATTTAACCATATATATGTACTTTGAACAATTTAGACTTTTTTATATACTTTCAAGATATATATTTGATATCATAAAATTATGTATTTCATTAATAAGATTCAATGTGTTTGTTGAGGAGTCTTTAAGTAAAATAATATGATCAAATAAAGTTATTTGTTTTATTAATAAAACTAATTCTCAATTTCAGTAAAAATTATATTTTTTATAATTAAAATATTTGCTATGAGAAGTAAAGTAAAATCCTTTTTCATTATTTTTTGGAGTTGCAACTAAAAAACTTAAAGTTATTAATATAATTTGATTAGATTCTTTTTCAAATGATAGTAATATTGATAGGATGTAAGATGTCTTATATAAATTTTTCTTTTTTTTTATTTCTGTTACATGAATCTAATATGTTTTATGTTTAATAAATTTTTATGTAATATTTCAGAGACAAGTGTTTTCATTTTTGAAACCCAGAATCACTGTGAGTACACTGTAAAAAGAGCTTGCGACCCCAGAGATTTTATAAATAATTAAATTCACTTTTTTCTAAATTGGTATGCTAAAGCAAACCTGGCGCCCTATAGACGAGCAAATTAACAAATTATTAACATTAAAAGTAACTTCATCACATTTTCTAAATTGTTACAAGGGTTACCCTCAGTAACTCACTTTAGTGATTTAGCTTGCTAATCCGAGGGACCCCAGCTGGATCTAAACCTTTTTTTCATGTAATCTTGACTTAGATTACTCTATTTCATTTTTCCTATCCAACTCTCCGTTGAACAACTGTTGTTCTGTTCCAACCCGGATGCTCTTAAAGTAATCAAGAGCTAAGGGTTCTTAAATTATATTTCTTCCTTCCTTTTTTATAAGATGTTGACAGATATTTTTTGCCGTTTAAACAAAAAAAAAATCATTGGGGTTGTTTAGTGAAAAAAAATGAATAAGATACATCACATTTCTACAACGGTTGAACATGTCTGTATGTATGACTAGAATATTTTTAATAGTGATCAATCGACTTTCTATTAATTTTTTTTTTTTCATGAACATATGAAGTTCCTTTCAAAACTTTCTCTTGTTTTAGGAATTCTGCTGCTCAGCAAGTGATGCCAGTAAGCAGATTAGGCATGGAACCAGACATAGAAGTTAGCACCATCCTTGCTTTTATTAATGGATTTGCTTTTTCTGCTGGCGAATTTGTAGTCGTATTTGAAAAGGAAACCAAGTTTAAGTAAAATTATTGATATTTTTATTAACTTAAATCTTATAATTATTGTTACAAAACAAGTAAAAAAATTGTCCAGTGCCTTATTTTGATGTGGGATTTGTGTGTGTTTGGTTTAATGTTTCAGATATTATTTCTGTAGATGGGAGATAAATAAACAATTCACAAACTTTCTCGCATGCCCATTCACTGGAGCAAATGAAAAAGTATTTGTCTACATCGCCACAAAAATACCAGTTTGGTGTAGTCCATCCAAAACAGCTGTGCCTGTGGGCGTGAATATTTCTTACCAAAATGTAGAAGTTTTTTTAAATTTAGCAGACCATTATAAATATCTGGTTGAAAACATCAGTTAAGAGTCCATTTCATAAACATTAATATTAGCGTTTTGCACAAAGCCGTTTTAATAAACTAAAGCATAACTTATAATATCAAAGATAAGCTAACTCATAATCTGAACTTGAGACATTTCATGTTGACATTTCCAGGAATGCAGTTGGAAGTAATAAAAGTCTGATGTTTTCAGTTTCGACATACAACAGCATTGAGTGGTAAGGGATGATGACGCCATAGGCACAGCTATGGGAGTGAACTGTAGCTATTTGTTGAAGAATGAAAATAAATTATAGACTGCTTTTTAAAGGTTAAATATTTCAAAAATTGACCTGAGATATTTTAATCAAATTTTTGAGAAATTTAAAGGTTTGCCAAAAGCAAATTTACTAAACATAACTTTAAAAAAATTACAGTATTTTAGAATTTATTCGTAAACCTTAATGTTGGTGATATTTCACCTTTTAAGGCGGAATTTATGTTTATTTTCATTTGTGTACTGATAGGTCCCAAACCATCATTTTCGGGCAGTGTGTTCACCCCGTAGTATTTGCGCTTCTATTTGCTACATTTGAGCAATATTTAATCAAAATCAGTATAGCTGATTTTGATAAAATCTAAATTTTGTGTTTTTGTAATACAGTAGGTATTTTCACATTTTGAGTTTAAAAATATTCCTACATGTAAAGTTCCTTCATAATCAGTGATCATTTCAAAAACTACTTTCTTTACTTAAAGTGATAAAATTTTATAAATTATCAGTTAAAAAATATTGTATTATTGTATTATCACTTTAAATATGTATATTTTTATTTATATTATTTTATTTTAAAACTCTTGATTGTTTTATGAATAATATACTCATTATAATTTACCTTTATAAAGCATTTCTATAACAATCTTTATTAATTGGAATGTAGCTACAGCTGTTTAATCTTCAGGCTTTGCACATTGTCACAAACATATAAGTAGATAATACTGGGCCCAGCATAAGTCAGTACTAGAAAATTCACCTATGAGTTTAATAGTTGTTGAGTAAAAATACTAGACTCATAATATGAATATAGAACTTTATTTATTGAGTTTACTTCAATAATCATTAATACAGTATCATTTTATTTACACGCAAATATATTGAACTTGGCCGAACTGCTTGAAGTGACAAAGTGACCTCCATTCTTTTCCATACAGAGTAAACACAGTTATGCAACAGATCTGCATAATGATGTCCACAGTTCTATGTTGTAGCTAAAATGATTTCAAACAGTGTATTAACAATTTAATTTAGATGTTACAAATCTGTAAAAACTGCATTCTTTAAAATCCCCCAGATGTAAAAGTCCCAAGACGTAATGTCTGGTGATCCACTTCTGCCTATCCACTCAGTAAAATGTTTGTTGAGGAAATCACAAACAATAACACCATATTGGGGTGTAGCGCCATCTTGTTGCTAAATGAGTTTATTCCTAATACCTTCAAACACAGAACTGTTGCCTAATTCTACAACTGCTTCTTCCAACATATTCCTGTACTTTTCGGAGTTTACAGTAGCTTCAAAGAAACATCGTCCTTTTACTCCAGAACTGCAAATTCCAGCCCACACTGTAACTCCAGGCTGGTACTAATTATTATAAACTTTAAAATATGATAATAAGTCCTAAGCCATTACAAATGGTTTTGAAAAAGGAAGAGTATACCAACTCTCATGTAACAATTGCAATATATCATATATGGGACAGACAGGAAGAAGTTTTAAACAAGGATTTAAAAAAACACCTACCACACCATAAAACATCATTAAACCAAAAATCTAAATATGCGGAACATCTGATAGAAGAGAACATAGTTATAGCAATATTAATTCCAATCACAAAATTCTCCATAAGTGCAAACATCTTGGAAGAGTTTCAAATTTATTCCCACAATATACTCACTTAACTCTTTTATATTATGTAATATGTTCAAAAGAGTATTTGTGATACATAGTTTTTGTTTGTGACGAAGTGCAAAGTCTGAAGATGAAATGGCCCTGATGCATTCCAGTTATAAGGATTGTTATAGACATACTGTATCCTATAGTGAATATATATATATATATTCACTATATACAGTGTATATATAGATGGTATACTTGGTTAAATTATAGTTAATTTTTCTTAAGACAAATATTTTAAAACTAATTTATTGAATTAACTCATTCAGCTGAATCTAAACTCAGGTGCAAAAAAATAAAACACGTAATATATTAAAATATTTGATTTTTCCTTTCTTGAAAACCATTAAAAAAACACTAATAAAATATAATTAATAAAAATATAATGAAACGAAACAAAATTAATAGCAACTGCCAAATTGTATTGTGTAACATGAATGATAAATAATGTTCTGTTACATTTTTAACAAAAATCGTAAATAAAAATTCTCTGTCGGTTTAGTAACCCTTGGTAGGGTACTCTTTCCATAACTTCAATATCTCATATTGCCTCCTCGAGGTCTAATGAAAGCTTCTAGTCATGTAAGCATGCTCTCAATTATATTCAAGATGACGTTTTGATCAATATTCTAACAGTAGAGCTTGTTGAAGGTGTTGTAGTAAGGTCAGTAGCTCTCCGTGGTGACTTGTTATCACTCTCCCAATATGGTCCCAGATATACCCAAGTGGATGAAGGTCTGGACTATATGCTGGGCAATCCATACATTAATTTGCACCTCCTAAAGGTAATTTGTACCACTCCAGTGATAAAGGGTCGGACATTGTCCTGCATCAAAACAAAATCTGGGCCAATAAATCCTGCAAAAACTTTACATGTTCTGCTAGAACCTCTTCCATGTATCTTTGGCCATTTAACATTCCTTTATCAAAAACGACTAGTTCTGTCAGTGTTTCTCTTAATATTCCATACCACACCATAATAGAGCCGCCATTGAAACTGTTTCTGGCTGATATGTTAAACTGTGTATATCGCTCCCCTCATGTTCTTCACTTTCATCCATGTCCCAAGGAGATCTGAGAGAGAATCTGGACTCGACAAAGAATAATATTTTACGCCATTGGTCCCTAGTTCAGTCCTGATGCTTTTGCAAATCATAAGCGATCTTGCTGATAACATACGATCAATCTCGGGCCAGTCGCAGACCAAAAAGTAATCAATCCTGTTTCCTGTAATCTGCTTCTTACTGTCCAAGTGTTAATATTCACTCTCTGCACTCGCTGAAGTTCTATATGTAATTCAACAGAAGATGAAAACCAAGTCTGTAAACTCAACGGAACAATAAACCAATCGTCTCTGACACTAGTTGCTCAGCCAAGCCCGGATCCTGGCCTTCTTTCGTAACTACCATTCAATCTAAATTGGATAACAGCTCTATTGATACTTTATCGTGAAACCCTGTGATCGCTGTAACCCGACGCATGCTTCTGTCATCTTGAACTTATGCCACCAGTTTTAGAAGCATTTCTGAAGATAGAGATATTTAAAAAAAACGAAAAAAAAAAGAAAGAAAATTACTTTAAATACTAAACAACACAACTTCAACATTACTGCTGAATAAGGATAATGAGACCAGCAGTGAGATATAAACGTGAAGATCTGGTTTGATAAGTAGGGCCTACACCGCCAATATGTGATCTGTGATGTGTGATGAGTGTGCAATGTAGGTACATTGTGAAAATAGGCTTTACTGAAAAATCAGAATGAGACTATCAATGAAGCCAATAGAGAATTTTTATATCTCAAAAATGTTTCTGATACACAATAATATAACTATAGTCTTTATAGATGAAAAAAACTAAGGATTTTTTTAGTGCTCCACTTTTTTTGCACCTCAGAGTATTTTGTTTTCTCATACAAGATTGTAATTTTATTAAAACCATGTTAGGTATAAAAGAAGACATGTTTTTCGGATTGTAGCTGCAGAAGTAAAAACTGACGATATCAAAAGTATGAACACTGTGTTAAACTTGGCTGTAAACCCAACCCAAGATAGATTGATTGCATCTACGTCACTTAGTCAGATATACACTGTGAAGCTTTGGGACCCAGATAATTTGGTAAAATCTTATATTACTATATTTGAGTGTAATTATTTAGTTTCTGTATGTATTTCTTAGCACATCCTGTAATGTCCTTCTTATGGTTAAAATATAATGCTTAATTTGGAATTTATTTTAAAAATGCCTACTTTAAATGAAATAAGTAAAAACATTGTACTTTCCACTATATTTATTTTGTCTTGCTGATCTAGTTTTTGCTATTTATGGCATTCTCACAGGCAGCTTGAAACAGATCAAGAAAATATTACATATACAACTAGGTATAGGAGATACAACGATCCCATTACTAGCTAGTTTGTGAGATGAGGAGTTCAAGGACCTGGTTAAATGTTGGAGGAGTCTTTATTTAATTAAATCTAATTGTTTGTTTAATGCTAAGTTGGAATCTTTTAAAACTAATTTCTTAAAGACAAATGTTTTACAAACAATTACATTTAGGTAACTTGTCACTCCGTTAACCCTTAACCAAGTCCTTGAACCCTCTCCACCAACCAACTAGCTAGTAAGGGGACTGTTGTGTCTGTTATACCTTGTTGTATGTATATTGTTTCCATAGTTTGTTTTAAGCTGATTATGAGGATGTAACTAGTGAAACCTATATCTGCAAGGCTCAATAAATATTGTGAAAAATGCAATAGTGTTTTATTTATTTAATTTTAAATGTAATTCAATCAAGTACTAATGGACTAGCATAAATTACCTATGGTCTATTTAATAAAAATGGAATTTTTCAAACCATCATGGAGATATAAAGAATATGTTATAGTTTTTTTTAGAAAGATTAGAGGTTTTTGACATCACCATGTAGGCCAACATATAGTCCTAAATATATATAAACTATATTGTTTAGCTTATGTATAAAACATCCAGCTTAATTAGGCCTACATGATGATGTCAAATAACTCTAATCTATCTACCAAAATTATAACAATATTTCATTATATCTCAGAGGTTAATTTTTGTATTTATTTATAATAACATAACATTCTTTTGACACCAACAAAGTGACATTTTAACTATATTGTTTTTATTCTAAGTACACAATATTCTTTAATATTAAAAAAGAGATTAATAAACAAATCACTTTAGTTGTCATTTTAATATTCATCAAAACAGCAACACTGTGATATGTCTTAGGAATAAAAAATATTTCACTGATTCCTTAAAATATTATGGTTTAATCAGACCTTTGCCATCATTTTTGTATATAAATACATATAAACGGTATTTTGAAAGTATGAATCAACTCTCGTTATCAAGTGGTAAACCTAGAGGATAAAAGAGAAAAACACTTAGGGCCATGTTGGATACTAAAACTAAATCTATAAAAGCAGAAAACGATAAGATAGATAAGAGGTACTGTTGACATACTTATGATAAAGAGAAATATTATTAAATAACCTTTGCCTAAATAATCAAGTGTATTTTTAATCTTATTCAGGCAATGCTTTAGTAATTTTAAACTATTTCTTGTCTAATTATTGTGACAATTTTCTTCATAAAGTTATTTTTATAAAGGCTCAAAGTGTTTGACTGTGCGATATCTTCATTTAAAGCCCCTCCCAGAAAAAAAAAATACATAAATAAATAAATGGTACAAAAACATTGCCCAAAATGAAATCAAAACTATTAATTACCAAAAATTTCAGTCAGTACCTATCAGTCAAAAAATGAAATGAACCATATATACTTTACTGAACAATATATTTAAATAGGGCTAAAGCTTGCTTTGTTTGTGTCATAAATGTATCTTGAGCATAAATCGAACTATAAATAAATATTAAGCTTGACTTGTGAGAAAATATTAGATAAAATAAAACTCGAACACAAAATATCACAAAAATTACATTTACATAATTTATATAATAAACGCATTGTCAAACGTGTTTCAACGACAAAGTCGCCATTCTCTACTAATTTAAAGTTATAGTTTAGTTATTGTAGCTCATTTATCACTGAGGATGGCGACTTTGTTGTTGAAACACGTTTGATTAAGTAAACATATTTTTTTATGAGATCTTGTCTTCGAGTTTTATTCTATCTATAAATCAAACTATTAATGATAGTGGTCAAGGTGCATTTTTGTTTTTTAACAATTATTCCTGACACGTAATATATTTTTATATACAATATGTGACAGTGTGAAAAGTCAGATCTTAATATAGACTCATTTAAAAGACGCGGTTAAGCCATAGAGATAAAAAGATTCAAATAATAATTTAAATTTAGTAACTTCATTAATAAAAGAAAAATAGATTTTCAAGACAACAGTATAAATTATTATGTTTAATTTTAATATAATTTAGTTTAATTGTTCTGATATGTAAATTATTTGTGTTTTACGGGAGTGTGTTAAAAAGTGCGAACAGTAACCGGAAGTAACGCCTCTCAATGTAGGATTTTGGCCTCATGGCATATAGTCAGTCTTAGAGGGAGATCAGATGCAGTAAGACGTGTTTTGTCATCAGAGAAACCTTTTTTATAAAATGTAGTTTAAATAATATAAACAGTCTTTAGATGATGTCTGAAGAGATCAGACGTGTTTTTAAGTCGGAGAAACTTTTTGAAAAATGTAATCTAAGTGTTATGGTCAATCTTAGTTGGAAGCTGGTAGGTGATGGTTGTGTCAGAGTTTAGTGCTGAAAAACAATGGACGTAAATTCAGAATACTTTAATTGTGTATTTGGACAGATAAAGTGTGTCATACAGACAGTTATAAATAAGTACTTGGACAATGTAGACGAGTATGATAAAATCATATTAATTTTGAAGTAGAACTGACTATTAGAAGTGTTTGATACGAATAGCGTATTACGAAAAAAGACAATAGACAATCGTGCGTGTAGTATCAAAATATGGTCGGAAAATGAACAATCATAAGTGTAGAATGGACTAAAAAATTGATAAGACTTTCTCAATACAAACATTCGCGAATTGCGATTGAAGTTTTTCCGCGGACAGAATGGCGACATCAAATACCACGCTGCCTGGAACACAATTGAGTAATGTATTTTACGATAATGGACTGGTGAAACTTGTAATTTAACAAGCTGAATTTAATCTGTTTATTGTATAAAATTTATTATGTTTGATTTTTAGTTTTTATAAATTTAAAAGTATATTTTTCATGTAAAAGAACAAAAAATGTCTACTGACATATTTATCCTTTTAAAGTAACGTAAATTCAATAATAAAAAATAGATAATTTTAATCTTTTCAGTTTTATAAATAATTTATAGTTGCAACTTAACGAGTAAATTCAAGATTTTGAAATTTAAACCTTCTTAAAAGGAAATAATAATATTCAATATTAGGATTATAACATAAGTGATTTATATGATTTATTTCAGTATTGATGTTAATGTGTTTTTTCTTTCTATTATTTAATAAATGTTTTTTGTTAACATTTCAGACAAAGTGTTCTCATTTGAAACCAAAATCCACTGTAAGTACACCGATAAAAGAATTTGCGACCCCAGAGATTTTATAAATAATTAAATTCATTTTTTTTTCAAAATTGATGTTAACACATCTGGCGCCCTAGTCGAGCAAATCAACAAATTAATAAATTAATAAATAAATACTTGGTAGAACTCTTAAAGTTCGAAAGAATAATTTTTATATTATAAGATAGCTTCACTATTAAATAACTTATTAGCCTCATTATTTAAATTATTACAATTGTCGCTCAACGTGTGGCATTTTTAATGAACCAAAGTAACTTTCAAATTAATCTTAAATTCAGCCCCAGCATTATTTATATTTATTACAAATAGTATACACAGGTATGAGTAATTAACTTACATATTCCACTAAAATTTTAATGAAATCAGTAGAGCCGATTTTAAGAACTTACATATTTTATAACGGACCATGGCTAAATTTTTGTTTTTTACCAATAACTCTATAACCTTCCCATTTTTTGGGAGATGACGACCAATGTATTTTATTTGGGCTTTTAAAAGCTTTACTTGACCAACATTTTATCAAAATTGTGTAAGCTAATGTTGAGAAAATCAAAATTTTGTGTTTTACTCTTATGACAGCTACTTCCAAAAAATAATGAAAGGTGTCTAGAACAGGCAAGAACATTTTGTTGAGTTTTAAGGTTTCGAAATCTTCAAAAAAATAAATAATCAGTGTTTGATTTTCAAAATTGTCCAAATTGGTAGTAGTGGGAAACTTTTAAAATAAAAATAGTTTCATACGAATGGTCTATAATTTGATCCTCAGGGGTTCATTTATAGTGAATACATGTGTGGCAATCCCAAGGAACCTACCTAGGTCTACATTTTTCTTCATCTAATCTTGAGTTAAAATCCTTTCTTTTCATATTTCCTATCAGTTATCTTTAGACCGACTCTTGTTCTCTTTAGATCCTGACACTATTACAGTATTCGAGAGCTAGGGGTCTCTATTTATAGACTTTCGTTTAAAGGTGATGATGACCGCAAAGTTTTTCACCTTTGAAAAAAATATAAAATTTTTTCATTCCTGCCAATTACAGAAATCATGGAATTTGTAGATTATTAATAATTGTTTAAAAGAAATGTTTCAAACACATAAAACTTAAATAAAGAATCTTAATTAAAGTATTTTTAAGAAACAGTATATTTAATTTGGGCATAAACAATTAATTTGAGTATATTCTTCTGCTACTCAGCATTGTCTAAATTTTCTCCTGACGTGTTTTGGATTAAATCCATTTGAAAAAAAATGTTATGTACTGCTCAAATTAAATAAAACAACATACTGTAACTGTCAACAACACTTTATACTCAGGAGAGATGTAATTGTTTCCAGAAACACTAGACTTTCTCTATAGGTACATATGTAATCAAATCAAATACTTAATTTTTCTTATCCAAAATATTAATATTTATTTATTAATGTTTGTTAAGAATATTATATTTTTGTTTTTATGATAAATATATTTCAGCAAGAAGCTATTCCAATGAAAGTATTGGGTGAATCCCTTCACCATGGGCCAATAACTGATTTAGCATTGTGTGCCTGGAAAACCATCTTTATGACTTGTGGAGAGATTGACAGAACTGTTAGAGTTTGGGATTTTGAATTAGAATGTTTGATAATGTCAAAACAATACGAGGAAGATATTTATTCCCTGTCTCTTCATCCTACAGGTTAGATTGTTATTAAACATATGATTAATTTTATAATGTTAATGTTCTACATTTTAGTTCTTTTTGTGTATAAAACAAACAAAAGTTTTGATATAAAAGAGCCGTTCGGAAAGTAACCTCCGTTTGATTATAAATAAAACATAGATGTAAACTATAAATATACATTTTAAAGCTTTACAGCTTTCCACTATTTTTCTACAGAATTGCTATTTAAATTAAGCACTTATCGTAGTAATGAACCAGTTTAGAAAAAATCCCTTATTTATAAATTTCTGCTACCTGGGATTTTAGCCAGCCTCTCAACACATTTTAAAGGTCTTCGTCATCATCAAAGCTTCTTTGGTTTGCTTGGTGAGGTGGTATGATCCTAACCATCAACTGTTGTTTTGTTTCAACGTTTCATTGTGAGTGGGGTAAGACACCCAAATCTCAATGTTTAACATATCACCCAGAAACAGTTTCAATGGCGGCTTTATTATGCTGCTGTGTGGAATATCAAGAAAAACACAGAGAGAACTAGTAGTTTTTGATAAAGTATGTCACAATTCTATTGATAAATTCTTCCCCTTCTGCATCATAACATAAAAGATAGTCTAAGGAAGAATACATTTGTTGTGTTTTATGTTTCTCAGAAATAATATTTGGTATAGACCAAGCACGGAGCTTCCGGTGAGTTAATTTTTCTGTTATCATCTCATACAAAACAGCCTGAAAAGTATGTGAGCATTGTTTAAAAAGTTTACAGATTGTGAACTGATAATTTTCAAAGACTTTTTTTAAATTTTTTGAATGAGTTCATCACCAACTACAGATAGCCTGCAACTCACCGTGAATGTTTGTTCTTCTCCTCTGAAGCAAACAAACTCACTGGATGCAACACCTTCACTCATTATTGTTTGACCGTATTTCACAATGGATGCCTGCTACTGACAAATTTTTCACTATCCTAAATCTTGTCACAGCATGTACTTTTCATTTTGTGGGGTTTAATATTGCAGCACTGATTTTGAAAGGCAATTATGAACAAATAAACTGCAGTAAAAAATTTCCACTAGCGCAGCTTGGCGTGTATATATATGAATGTTACCCCAGGAATGGTGCTATTACACCTTACGGTGCACAAAAACTGAGGTTACTTTCCGAATGGTCCTCATAATAACACTGATCCTACTTGAATCGTTGAACAAGATAACCAATTTACCAGAATGAATATACCAATATTCTTAAGAAACCTTAAACTATAGGTGTCCAATAAACATTCGAGTAACAATTTACACGGATGTTTCTAAACTGCAAGGAGAAATTGGAGTAGGCTTTATACAGTGACTAATTCTTTCATTAGTTTGCAATAAATAATAACCCAGCAGAACTGTTTGCCATCAATGAAATATTTTGACAAATAATTACAAATCCTGGGCTCAATACTGACATTGTTGTTTCGATTGCTTTCAAAGTCTCATTGCCAAAACTAAATGACAATTCAATAGTAAAATAAGTTAATTATTATGTAGTGAAAATATCTGTCTGATACTAAGAATAATTATTGTTTTAAAATAATTATTGAATTACAAAATTGTTGAAAAATATGTCAATAATATTATAGTGCCAATATTAATGGATTGTGTAAGCCAAAATGAGTCATTGAAGAAAAAAAACAAGATATTATAATGCAGTAGATTTCATCTCATGTGAGTATATAAGGTAATGAGGCAACAAATGAGCTGGCAAAGAAAGGAGGAAAATATTACAAACCATGTAGCGATATCCTACCCCCTCGTTATAGTTGACACAAATTAATGTTCCTTGTGTATAACCTAGTACTGTATTCTTTGTAGTCTAACATAATAAAATGTTCAGTAAAGAGGGGATGACTATGGTATGGGTAAATAGGTCAGGGATCAGGTCTACAGCCAACATTTCACTTGAATTCATCCCCACTCCTTACTGCTGCTTTTCTAGTCAATCTCTTCTCTTTATTAAACACTGCCTTTCCTTAGATTCCTTTCCTTGTTTATTGTCTGAAGACTGATCCTCTCTGGACGACCATTCCATCCTTGCTTCATAGTCTACTGACTGATCCAATGATTCCTTATTTATCACAGTTGCTTAGCCAAAAACACTTCTTTTACCATTTACCTAAGTGGAAGAATAGGACATGCTTCTAAAAATGAAGCTAATATTACATATGAAAATCAATTAAATAATGTTAAATATTAGAGTGTATACACAATTACACACACAGCACTGGAAACAGTCAAAATAATCATGTAGACATGAAATCATACTGCAAAAATTTCTTATCTATAAAATGTTATCAATACACTTTGTACATTTTTCTAGGTTTGTACGCTCTAGTTGGTTTCTCAGATAAACTACGATTCATGTTGGTGTTGTTGGATGACTTAACCACTTTAAGAGAGTTTCCAATCAGAATGTGCCAAGAAGTATCTTTCAGTACAAGTGGTCATATGTTTGCAGCAGTCAATGCAACAACCATTCAGATCTATTCCTCAATCAGTTTCCATTGCATCTATAATCTGAAGGGGCACAACGGTTTGGTAAATTAGTTATTGTATTAAAGATAAAATAATACATTTCATCTACAAGCATATGTAGCCAGTTAAAATAAGTAGTTTTTCATCCTTTTATAACAATGTTTAATTATTTTTACAATTCTAATTTATTAAACAGATTAATGCTAATAGTAAAAAATAAATAACATGATCTGGAAAACAATTTCACTTCATAGATGTTAAAACTGACGGCCATCTTGAATGATGCACTCTTACAGTCTTTCTTGAACATATGATGGCAAAGATTTTTGTTATTGTCAACAATTTCATTAAATAATTGTTGAGATGAATAATATTTTCATATTGTTTATTTACAAGACTTCCGAGAAAACACTTTCTCCTTGACAAACTGTTAGAAGAAAAATCTGTGTGTGACAAATTAGGTAATCGTGGAGGTTTTCCATAAGACTATGACGAGCAAATCCATTTTCCAGGAAAATCCCAATTAAAGAATTCTTGGACAGAAGTGCTATAGTGGGATGGGGGCACTGTCTTATATTTGTACATGTTATCATTGACCATGCTATCAAAAAATACTCGTACAAAAACACTGTTGCGGGTCAAGCCACCTCAAACTGCAAACCCCAGCTAGTTAAGCTACTTTTCAATGATTTCTTGGGGTTATTCTATGAATAACAAATACAGTTATCCTGCTTTATAGATCCACTAAACTTGAAACAAGCTATGTCAGACTGCAATACCGTCATCAAAACTCCATTTCTTTTTCTCTGTTCGTGTAACATAGTTTCACAAAACTGAAGACATCAATTAGGATCATTCATCAACAAACCATGAGAACAAGTCTTGGGTGAGACAATATAAAACTGTAACAATGTTGCAGTCCCTGTAAAAATCTTCTTAGGATTTTAAGCTCAATCGAATCTCTTACTTGTGATTTGTGAGGTTTTTTTGTAAAAGCTTCAGTAACTAACAATGTATTAGCCTCAGTCATAACAATAACTGGTCTAATACATCTCTTAATATTGAGAACTGACCCTGATCTTACAGTTTGTAAATTGAAAATCTGGATGGTGGTTGAGTTCCAAATGATTCTTCCCAATTATTACAAATAACTTCAGCGTTCTCACACCTCCAGTATTCCTACAGGATCCACTTTTATTCTTCAAAACTTATATTTCCAGCTAATAAAGAAACCTAGAACTAACTGTAAGTTGTAAATAGAGTTAGAATTATGATCAATCATAAATAAATGAATAATCAAAACTAGTTGAATTGCTGTAAGGGCATATAATGACAAACTGATCCATTAGTTTCAACTGTTAGTCTACAAATAAGCACCTGTATATATTGTGACTCTTACTTCTTTTGAATATTATTGTTTCATTGATTTATGATAACTCAAACTAGAAACAAACACTCAACAATCTAGTGTTTTTGGAACTCACATCTCAAATTGAGCGCTGGAAAAATATTTCTTTTATGTTTTGTGTACAAGCTACTTAGCATTTGTCTTGCTAATTAAAAAAATGCTTCTTTCTTTTAGTAGACAATATAAAATACAACATAAATTATATTAATAGATATGTACTAAAACCATATACTTCCATAAAATTTTAAATAAACATTAAAATACTGCTGACTGGGAAATATACACAATAAAATAAAGATATCTAGCCTTCGAATATTCTTACAGCATCAGGGTCAGAAGAAAATAAGGGTTGACCAAGAGAGACCTGATAAGAAAGATGATAGAGAGGGATCTAACCAAAGACTATGTGAAAAAAGGTGTAGATCCAGCTAGGCTCATTTGGGATTGACAAACCCCATACATAATTTAGTAAGCCCCTGAGGGCACACATCTGAACAAGGACAAAGTGTCCTTGAACACAGATGGGAGTGAGTATCAGTCAAAACAACAAAAAAAATTTAGAAAATTAAAAAAATAATAAAATAAAACTGTGGGTTAACTCAAAACTAAGAATACACTTGAAATATGAAAACGCAGAACAACAGTATATTAATATATTTAAGTTATTATTTTAATAAAGTTATTTAATATTTTTGGAGAATAGTAGACATTCCAGCATTCCATGGTTAAACACGTTCTATAATCCGGCACGACTCTGGCCTGCTCGGTACATATAGCATGAGGCATGCATTGGCCTTACTTGCTAGTCTCAATTTTCTCAACCTGCTGTCAGTCTAGAAACGTGTACTGTACTCTGTTGTTATTGTTTTGTGTTATATAATTTGTTATTCAGTTTTAGTGTACATTAGATTAGCATTTTTAATCTATTCATACTTTTCTGTTAAAACTATACACTACGATATTCTCTAAGCCAAGTAGTTTAAAATTGGTACAAGTAATAGGCACAAACATGTGACTCTTATGATCTAACAAAAACTGGACATCATTAAGTGTTTCGAAAAAAGTGAAAACAGAAACTGTATCATACGTGATTACAATATAAGGTCATCAACGATTTAAGTTATAAAAAAAAACAAAAAGGTGAGCCTAAAAGTTTGTTGTTAAGGCTTTAATAGCAAGAAACATTGAGTCTAGACATATGTCAAAAAACCCAAAAATGGAACAGCTAAACAGTTGTACACTTGGTTCAGTGTACAAAGATCGTTGTTGAGAACATACTGTATAGAGTCAGGGTTGAAACAGAACAAAATTTGGACATAAGAGACATGATAGGAAGATAAAGAGAGGGATCTAAACCAAGATTACATGAAAAAGTGTAGATCCAGCCAGATACCTCACGATTATCCCACCAATATTCACTATAAGTGAGCTCCTGAGGGAGCCGGTTATATAAGAACTGATCATAGAAATGTAAGAATAAAACTATAATAATTTAATTTTAACTATTATAATTAGCTTTATGTTTTTCAACAGATTCGATCTTTGGTATGGTCAGCTACAGACAGAAGTCTGTTTTCCTGTGGGAATGATGGTGCACTTTATGAATGGGATATACATGATGGGCAAAGAATCGGTGATATAATTACAAAACAATGTCAGTACTCGGATATAGCAGCAACACAAGATGGTAAAATGGTGTATGGAGTTGGATCTGATGGCATGCTTAAGGAAATATGCAATGCTGAGGTCAGTTTATACTTTATATAACATTTCTATTTATGTTATTTATAAATTACTATGAACAGACAAGTTACTACCCAGACAGCCAACTACCATGATGTTAACATCTGTTAATGATTTTGATGTTAGTTTAACTGATTAATTGTAGGTAAGTTAGTTGGTCACCGATTATCACCCAGCCCAACAGAGATTAAACAACATACTGAACGAAGGCTTCAAAATTCTACAAGCTTCCTACCATACCAGGAATCTTCTCACAGCACCTCCCAGAGTCTTGTTTAAACAGCCCATAAATCTGAAAGAGCTGTTAGTTCACCCCAAGCTTCCGGATCCCAACGCACCCAAACAATGTAACCTTCCCTACGGTTCTTTTCCATGCAATAGGACAAGATGCAAAACATGCAAAATACTTCTTTCGTCCAACAACTGCAATAGTTCCTCTAGTAAAAAAGAATTTTAAATTAAAGGTACACATGTACAACAAAAAATGTTATCTACCAACTACAGTGCAGGTTTTGCCCAGCTCAGCACCAGGATGAATGGCCACAGACATGATGTAAAATCATGGATATGGAGAAACCAACTGCACAACATGCAGCAATCCACAACAATGTTGTCACTTTTGATGAATGCTTCACAACAAAAATCATAAAATCACTCCCTTCAGAATTTAACCCCTCAGAACTAAGAAGATGGGAACTGTCTCATCAATGGGTCACAAAATCTAGAGAACCCCCTAATCCTTTATCCTTTTCCTTTTCCCAACAGGCTAGTTCAACACTCAGCACAGATCCACCCCAGATTAAAAATACTCAGTCTTCTTTTTATGCTCTACTGATTGAGAAAGTGAACAGTGTTTACAAAATATTTCAGAACTTTAGTGTTTTTGTGTGTGTTTTCTTACTTGTGTACTATTAGGTAATATACCAAGGATCACTTTCCATAGTAAAGATAATGTGGTTTCCTATCCATACAATCTAATCTAATAGGCTATGTGTGTTATTAAACATTAACCTAATTAATTAGTTTTAAAGTTGTAACAATATTTATCTGCATGAGTAATATGAAAAGCAGATTTTTGACATTTTCTTAATATTTTGAGTGACAACATATATTTTTTTCAGTGACAGAGATGATATATGATTCAAATGGTAATAAAAACTGTAAATTTTCAGAAATCAGTGCATTAGTTTTTGAGTTATAATAATTTTTACTGCTGAAAAGTAGGATATTCAGAATTCTAATTAAAATTTTCTACACTAACATTGCCAGTGACAAAATTGGTATATACGATTAAAACAAATTTGAAGGGGAAAAAAATGTCTAGCAATTAAAAGAAAACACATATTCTCCCAAATGTTTTTGACACTTCACCAATAATATACAATTTATAAATAACAGAGTTGGAACAAAATTAAAACATTATTAAGAATTATTAAAATCGTTTCATAGTTATTGATGGTTTTAGTATTATAAATTCCTTATTGGTTGTCTTCAGTCCATTATTTGTAGACATTGCTTACAGTCAGATTAGTCAGGTACAGTACTAATGCATATACAAACAGGTAATACAAACATATTAAAATAATTTATGTTGAGCTCTTCATTATACATATTAATTATTAAAATTGTCAGTGACCACATAGATAAACTGTTCAATCTATCCTACAATCAGTATAATAATTATTAATTTTTTGCGGTTGAAAAATTAAAAATTTTAATTATACTTAAAGTAACAGCAGATATTTCTTGGTGAAACTCCATTATTAAAGGATTAAATAAAGCAATAAAGCTAAAGTTTCAAAAAATATTTTAATAATATAAACAAGCTACAGTTGTTTTTCACCTTGCAGAACCATCAGGCAACTGATAATTAACAAGTAAATAGTTGTCAATACTGTTAACAGTTGTCTGATGATGCCGCAAGGCAAAACAATTGTTGTTCGTTTATATTATTAAAATATTTTTGAAACTTTAGTTTTATTGCTTTATTTAATCCTTTAAAATTTTAATTATTGATATTTTCCACCTAAAAGCTATAAGTTTGCTAAATTTCAAGTTTCTAGCTCATCTGGAAGTAGGTTAGATTTGTATAAATAAGTGAGTGAGTGAGTAGCAAAAGGGGTTGTATATATATACATACATATATTAGATAATCCAATAAATAATTCTTGTAAACACAATGCTGCCACTGACTAATATTCGATCTGATACAACACTATTCATAGACTAAGAAGTAACAGTAAATATTAAAAAGCTATTGTACACTTAAATAAAACACCACTAATTGGGAGAAAAGGTAAAATTTAAATTCTTTGTGTGTGGCATATGATTATGATTTAAGTTACCATTAATTTGGGTTTGAAATGGAGTTAATCAATAGTACTATGCATACTTAATACAATGGTGGTTGCAAAATATCCTTTCTATTATTAAAACAAGTAGATGAATGTCATCATGGTACTTAACCAGCCCCATCATAAAATGTAATAGATAAAGATTTTTTATAAATGCAATGCCCCAAAAGTTGGTTTCTTGGGACTTTTAGGAAATTTTCAATTGTATTGGTAGATCAAAGAGTTTTATCCAGTAGGGTCAGATTGTTTAAACAGTAGTTACACAGGATTTCTGAATCTTGTAATTTGTGTACGTTACTACTTTCTTGGTGTTGTCTAGACTCTAACAGGCCTCACACACACACACACACACGCACATATATATATATATATTCGTTACTGTTGAGAACGAAGGTTCATGGGGGAATTCTATGTTTAAAGATAATAAAACACAATTTTTTATTTTGTAACTTCCACTTTTTATTAGTCTAGCCGACCGATGGTTTTGCGTGCTAAGGCATTGACGAGGCTGTATTACAGACTGAAGAAAAATGAAAAACAGAGAACCTTAAATACTAGATGGTGGGAGTTGGATGTATCTAGTTGGAACCATCTAGTTTTTAAGGTTCTCTGTTTTTCATTTTTGTTCAGTCTGTAATACAGCCTCGTCAATGCCTTAGCACGCAAAACCATTGGTCGGCTAGACTAATAAAAAGTGGAAGTTACAAAATAAAAAATTGTGTTTTATTATCTTCATATATATATACTAAAAATTGTTCACTTGCATCGCTTGTATTCTTGTCTCGGCCTTACTTTAGTAGAAACAAGTTACTTTTGTAGAAGAAAGTTGTCTCGGCCCTTACTTCACCATTTTTAGAAGGGTTATTATAAAGATGGGTTGGTACCATTACATGCAGAATTGAAATATGTAAATTGTCATCTAATTTAGTGTGTATAAATTGAAGAACAAATGAGATATTAACCAAAAATGTTTAAGTTGGCCACCGTTTTGACAACTTCAAGTTGGAATTATTTCTATAAGGTTATTTTGAATTATTAAAAGGAACATTATAGTACCCTATACAAAATTTCAACTCCTATATTAATTTTTGTGGCCTCTATCACTTATGTTCAGACAACAATGACACCATGTAAAAAATCACTTTTTCAGTTTCCCAAAGTCATGAAGAGTCAAAAAATGGAGGTCAAAACTTTGCACGATTACCAAACTTACTCTGTACTTTGTGTACTGGGTAAGTAATATGATAACATTTATGTTAAAATGTTTCTAAATGAATTAGGGAATTAATAAATATTATTATCCTACATATATTTGTAGTAGGTTTGATTTGAGTTTATTCTTTTATTTCAGGTCTTACGTGAAGAACATTTAATCCATCATTCTTACTTACATTCAATAGCTTTATCTCGCTCAGATCTAATGATGTTTGTGGCGGGTAATCGTGGAGCCATTTTGTCTGTCAGATATCCTTTACCAAGACCTCCTGAAATCTTGGAACATTACTTCCACAAATATCCTGTAACACATGTAAGTGTAGTTTATTTTAAAATTAATTATTTACAGTCTTAACATTTAGTTTATTGAGAATTGAAATGCGAATACAGTATGTTTGAGTGGAAAGAATTGAAAATCATATAAATTTTTAGTATTCTAATATCATTCACTACAGGATGAGGTACAGTTGGTTCCAGCTTCTGTCTTGCTTCAGGTCGGCCTTATGATTCTCAAAGTTTGTGAGATCAATTTTAGTTCTCAGAAATGATTTTTCTATGCATTAGATTGCATCTCTACCTCAATAGTTATATTGGAAAAACATTTACTAATAAATAAACAAATGTTGTGAATAAAATTACAGCTTTGAATCATATTAGTACAAATAACAGTATTAAAAATGTCAATGAAAGTAATTTTGTGAGAGGATAATCTAAAAACAATAATTGCAAATCTTTAGAGACTTAATGCAGCTCTTGAAATTTAATAATGGAGTTTCACATGGAAAACCGTTGGAAAACCAGGGTAAAATGATATTTTTGAGTTTGAGTAAATGTCTTACATTTTTATCCTACTTCAAAGTGTTTAAAAAAAGTAGAATAATTTGTTCGATGTATTCTTACAGCGTGAGTTCATCAGTCAGGTAACACTGATATTACAATGCATTCTGTACAATCGTTCAACAATGACCAATAGAGATTTGCAACTCAGTATGGTCTGAATAGATTTGTTCAAATTTCCTCTGTCTTGAAGGCTTTTCTTCAATTTATCTTTGTTAGGGCTACTGCTCCACTCATAGTCCATGATCACATGTGACGAAGTGTATTAAATAAGAACCGTTAAAATTAATATTAAAGACAGTTACAACTACTGTAATTGAAATCAAGGGCGGATTTAAATTTTTGCCACCTTAATTTTCTCCTAAATATATATATTTTTAAATTTTGCTGCCTAGTGGGAAATACATCCCTAATAGTGAGCATGATAAACACTAAAAATGGCTAATCAACTAACTTGATGCACACCAAATTGCTCTATGGAAGCTTATACTAAGATGCTGGCACATATATTTCCTCGCCCCCTCCTCCCATATCCCTCATCTGCTTTTTGTACCCAAGGTAGTAAGTAAAAAAGTATACTGCTCAACTGTATGTAAAATATAAGGTAGGTGATCACAGTCTGAGAATTACTACACAACAAAGGTTTAAAATAACAATAAATATGAGTTACTTATTATTTAAAGTTTTAATATCCTTGTATTTTTTATTGGAGTTTCTCATGTGTGCAATGAATTTGCTACCATTGCTTAATACAATTATTATATAAGGCCTAAATATTTGTTAAAAATATTCTACTTATATCTTCATACCTATGATAAAACAGTATCTCTTTTTAAATTTCAGATGAGATTAACCAATGATGACCTAAATTTGATCTCTTGTTCAATGGACGGTACTCTGTGTATATGGAGATTGGTAAATACAGAGAGAAAAGCTGTCAAAATAGATTCTGACTTTCAATATTCTAAAGAAATATTAATCAATAAAGATGATTTGGCCGATAAGACATCTATGATCAAATATTTAGAAAATTTTGTCAAGTCATTAGAAACTGATCATAAATATCAGGTGAAAGAAATGGAAACGGGACATTCTGAAAAGACAAAGGAATTACATGCAGGATATTGTGCAGCTATTCAAGATCTTAAGGATAAGAATCAGGTTTGTTTATAATTATTAGGTTTTTTCATTATTTTGTAAATAATAATGTTATTTATTTATTTATTCTTATTTCAGACAATATGCAGTTTTTTGTATGGCATATGCTATAACAATATTGTTAACAAATTAACTTCAATAAAAATGGTTATAATATAGTTTAAAATAACAATCACAGCAATACACGTATATAATACAACATATAATATAAGAAATCAGTCAATAACAGTTTCACAATTCCAATAATACATACATTTAATAACTTAAAAATTTTAGTGTGGCTTCAGTGAAGAATTTTCTCAATCAAGTAAAAACCATTGCTCCTAAGCACCTTTTTTAATTTCCTTTTAAATATACTGACTTTTGAAAATTCATTAAACTCTTTGGGGAGTTATTCATGAACCCGACTCCAGCTTCAAAACAAGCTTTTTTACTTAAAGTTAATCTATGCATTTGTCCAAGGAAATCATATTTATTTCGTGTGTTAGGTATATGTGCATGCACATCACTATTACGAACTGTTAGGCTCTTAAATTTTTATGCACTACTAGTTCTAGAATGTACAAACATCAAAATGTAGGATATCCAAGAAAATAATTTTAAGAAAGTTTATCTGTCAACAGAACTAATGTTTAGAATTAAAGACGACCTTCTAAAGAACCTCAGAGGAATGAAGTGTCTCAGAAGTTAGGAGACATTGTGTGAAATATCATTTTAAAGGTATATATGGTGAAATCTGATTTTAATTGGTGGTTTCAGTCCAAGATAAATCAGCAAAGTTAGTAATTTACAAAGTTTAATTGAATCATAAATTGGGAGTACATGTCACTGATAATTTCTCACCAATAATTTTGTTTTTATTACTTTATTTTAGCATTCATCCCCATCTTCATGACATGTCTCCATCCAATCTGTAATCTCTGCCACTATTGTTTGGCCTCATTTTACAAATGTTCCACCCATTTCCTCTGGTCTTCCCATATCTCTTTTACCTCCTGGTGTAGTTATGAAAATCTTCTTTACTGTCCTCTCCTCATTTGCTGAACATATCCGGCCCACCTAATCTTCCTTATTTTATGAGTGTTGAGTGCCATTTTTAAGTTGGTTTTGGTGATATGTTACCTAGCCGTCTATTATCTGGATATTGTACACTTGTGTGTTTGTTCTTATTCTCTATCCTTTGTCCCCCTGAATTCCTATTTTATTAACCCTTAAACAATTAATGGTGACAGTTGACACTTAAACATAATTTAAATAAAACTATAGGTGAAAACATTTTTTTTTTTTTTTTTTTTTTTTTTTGAATCCTAAATTCATGATAGTGATGATTAATTATATAGTTAAAAATGTTTGACTTTGGTTGATTTGAGACTTGGGTACAAAAAATAGTTTAGTAGACATTTTAAATTAGTATTATTTTACCCTTTTTACAGTAAAGTTTTGAAGTTGCCCTTTTTGGTGCAGTTTAAAAAATGAGATTATATTCCTTTAAACATCAAAATAAACACCCTTTTAATCTATGAATTTTCAAAAATTTTATATATCTAAATTTGACTTTTTACAAGCTATTAAACGGTTCTGGTATGTTTCGATTATCTTTTATTATTATATTATGATAATGTGAAATGAGTAACATTGTTGTGATAGAGTTATAAAAGTCAATAATGTTTCAAATTTGATTAATATTTTACTTCAAAAGAATGATATTTTGAGTTACATTAATTCCTTTTATTCAAGTTTTGATGTAGGATTAGTTTAAATTAAGGGCAGGAATATTATGGAGAATACTAAAAAAAATAACTAGTTTAGGAGTCCAATGATAAATGATATTTGTATTACCGCAAAGGTCTGAAGAAATATTAATATCTAATTAATATGAATTTATCAAACAGAAAGAACTGAACTTATACTGTTTCTGTGAGCACGCACACTGTTTCTTTAACTACACTGTAAAGTTCAATCCTTTAAAATATTTAAACAAAAAAAACCTAAACATCTCACAATTCCTTCACACAGAAAAATATCCTAATTTATTTCAAATCTGTTCAGCGGTTGGATAAAAATATGGAACACTAGTAAATCTATAATTTGCAACTTTTTATTTCAGGAATTGATAGGAGAACATACTGTAGAAATAAATAAGCTAAATAACAACATAACTGAGATAAGAAGAGAACACAATCGTGCAATGGAAAACTTGGAGTCTAATTACAACGCAAAATTAATAGTAGAGTATGATAAATATGCAGCTTTGGAAAATAGATCTGCTTCGTTGAGGGAAGATCTTCTTAGGTAAGATGTGGTTTACAGTACACATTCAACAAAATAATATTCTTAGAAATTTAGCTTTACATGGCTGTAGTAAGCATATCCTGAATACTGTATACTGGGTGAATAAAAAGTCAAGACCCCCCCTCTAATATTTTTCTAAGTAAATATACAGAGATATCCTTTTGGTGGTCGTGCAATCTTAGCAGGAAGTTTCATGTTATGATTTTGAAAATTTTGAGTGTCCCCCAAAAATGGGGGATTTTGGGGGCAACTCAAATTTTTTAAATGTATTCAAAATTTCCCCCTTCAAGTGACACCTCATTTTGAAGTGTTTACAAAAACTTAAAGAATGGTGAAAACCAGAGTTCGCTATCTCTTCTCTATCAAAAATGGTAGCCTGTCAAATGTTATTGAAGTCTACACTTACATTAGTTTTCAAGGTAAAGTTACTTTCTCTGAAACAACTGGGTTATTTTTTTTTCTGTGTTCTAAATCAGTTAGGAATGCAAAGGACAAAGATTCCAATGAAGATTGTAAAGCCTACTGATAAGATGTTTGTTTGCAATGAGTGACCTTAGTACTGCGGACTTTCCCAGTTTGAAGTACGGTTTAGTACAAACCAGCCCCTTCTTTGTTTCAATTTCATCAGAATGGGTCATACTTTAGAGTGGTAATGAAATAATTGTCACTGTCAAAAACATTGTAGTATTAATAAATACAGTGTTGGTATCATTATTGTGTGATACTGTTTCGTGAAGTGTTTTGTTTAATGTGTGTCTGTTATTGATTTTGATTAGCTTTGTCATTCTTATTTTTAAATTATCTCCTCTAATTATTATTACTGCCTACGCATAATAATGCCACGAAGTCACGAAGATAAAGTGGACATGATATTTACTTTCGGAGCTTCAAATGAAAATTATCATGAGGCAGAAAGGCGGTTCAATGTTGCACATCCTGATAGACCTGTGACAAGGAAATAACTAAGAACTTTAGTGAATAAATTCCGAGAAACTGGATCCATCTCAGATGCTCCACGATCAGGTCGTCCTTCTTTGGACGAAGTCAAACAATTTGAAATTGTTGCACAGTTTGTTGAAGATCCGCAGACATCCACCAGATCAGTAGCAAATATTTGTAACGTTTCCCAAATGTCTGTGGTACGTTTACTAAAGAAAAATAAATTTCATCCTTATAAAATTCAGCTTGTCTATGAGTTAAATGAAGATGATCCAGACCGTCGTCTTCAATTTTGTGAGGAAATAGAAGCTCTAATTTTAGCTCATCCATTGTTTATTCAAAACATTGTGTTCAGTGATGAATGCAGTTTTTTTGTCAATGGGGCTGTAAACAAACACAACTGCAGGTACTGGGATTCAGTAAACCCCCATGTTTTTCGAGAATCCTGCACCCAGTACCCAGAAAAATTAAATGTTTGGGCCGGGATTTTAGGGAATCACATTTCAGGACCATTCTTTATTAATGGGAACCTAAATGGAGAAATGTATTTGCAAATGTTCCGGCAATAACTAATGTTATTAGGGAAAATGAACATGAATTTGACAAAGACATTGTTCACTTCCAGCAGGATGGTGCCCCACCACACTTTCATCGTGATGTACGACATTTTCTAGGCACTCTACTACGTGGTCAGTGGATTGGTAGGCGTGGTCCGATAGAATGGCCTGCGCGGTCCCCAGACCTTACACCTATGGACTTTTTTCTATGGGGTCATATTAAATCCATAATTTATAAGAAACCAGTAGAAAATGTTGAAGACTTAAGGAACAGAATTGTTGAGGCCTGCAACAACATACCACTTCAGACATTCCAAAACGTGAGAGAGGAGTTCACCCTACGATTGTCTCAGTTGTCTCACTGCCAAATAGTAGGAGGGCTTCAGTTTAATTAAAGATCTGGTTTGACTTGGCAACATGACATGTAAGTTATGACATATTATTGTTTTCCTAATTAGAATAACTAAATAGTTAACATCATATTCAATTAGATTTAACACATTAAAAAGATAAGAAAAAAATCAATGTAATAGTAATATTTGCTACCATTTTGAATAGAGAAGAGATAGTGAACTCTGGTTTTCACCATTCTTTAAGTTTTTGTAAATACTTCAAAATGAGGTGTCACTTAAATAGGGTTTACATTAAAAATTTTTGAGTTGCCCCCAAAATCCCCCATTTTTGGGGGACACTCAAAATTTTCAAAATCATAAAATGATACTTCCTGCTAAGATTGCACGATCATCAAAAGGATATCTCTGTATATTTACTTAGAAAAATATTAGAGGTGGGGTCTTTCTTGACTTTTTATTCACCGGGTATAATGACTTAATATATTCCCACTTTAATTGTGGAACTATGGAGAAATTCAGGTAAGATGCAAATGCAAAGGCTATTTGTTATGCAGAAAAAGGCCATATATATTATTGAAAATTTGAGCAATGGTCAGTCATACAGGGGTGTATTTAAAGCAGATAATTGCATAACATTTCTTTGTATTTAGATAATGGAGGTAATATTGTTTTGTTGGTTTAAGTGCTGTATAGCGTAAAATAGTGATTGTCATACTTATTTCACCAGGAAAAGAGGTGACTCACTATTACTAAAACACAGACTAAATATTCATAGAAGAGTCCATTAATAAAATAGAAAACTACAAAACTTTTAAAAGGACTTGAGGAATTTATTAATGAGAGAGTTCCTCAGTGGGTGAGTTTTTGCAATATAGGTTGTATTAATTGTACAATGTGTTTATAAAATTCAGAAACAAAAAATGTTATATATATTGTTTTATATATTAAAATATTTAGGAAAATTCCATGTGTATATATAAAAAATACAAGGCGAATTTCAAAAGTAAGGGCTGGTTATAAAAAGCGATTGGCAACAATGATTAGTTTGTGCATGCTCAATAGCTTGGGCATGTAACTGCCATAATGTTACCAGTCCTTTGTTCTTTGTCTTTGTCTGATATTGCGTTTATAAAGAGTGCTAACATAAACTTTGTGCACGATGCTTTCTAAAAATGTTAACAAGTCTTTAAGAGTATAAAGACCAAGATTGACATATTCATATTCACATCCTTTTTTGGACCTTGTAAGTATTATGTAATTATTCTCCTTAACAATAATCCACATCCACACAATTCAAAAAGTTCGATGGAAAATTATGATCATCCACCTTATTGTATTATAAGTGATCAGCCCTTCCTTTTGAAATGCACCTAGTACAAATTTTCTGAAATTGTTGCCATTTTTCTTAAAGTACAAATTTTTTAAATAATTTATAGCTTCCTTGATTTCCTTAAAAAAAAAAATTTAAAAAAATAAATAATAAAAAAAAGAAAGAAAGAAAGAAAGAAAAAGAACATAACTAGGCAATTCCAATGTATGCAAAATGTGCTTGAGGTTGTAAAAGAATCAGAATAATCACTCAAAATTAGCAACACTTATAAAACTAAAATCAAGTAGAACACAATTTTCCACAACAAACACTTTATTTAATCAAGGTTATAATTTAAGACTATATTTTCATTTTCAGTTGTTATATGTACAGAAATTGTTAACAATAAATTTGGTATTTGTCATCATAGAGAAGTGGGGTTAGTACTATTTCTCGCAGAATTTAAGTCTGGAAATTATTTTTTACTTTTGTATCTTCACAGAGAACACAAAATTTATTATCTTGTGTAGTTGAATAACACACAAGATAATATGAACAAAAACAGTTTAAAATGCCCACCATTTTGACATTTATATTTTTCTCAATATGAGCACACTATACCAAACTTCATGTTTCAATCTTAATTTTTGTAGTTGCTATTGTGCTTACATACAGACAACAATGACGAACGGATGGCTTGTTTGAAAATCATTTTTCGGTTTCCTGAAGCCATTAGCATAAAAAAATCAGAGACCAAAATTTTTGACGATCATCAAACTTACTCTATACTTCTTATACTGGCTAAAGTAATAAATCTATGCAGCATCCTCTTTAGTGATGTACAAATGAATGTCCACAAGAGAAGTAAAAAGTCTGCAATGTCATCAAAAACTATGAATATATTCATGACACTTAAAAATTTAAGTTATTCAATGGTTCCAATAACAAACAAATTAAAATATTTTTGATACACAAAAATACTTATTAAATACATGATAGAGGATGTAGCTATCACTTTGAAAAGACGTATAATGATATGCTCCGTGACGCCATCACATTGTTGGGTAAAAAACAATAAATTTTTGTTTCAGAGATATATCAATGCTGGAGCAGTCAAAGAAAACTGCATTACGAGACATGGCAGAAGGATATGAAGAAAAACTGAAAGCAAAGGATGAAAAAATTTCAGAGGTACAATTAGAACTTACTTAGTATTGCAGTTTGTTTCTTATGTTTACTTTCCATTAATTAAATATCAAGGAAATTATATAAACAACTTCCACAACTTTAAAGTTCAAGGTTAGAATCTTGGTATAGTCAACATTTAATTTAAGTTGTTATTTAATATAGATGACTTAAAACAATGCGAAATGAAATGAATATGAATATAAAATAATGCAAAACAAATTATTCATTCAGATTATGGTGGTTTCAGGCAAGCTGATCTGAATCTCTAATTGATAAAGCTGATATTAAAAATTCTTATATAAAAGTATGATTTTAAATTTCATTAAAGTGTTAAACCATAAATGTGTAGCAACGATTTTGGTGAAAGATCAATTATTTGTTTTATAGTGGTCGAGTTTGTCCGATTTAACCTGGTCTTTTTATTCCCTCCTAAAAATCTAAATTTAGAAAATTTGTATCGACTGGTTTGATAATACATAAATCATTAAATTTATTAGGTATTGTGGATAAATTTGTCATTAGTTTCTATTGATTTGACCCTTATATTTCCAAAAATCCAAAATTTTACAAACTAGTTTACTAACCAAATTAACCCCCTCCCCCTCTGATGATCCTCAACTGTCAGAAACACACCATTTTGTTTTAGTAAGAGGTAAAGCTCTTAAATTTGTGTATATTATTTATTAGATATTTAGTTTAGATTTTATTTTAATGATATTCACTAGATTTTTGTTTTAATAAAGTGTGTGAGGACATGAGGTAACTTTGGTTATTGTTTTATTTAAAATTGTTAAAGAAGACAAAGTTTATGATGAATTTCTAGAGAGTAAATTAGAGGCAGTAAGTAAAATATTATACAAATATACTTACGGAGGTGATATTAAGGATTGCGACAGTTATACTTCTTGCCAAATATGAAACAAATCTAAATATAAACAATAAAGAGGTGGATTGGCTATTTTTATGTTCTTTATTTTTTTAGGAGTGCCACGGATGCTCCCACGCTGATTTGTTTTTACCTTACGATTGAGTGTACCTTTTTAATAATCTTGCCGTCTTATTCAAATTGTCTTTACTGGGATGTTTTGATAAAGAAAAAATCGAATCCTTCTGAAGATTTATTTATTTGATTTTCAATTTTAGGATTTCTTATTTTATCTAAATTTATTTCATTTTATTAAACTAGCTCAAATTTCATTACTTTATTTGTATAACTCTTCTCTCGGGCCATGTCGTTTGAAAGAGATAAGTTTCTTGAATTCTATTGTTATTATACTAATTGGTTGTTGCATTAATTTTCCCTTTTATTCATTTTCTTTTCAATGCTGGTTATTTTTACAAATTTACATTCTATTCTTTTCTATACTCTTCTTCTAATTATTAAGTAATCATATTTTTTTATTATTAATTAACAGAATTTATTACTTAGTTTTATATTTTAATATTTTTCCAAGGTAGGATTTATCCTCCTGACATCACAACTCCAAGTCGAGGTTGACCTAGTTCTGTTCATTTTGATATTTTATTGCCTTTGGTAAATTTGTTCAATTTTTTCCAAAATAACTTTTGACTGGTTCCTCCAATATTAATCTGGATTTTGTAGTTTTGTTCTTCATATATACAAAACTTTTATTATTTATTATTATTTCGTACAAACTTTAATCATTGTTGTCCAATGTGAACTTCCTTAGTTATCGCTCTTTTATGTAATCTACTGTCTTTTGAATTTTACTTTTTAATTGTAACATGTTTTTAAAAATTCTTTTCA
The DNA here is from genome assembly GCA_963513935.1 of Aphrophora alni. Taxonomy (NCBI): domain Eukaryota; kingdom Metazoa; phylum Arthropoda; class Insecta; order Hemiptera; family Aphrophoridae; genus Aphrophora; species Aphrophora alni. Next base: position 117,047,618 of record OY740770.1, read on the forward strand.
GTTTAATTTGGTCTATATCGAAAGTGTCTATTAGATTAAATTAGGTTACTGGGGTATTACGCTGGTCAGGGTGTAAGAATTTATCGAAGCCCCACGTTCCGTGCTCCACTTACTCTCATCGGAGCGTAAGAATTTATTTAAGAGAGAAAAGTCCTTACGCCATTCGGGACGTAAGAATTAATCGGAGAGAGAGAAAGATGGTGGATTCTTAACTACGCAGCCTAAAACCTTTACTCCCCTCTTTTCTCTTAAAATTCCGTACACAATTTTATTTAAAATGGTACAAGTATTATTAGAATTCTTACATCTATCTTATTCTAACAATTTATAACACAATTATTATAATTTTCTATTTCTACCTTACCTTATTTTTTGTTCCCTCAAACTCTGTCTCAAGGGTGTGCTTTTTGGAGCTTTTGTTATCTCACCAAAATAAAAAAATTACTTTACTTTAATTTTAATTTTCTTTAGAGCACTTTATTTCTTTCTTCAATAGGGAAATTTACTGGTTATAGGATCAGTTAAAGAATTCAGAATAAAATTGAACATATAATAAAGTTATTAATTTTTAAAGCAAAATTCAGACTGTAATGTTCAATATAACCTGAAAATGTTGAAGGTCTATTAGCAAGGCAAACCGATGCCTGTGCCTTCAACAAGGCTTAGGTTTTTTGGACAATACTAGCATTTAAATTGTCGCCTGGGGTGTTAAGCTCTAAATATGGCTTTTATCTTAGCCTTGAGCCTCCCACATTCCTCTATGATATGAGTATTATTATGGCCTTTAATGAATTTTGAGAGTTATAATTTTCATTGGTTAATTTTGGCTGGATATAATCTGGATGAAAAGTTAATCTTATAAGTTTGGAATTTTGATATCATTACAATATATTCTTTTCAACTAGGCCTTCAAAACTTAATATTTTGTCAACTTTCTGCTACAGAACGGACTTCAAAAATTTGGTCCTACCTGCCAGTATACTTCCTTCTTCAACATTTCATTAATCAGTGCAAACACATCCACTGTAAACATTTGTTTCCTTTTTTAGGTCTTCCCTATCTATCTGCTACCTGGGAAAGAACATATTGTCTACTGATGACTTCTTCCCCACATATTACTCACAGTTGGGACTCTCTATAAGCTTTGAACCAAAACCTCTTTCAGTAGGTACCAAAATCTACATGACCGGTGACTGCTTGTGTGAACTAATAATCCAGCTCTCCAAACTTCCTATTTAAATATAACTCGATGCCAAAAATTATTTCCTTTATCCAATTCCCTGTGCCATCATTTATCTTTCATAGTTTTGTCCATAGTCTCCTTCCTTAGTTTGTCAAAGGATGTTTATCTTATTTCTTCTCTCCTAACACACTCCCTCTCCAAGAGATCTATTGATGTAACCCCGGCCAAAACCACAGCGGCCCCATCGCAACAGTTCTGTATGCTTAGAGTCATATACTGGTCGCGAGAGAGGAATAACCATAATGTAGCCACAGACAATTCTTAATTTCAATGACGAAGAGGGTTACACAGATTATTTCAAAGCGACCAGTATATGTGTCACGTATTATATATTTATGTGTTAGTGCTTAGCCTTTACGAACCTGACTGTGCTTGGCAAAATAGCACTGTAGCTACGTCTACATAATGGCATGAAGACACCTAATCAAGGTATTTATAATATAGTAACTTCTAAATTACAATTTTCACTTGATCATTATTTCTATTGCTTTCCTTTAAATATCTGATATTTTATTTCAGCTGCATGATCTTCAGAAACAGCATGTAGTAGAGCATGAAGAGATTAAACAACAAATAGAATATGATGCAGATCAAGAAATTATTGAACTTAAAGCACATTATGAAAAACTATTAATAACAGAGCGAGATACTAATATACGACTTCGTGGGGAAACTGGTGTTATGAAGAAAAAATTTGCTGCGTAAGTTCATAAAACAAAATATAAATAAATGATGCAAAAACATTGCACAAACTTGCACATTCACTCATTTATTATCCAAACAAAAGGAAGACAAAACAAAACGTCATAAAAAATGTCAGTTTGGTAGTTGTCAGTCAAAAAGTAAAAATGAATCATTCATACTATGTTCGAAAATAAGGTCTAAAGTTGCTTCGCTTGTGCCATAAATGTGACCTCACAAGTTTAAACTCTTATTTAAAGACAGTGTCCATGGTTCATTTTCACTTTTTGATTAACAACTACCAAACTGATATTTTTGATTAAGTTTTGGAGATGGTTGAGTGACAAAGTTTGTGATATGTTTTTGAACTATTCCAGAAACAAATTGATAGAAAAATTAATATAAACTATTAACTTAGTTAAAAAACCACTCTGAGACAAGTGTCTAAAAATATTTAGTTCAAATTTGGTATATACTGGTATGAGATTTTTAGGTCTTGTATATTCCTGAAATATGATGTAATTATAAAATACAAATTTCAGGGAATCTGCAGTTTTTATTTGCGTTAAAAATTCTATAAAGTCAAATAATTTCAATTTCTATATTTTGAAAGTAGCATGTTCTGTGTAGGTACTGTCTCTCAAAGTTACTTGATTTTCTCTTATTATATTATGAATAAAATTAATAAATATTTTATTGAAACACTTATAATTAGCAACACTTCCGGAAACTCAATAATTAAATTAGGGGGAAAAAACTAATATTTTCTCATCAATACGTCAAATTTCTAACAAGCTGATGTTTCATGACTAAGTTATCATCTTCAGTTGTTACTTGTTATATATCCATACATTTTTTCCTTGTTGTTTAAAAAACAAACAAAAAATCTCTTGGTCATCCATTGCCTAACGAAAAAAAGAACATAAAACAATTACCCCTAGCCCTCGAATATTCTAATAATGTCAGGATGAGAACAAGTGTTGGTCAAGAGAAATCTGATAGGAAAGATGAAAGAGAGGGATCTAACAACTCAAGACAAAATGAAGAAAGGTGTGTATACAGCAAGGTCCCTCAGTATTGCCACACCCATACTCACTGTAAGTGAGCCCATGAAGGAACCAGTGATGGTTACAACATATTTATTGTAGAATATTTTCTGTTTTCTCTCATTTGGTAGTTTATTAACAATTAAATTGATCTTGTTATAATAATTTCTTTATTTTTGTTCAGATCACAGAGAGAAATTGAAGAATTGAAACACAAGTTTCAAATTCTTCAAGGTGATCAACAGCAGTTGAAATCAATGATTCTAACTCTTAAACAAGATATTGCCAACCTCAAGAAAGAAATCTCAGAACGTGATCATGTAATTCAAGAAAATGAAAGGAAATTTGCAGAAGTTAAAAGTAAAAATAGTGAACTAGAAAAATATAAATTTGTGCTTAATCACAAGATCAATGAGTTAAAAATGCAGATACAGCCTAAAGAAGATGAAATTCAGTTGAAAAAAGAACAAATACAGGACGTAAGTTGTTTGTTTGTTTGCTTAATCATTTAAAACTTATGTTTAGATTTTGTAAATGGTTTCGTAAATGACTTTAACACAAGGAGAGTATTTTTTTTAACATGAAAATTTAAAGACGATGTTCATCAAGACATCATCTTTAGTTCTTTATAAAAATTCAAAGTAACTGAAACTCGTAGGTAGGCCACAGCCTTGTAAATATAGAAGCGAAAGAATTAATAGCAAATTACGCAACTATACATGATAAGATGATATACCAACTTCAAATCAACAATGAAAAATTAATATTAACCCTAAAAATGGTTCATGCATTTTTCTATGGTGGGTAATAATATCAAGTATTTTGTAAATGTAAATTAAAACTAGCTAATGGGGCATCATACTACTAACCCAGCTCTATAATACAATATAATACAAGCAAATCTAAATTTAATGTCTATAAGTTGGTTTCTTGGGTCTTTTAGAAAATGTTAAATTGTATTGTTAGATCAAGGTGTCTAATCCAGGAAAGTAAGTTCATTTACACAAGTTTTCTGAATCTTGTAATTGTGTATATTACAATTCTTATTCAAATTTCTCGACTCGCTTTGGTTGTGTTGATGTCTCGCTCCTACTGGACTTCGAAGTTATATATATGAAGGAGCCTCCACTTGGTAATCATGTCAATGACTCGGGTCTGCCGGATCTCGTAACTGTACATTTTTTTTTAAAAAAAGGTTATTAGGGTTCGAAAATACATTTTTTGACAATATTTTTACTATTTGTCATCGTAGAGAGGGGTTGGTACCATTACATAAAGATTTGAAATCTACAAGTTTTCATAAAAATTAGTGTGTTATAAGTTGTATATGAATAACCCACAAGATCTGACCAATAAACTGTTTAAAATGGCCACCATTTTGTCATTTTTAATCGATTTATCAGAATTTCAATAGATTATGAGCATTGAGAACACTTACCAAATTTCATGTTCCTATATTTTAAATTGTTATGGCTGCTATCATGGTTATGCACAAACAACAACAATGACGACAATGTCAAGATCAGTCAAACAGAGGTCGAATTTTTTAAAATATATATATATATATATACATATTTTTGTTCCAATATATTTTTATTTTGTCTTGGTTAATAAGTGAATATTTGTAGTAGAGGAAGAAAATACAAACGTTGCATTTTTTTTATAGTAATTACAGAAACAAATAGTTTTTTGGACAAATTAAAAGCATAGGGCAGTAAAGGGAGAATGTTTAAAATGTTAAATTTTGTAAGTTTTACCCTGCTATATTAACAAATTCATAGAAATTATATCATTGACAAAAACTATTTTTTTTATATAACAAAATATTTAAAACACTAAAAATAAACAAGAAACATATTTGTACTAAATTTTAAAATGTTTTAAAAAATATTTTGTATATAGTTTAGTCAAAAATGGAAATTAAAAATTCTTAAAATTGAAATGGCAATAGTTTGTCTAATTTAAGCAAAGATTTAAAAATTATTTTGATACTCTAGTATTACTTTAATTACAATCCCCCGACTTCATGATTCATTCCTACATTTTTTTAGATGGAAGAAGAAATTCAAGATCGACAAAGAGAAATTACAACTTTAGAACTACAAGCTGTTGAGTTTCGGGAGAAAATGAATGAACAGGAAAAAGAAAATCAAAGAGATAAGGCTAAAATTAGAGACCTACAAGCTACTTTGAGACGCATACGCACCGGTCTACACAATACAGTTGAAGTAATACAAGATCCTTTAAGATTGAAACAAATGGTTGTGGTAAGTTTATTTTATCATGATTATTGTTTCTTTACGACTAAATAGAAACATTATGAAATCAGTTGTGGTTTGGTTGGTGTAGCTGGTGTATCACTGAAGAGGACGACCTTGTCATTGAAACGCGTCTGGTACTTAGGCGTATTTATTATGAGAATTGTGTTCTGTGTGTTTGTTATACTGTATTATGAAATTGGATTTTGTGGTTGCATTCTAGAATTTTTGTGACCATATTTATTTATAAGCTATTAAGTCTAAAATACAAGTGATAGGCATTGTCAGTGCATCAAAGATCGAAAATTACAACAAAATGTGTTTATTAAATTATTCGCGTTTCAAAAAATATTAAAGAATTACAAAGACAACAGGAATAACCATATTTACAATAATAACAGTTACAATATACTCAATCTAACACTATTAACAAAAAATGAAATTAGCCATTCTTTTGACTTTAAACAATTCAACCCGATATCATTCAGTCACCAAAAAGTCAAACTATACAAAGTAGTATGTATAAGAGAACATTTAAATTACTTCTTTAAATTCTGTTTAGATTTTGTATAAATAGGAGACACAGGATTACCTTGGAAAGTGGTCCTTGGTATTTCTGTGTCTCCTATCCATACAAAATCTAAACATAATAGGCTACTATTATTCTCTCTAAATTCTGATGCACATATTTACTAGTGAGAATGTTTGTGCACCATTTATTTCATAACAGTTGTATTTAAAAATCTACAAATAATTAATAAGTAAGTGTATTTAATTTACAGAAAATTTATCATCAATATTGTGGAGGAAAAGAATTTAAACATGGTCGACAGCAAGATCTAGATGCTCAGTCTGAATTCATGAGACAACGAGATTACCTTGAGAGAACAGTTGCAAGTCTAAAGAATTTGTATCATAAAGAATCTACGAAAAAAACTAGTAGTGGTAAAATTATTAAGGTAAATTAAAGTTTAATTATTTGGAACCTTTGTGATTAAAAAGTTGGGCTGTGTGGCTCAGCAGAGCGCATGTTTATCTCACCGTAGTTTGGACTAACAGAATTGTCAAAGGTTACACAGGTTTGAGCTCAGTTGATGGCAATGTGTTATAAACTCCTCCCCATTTATTCTTCTTCTTCTTTTGGATGGTCTAAACCTTCAGCACATTAGCCACTCTTAAGTTATATAAGATGTGTGCCCATAGACATGACATCCACCAGAAGACAGATAATATCTATGAACCCTAGTCTTCTTGAAAAATTAAGATCTCCATCCTTTCCTGATCAAGGCATTCATATTCAAAGATCAGGTGTGGTTCACAGTTTCCTCTTGCAAGCCACATTTCCTGTATATAGGCTCCTCAGTTAATATGCTCATCCTGTGTATATGTTTTCTCAGGTGGCCATGACATATTATTAGTTTACTACTTTCCTTATATTACAACAGTCCTATGAAAGAAAGTCACATGCAACTTGCTTAGAGAAGACAATTTGAAAGTTTACTCACCCTTAATCCTGAAATATTTCTTCACTTCTTGTGTTCTTTTTAAGTCCAAGTTTTGATGGCCTGCATAGCCAGCCTCTTGGATATACCACAGAATGGCTCAAGTCCGAACATTCATTCCCACTAATTCCAGCATCTCCATGGACCCAACAAAGTGTTAAATTGTTGAGTCTCCCCCCTCCCTCCACTGTGATTTTGAAACCAGACCACACTTTTGACCCAAATTCGTTAAAATCCAGGGCATTCGTAGCTGCTTGACAGTCTGTATAAATACATATATTTTTATCCTTGTATCTAAGTTTAGTTTTCTCGTACACATGATTAGGACTATAATTTCTGACTGAAACAACGTTTGGTATATTCCAACAGCATGACAAGTTCTTGCCAGGCCTGCTTGTGTTTCACCCTTTCTTTTAGAGACCTCTTCAAGTATAGTGTATCAGGTGTTAAGTAAAACAGTTAAGAATTTTTATAATAATTCAAAGCACAATACAATCAAAATCATAAAACCATTTTGGTTTTTATCCATCTTGCTGTGGTATATATAAACTACACATTTCAATCTAATTTAAAATGGATGTCTAATACAAGTATGCATAATTTTTTTAAACCTGAAGGTCACTTTGAGTTAATTGATCAATCCCTGGGCTATAAGGCGCTTCCCTCTCCATATTTTGCCAACCTTCCTCACTAACTTTTCACCCTTATTTTAATTTTACTAATAAGGTTATAATTACAGTTATAAAAAAGTTGTTCCCCAAAACAGTTGCAATTGCTATTAAATTCTGAAATAAAAAACTGTAATTTAAAAAGAAACACAATTGCACTAAATTTGTTTATTTGAAAGAACATACAGTGAAACGCCTCAAATCCGAACTAATTGGGGCTGAAGCTTGTTCTGATTAGCCGAAAAAAGTCCAAATTCAATAGCCAGTCATAGGCTACATAATATACATAGCCAGTATAGTACATTATACTGTAGAAGGGTGGCTGGTTTGTGTGCACTGAGTGAGGTTAGTGACCTTGACTGATGAGCAGGCGAGCAAGAGGACATTGTTGTTAGGCAGACCTGCGCTAAAAATACAATAGAACACTGCAGTCTAGTTTCGGGTTATTAGACATTACTCAGCTTGTTTCTGTTGTACTGACCGTATCAATCTACTGCTTGCTTTAATTGTGTATTTTCCATTTTTGTTTGAGTTGTGTTACATTTTTATTTTATTGCTAACTGTATTGATAATTGTTTTTTTTTGTCAAGCAAACGAAAACACAGTTCGTGTACAAAAACTGAAAGTTTTAAAACACCTCGATAGTTTAACTAAGTACTGTGTATTTTTTTTTTAGTTCTACAGTACTGTAGTAATTGTAATGTACTTTATGTTTGATTTGTACTAAAAATAAATTATTCTTTTCTTACTTTGCGTGTTTTTTGCTCACCTAAAACTGTATGGATTTGAGAGGTTTCACTGTATGTTCACTGATAAGAACAAATAAATTGACTGCTAGTACTAATAAATAATAGGTCTAATAAAAGAATTGACTTTGATTTTTATTAATATGTCAATATCATGTTCAATGTTGGAAACAGTAATTTCTAAATTACTGGACTACTTATAGGTGCTTCGGAATAATGTTGCCATTTTTGAGCACGGTTGTTTTTTACAATGTTTATAAATTATCCTATAAAACAGAAAATGTTTATCAATAATTTCTTGTAGCATTAAACACACCAATTATTCCAGAATTTCATTGGTAACTTAAAATATTTTATTTTTTTAAACAAGTTTTGTTGGAAGATCAAGTTAAGTCAGTCATCTTGTATAAACCTTCATTTTTTGCAATTCCTATATAGGATAACATGGTGCTCATAGAAGAAATAAATTTACTTCGAAAAGAATTAAAATTGGCTCAGCGTCAGATACGTGACTTACAAAGTATCACTGGTTTGCACAAATTTGCATCGCCCAAAGAAGCGCAGAAAAAACTTCAAATGGCTGTGAAAACACGTGAAGATATTTATGAAGAATATGAAGATCAATTGAAGGTAATTGCTGTTGTCAAACTCTTTAAAGATATCATACTCAATGTCATTATTAGTTGCAACTTTATTTTACTTTCTGATGTATAAGTGGAGGAGGATACAGAAAGTTATGCGATGGATAAAAAAAATCGAAGTAGGAATTTTGAGATTTTAAAAAATTATTAAGTTTTTTTAAATAAATAAGATATATACACTGAATTGTGAAGGCATTTGATAAAGTCTATATCATCATTTTACTGTATTTTTTTTCTTCTCTCTAATTACTTACTTCTATTTTACTTCCTCACATAAATGCAGTACAGAAAAAGAAAAGTGATTTATCAAAAAATGGGTAGTTTTGCGACTAGCCACTTTTCGGATGTTTTATTCATTTTTGTATAACTCAAAATTTGTTTGAACTGCCATTAGGAAAAAATATGATTTATCAAAATTGGTTTTAATGACTTTTATCAAATTTTGCTCAGGTGAAGTCTCTAAGAAAACAAACAAAATGTATGTTACTATTTTAGAGCAATGTAAAATTATATGAAAACCCCTTCATATAACTAGACACCACTGCCTCTAATGCTACAACTCATTTTTAAATCTACTAATACTAATGAAGTTGTATTATTAGGTTTTGATTAGTATTGTCAATCCCCCTTCTTACTTTTTAGCCTCATTTATAGTTACAAGTGAAAAATATCTTGTTGCAATGACCATATCCCTAAATTTAATATTACACTTTACATTTTTCAATATTTTGTTGGCCACTTATTTAAAATCTCAATTTAGGAGCGTGTTATAATCTTGTTGTTTCTCCCAACTACTTTACATTCTTTTGCAGGAATCACAGAGACAGATAGATCTCTTAGAAGTAGAAGTCCAACGAGAAATGAGTAAACAAAATTCAAAGGAAACCACTGTGGAAAATGCAACTCAAACTATAGTCACAAAAGATCCTGCATGTATATTCGACACATACATAGGACAAGGACCTGCATATTATGATTTTGAAGATGCTAAGTAATATTTGATATGGCAGTATATAAATAGTTGTTTGTTTATGAAGAAATTATTATTCTGTCATTATTGTTGTATGATTAATAAATTTTACAAGAAATACTACTAGACTTGAGATGATGCTAAATGGTAAAAATATTATTAGTATATAATTTAAATTACCCTAGATTAGGGAACTGGATAGGAGGGGGGGGGGGGTGTAGAGCCCAGAAAAAAACAAAAGAAAGAATTTTTTCATATTGATTTTATAATTTTATTTCCAATACAAATAAAATGTCCCTGTTTAAATGATCATATTTCAATACTGGTGTTATACGTATAAATATGTTTTAATCTATTTTGTCTTTTTACGAGTGACAAAAAAATCATATCTTGTTAATGGTAATGATATGGAGTTAAAATTTTGCATGTTACTTAGTATTATAAAGATCCAATGGAAGAAAAATAATCAACCAAGTTCCTTTACTCATTACAAAATGACAGCTATGTAAACTTTTTAACATCGAATATCTCAAATAATTCTATGAATGAAAAAGTAAATAATGTACAACATCAGTTTCAAAAAATGATGTACAGTAGTTTAAAAATGAAATAAATTTAACATAGTTTTTTGGAAATGTGGTCCTTTACTTGCTAGGTGACAAATAAAATAAGAAACAGAATTTCTAACTGAAAAGTCTAGATTTCCAATTGTAATGAAAAGTCTCGTTTAAAAAAAAAATATATATATATATATCTCAAACAAAGCTAGATTTGAAGGGTTTTAGAATGGTCAATTTTGTTGCAAATAAAGTGTACTATCACCCTGATGTTTTTGGCATTTTGTTCCCCATTCCCCCTGTATAAACTTGAAAATATTTAATGTTTGTACTAAATATTCTTTACAAGAGAAAATAATTAAATTTGATCAAAACATGCCTACAAATTGAAAATGTGTAAAAGAATATATAAATAAACATTACTAAGAAAAGGCAAGTTAGTGTGAAATTTAAGGTTGTTTTAAACAAAATCGTTTTGGGATATTAACTTGATCCTATTTTATATGAATACTTTGTCAAACTTCAGAAGTATTTGAAATAGTTTGGTATAAAAATAACAGTATTTCACATTAATAAAATACTTTTAACCTAAGGGGGAGGGGGTAAGCAAATTTCAGACATAAAAAAGGAGTTATAAAAGTTGAACTAGATACAGCGTTAAACTGGCTCTTCATGGTTAAATATCCTCAACTGTACTTATGAGGGCTTTCTTTAATGGGTCTTGTCCTTGGATAATTTGGTGAAACATTGAGAGGAAACCAACCTGCGAGTCTCTCTGCCAGCAATAGTCACCATTTCCTAACTGTGAGAGAGCCTTGATGACATGATTCTTGTATTAAGTTCAAGTCCAAAATAAAGGACTAAATGTGAAAGTCACAATTGTTCAACAAAATGGTAAGTGGAAGTGACCATGCAACAGCATTTCCACACAACTTTGATACAAACCTTAAAATTACTAAATTAAGTATAAATTATGTTTTAATTTAATGTTTCAATTAGAATAGTAGAGTACCTCTCACTGAGCAGAAAGGGCTTAAGATCACTTTGTATAACCTCACTGGACACTGCACTGCTAGATACCACCAAAAAATAATGCAGTTTGTAGAATGAGATGTCCCTCCTTCTATGGCAGAACAACTCGAAGGAGACTTCTGTGACTTTGTATATTTCTTGATTTTAATTTATTGTAAATCATATTGAAATCAATGTATTAATACAGTTATTGAAGATGGTTTGTTTTGTCAAACATTTATTTATTATTGTTTGATATGTGACTGATTTATGGAAGGTCATTGGCACTTGGGTGTTAAACAGACTAATTGCATGGCACTGCTACATGACTTCTCTCCCCCCCTGCAAAATTGCCCTTTCTCTGCTCCATTTATTCCTACAACTTCTGCTTTTGTTTAGTTGTCAACATTGTTTTATTTAATGTGGTATTGTTGTCAATTTTAAAAAACAGTAATATTCATTATGTGAAATTGTAAAGTAAATGTGATTTTTGAAAACCTTAGTTCCAATTTCACAAAAACCCATGTTTGGATGTTTTCCATATTATCAAAATTTTTTGCTTTAATAGCTCCAAAATGTTACTAGGAACAATAAATTTGCCATGCACAGGTTCAAAAACGTGTGCTCATTTTTGTGAATTTTTTTCGAGTACTTAGATAAAAGTAGGACCTCTATATTTGGCCAAAAAAACTTTTTGGTATGATAAATCACCATACCAAATTTCATCAAAATCGGTCTTTAGGTTTTGCATAATAATTTTGCAATCGAGATTTTTTTTTTTTTTTTTAAATGCAATTTTTCCAAGTTGAATAGAGACAAAACTACAGCCTCTAGATATTTTGAAAATCACATATTCAAGAGCACACAAGCTTTCAAATGCTCTTTGAAAAATTGAAATTTAATTAGGAGATCCGTGGTAAATGTTTAAAAATGTGTTTATTTTTTGGGCTTTTAAACAAATAAAATAAATTTGTGAATTATAAATATATTTTTCGTTTTATAAAAGAACACGATTTTTCGTTTTAGAGTTATAATCGATCAAAGTTAACCGTCGTTTACAGTGTAACTACGAGAGTAGAAGGGTGGTTTTTTAAAGAAATACCTTTAAAGAAGTACCTTTGTCATTTCGAGTATTTTTCTCATATTAAATTTCAAATCTTGCGCAAATGTGCAACCCTGATAAAATGTTGATTGAAGATACTCAAATTTGTAAGAAATTCACATTGAAATTGCATATTAAAAATAGCAACACGCTTAAAAAATTCAATTATCTCAACTTCTATTGGACCAATTTCTGTTTTGTTTTTTTTAATTGATGTCCCACAAGTTGAAAAGTCTAAATATCAAATTGGCAAAAGAATATTATTAACTTTATAACGGATCAATGGAATAAATGCAACTTTTAATAATGCAACAAATGGAATAAGAATCATTAGATCTTCATGAACATTGGACAAAAAAATCTATGTATCTTTACACTAAAATCAATGGTCGAATTTGCAAAAACAATTTCAAATTTGTTTATCAAGGTAGTGTCCTTTTTTTAATAAAAAAAATTGTCATTTTACTCTTTTATCATTTTCTTTCAGTAAATCGAGGCCAGATCTATGATGTCATTCATTTATGAAATTTCAACATTTAGTTCAAAATATTTATGAAGATTTGTTTATTTGATTAAGAATGACATTTAAATTAAATTTTTACAGAAATCTGGTTAGAAAGATACAGTTTAAATGAAAAAACAATTTTTATTTTTATTAAAATAAAACTATAAACCAACCACTTTATGGTGAGTGAAATTTTTGTCTGCCATCTTGAAATGAACTTAATTTTTTTTTAATGGGAAGGTAGTCGTGTGGTACATGATTTTAATGTAAAATTTGACGAAAAACCGATGATCAAATCCGTTTTTGAATATCTATATCCATTTTTGTTATTGTCAGTCAAATGAGCGAAAATGCAAAATCGTGGGTCAAAATTATCAAAGAAAAAACGGATTATCAAAGTTAGGGTGTTAATTACAATTAGTATTTTTTAATCACATTTTAAAAGGAAAATTTTAACATTGAAAAAGAATTATAGTATTCTGTGTTGCGTTTTCGCTCATTTGACTGACGATAACATAAACACGGATTGAGATATTCAAAAACAGATTTATCATTGTTTTTTCCGTCATATTTTACATTAAAATCATGTATCACAAGACTACTTTCCCATTTAAAGAAATGAAGTTCATTTGAAGATGGTGGATCGAATATGGCGGTCAAAAACTTCAAACCACCTAGAAGTGGTTCTTTTACAGCTTTGAATAACTGAATTTATTTCTATCTCATAAGACTCGTACATTTTCAGATATTAAGCCGTTTCTACACTCTGTATAGATTAATATTTTCAAACACTCTGTATAGTAGAAGATATTGTTACTATTGCAGGAAGATTGTCAAAACTAGTTGAATAGTTTTTAATCAAAACACAGTGCCTCCACAAGGGTCAGTTCTTGAGTCAGTATTCTAATTTCCATAAACGATATGTCATCAACAATAAGTGTGGATAAATTAATACAATTTACCGATGATACAACTTTAACTTTTAAATCTAACTCTTTGTAAATTCACAGCAAAAGCCTTTCTTTGTCAATAACTTAGATCAATATTTAGCTAATCTTGATAAGACAAACTAGATGTATTTTAATCTAAAGGGAAACTATAATAGGTGAAATGAAATTGAAAAAATAAGTTTAGCAAAGTTGTTGGATCTCCTCATCAAATAACAACCTAACCTAGAATGATCATGTTAATAGTTTAGGAGTATTTGTGTTGTGAAATTTAAAATGGTGGTTTAAAACTTCAATTCTTGTAACAGCTTACTATGGACTTGTAGAACTGATACTAAAGTCTTAGTGTGAACATGCACAGAGATACACTTATAGTATCAGAAATGTTTGTGACTATTCTGCTAAACAGCACAGGTTAACTTCATATAGTAAATTTATATCCTCAACTGATAAGTTTGTTATTTTGATTACCAAAATTCATTCAAACTTATATTATTGGATAATCAAAACTAAATTAAAGTAACATCTGGTTTTAATAATTTGTGTAACTAAGAAATATGTAGGCTAAGTTTTAGCTTTCTATAAAACCCTGTACCGGATAATATATGTAATTTCCAATACATCTTGGCTTACTTTTCATCACAATACCAAAATAATAAATTATTATTCACTCAGCCCTCACATCAGCAGAGAGCATTTAATATTGTATTTTACAAAGAACGAATTTTAAAATGCCATAACTATGTTGTGTAAAGTAAATTAAAAATTCCTTTTAAGTTAGGTAAATTAAAAGATGTAAAAATACAGTAATAATAGCATTACATTAAAAAAAGTTGCAATTATTTTATTATTATTGTATTGTTATTATATTATTATTCATGTTTTGTTAATTTTTTAACACTATATCCTACTAAACTTTTGTACCACTCTGTAGATAGCTCAAGTTAAGAGCTTAAAAATGAGAGGCCAAACATTAAAAATTAATTGGTTAAATTGGTTTATAAAAAAGATTGTTAATGAATACAAATGTACTTAACTATTTTTATTTAACTTAATGTTGGAAACAATTATGAACATTTTATTTTATAAGTACAAATCTAATTTATTAATATCTTTTAATTAGTATATAACTTTTATAAATTATATAAACAAATTCATAAAACTAATTGAAATATAAAATACAACAAACTCCACACAAATTAATAAACCAAGTCTTATAACAACCAACTGCAATATCCCTAATGCCCAGAACAATATACCAACTTACCTAAATTAAATTGAGCAAAAATAAATTACACATTACCAACCTTCACAAAATATCAATACACTAAATTAAAGATATTGATTACAACTTAAAACCAAAAACAATAAAAGATGGCATGCTTAAAAAAGAATAGTTTTAGCAAGAGATGTTTAACATTTTTAGAAATCTTGAAATAAAGGATGAAATACTGAGTGAGCCATAAAAATATAATGATTTTTATGGTGTAATTACTTAGCTGTTTTTTTGTTAAAAACGTGATAATTGAAATAAACAATAGTTCCGCTGAAGCAGTTTTTTAGTTTAGCCAACATGAATCATCAATAGTCAGTGCAACATTTGCTTTTGTTATTGAAGTATTCTTTAAAAATAATGAGTTTGCCATTCCTAAACAGTTTTGGTAGTGCCATTCCTGGCTGAAATACAATTAAAAAGAGGATTGAAAATCTTTGGAGCACTACTTCATTGAAAATCAAGCCAGGTGTAGGTCTGAATGCCAGAAAATGTTGAAAGAGTTGAAAATGTCCTCAAAGTTCAGCTCGGAAACAATCTGTTGCTTTAAGAGTTTTCAATACTTCCATACATCAAATTATTTTTCCACCCTTATATGACAGCAATGGTCCAAAAACTCTATGATAGAGATTTAAGAACAGAATGAAGATATTCTTCTCTAAGTGCTGATAATATCCGCTGAAGCTCATTTGAATTGTCAGGTAAAGTAAACAAACAAAACTTTCAGTACTAGTCTACAGGAAACTTAAAACAAAACTTTCAACAACCTTTTCACAGTAAGAAAGTGACTTGTCTGTTGCGGACTAATGAGGTTAGGAATAATTAGATCATTTTTTGTAGATGACAGGAGCGCTATTGTTACTTTTAATTAGCCTTACTATGTGGCAATGGTTCGAAATTTTCTGGATCCGCAGATACACCAGTTAGGAAATGAAATGGACGTTTTGTTGTTCCAACGAGCTAGAACTACTTCTCATATGACAAGAGCGATAATGGAATATTTTAATGAACCATTTCTAGGGCATTTGATTTGACGAATTCGTGATGTCCCATGGGTTGCTCTGTCTTCAGACTTAACTTTTTGGATTATTGGGTCTGAAGGTTATCTTTAAGAATAAAGTCTTTGTCTCAAAACTCCACACCATCGCTGGAACTGAAGCAGTGCATACAAAATGAAATTGCTCTAATTGCAGTCATTTTTGTATTGCTGGTAACAGCAAATATCAAAAGAGATGGCAGCCTTGTGTGGAGATGGAAGGTGGCTCACCTTGTTTAGTTTATAATTATCAAATTACAGTATTAATTTTTTTTAAATTTATAAACTTTTCAAAACTAATTTTCTAAATGAAATAATCTCAAAATTAAAAATTGCACAATACAACAATAATCATCTTCTGAACATTATTTAACAAAAGGCTTTTATAAATAAATTCATTACTACTGAATTTGATTTTAATTTAACATTTCATATAGAGAAAGTGTTGAGAATATGGAAAAAAATAAAACAATATTGATATTTTTTGTGATTGCAGCTCTCTGAATCCATTAAATGATTTATAGTTTGTATATCCATAAAAATTTATGGAAACTGTTGTAAATTTAGAACTTTTTTTCAGTTACTAGTTATGTACATATAATCGTTGAAGAGTAATATAAAGTGAGGATTTCTAAATATTAAAGAAATGTTTGTCATCAGTCTTTAGAACATTTTAAGATGGATTTTAATAAGATTTTATAAACATTATTCATATATTGCACTTATGAGTACTTATAAAAAGGCTCCTTTTAACTTAAATTTATTTATACTTGCCATAAGACAAAAATTAAAATTCTGTCATTAGAAATTGCTCTAATGATACAATTTTGCGGAAATAAAGCCCCTACTCCAAACAAAACATGTTGGCTACTCTCTAAAATGTTTGTCAATCAAGTTATGGGTAAAAAAGACAAATCTTCATGGAAGTTTGTAAA
This sequence comes from Aphrophora alni, assembly GCA_963513935.1. Classification (NCBI taxonomy): domain Eukaryota; kingdom Metazoa; phylum Arthropoda; class Insecta; order Hemiptera; family Aphrophoridae; genus Aphrophora; species Aphrophora alni. The sequence continues at coordinate 117,064,739 of OY740770.1, forward strand.
TGTTTAAGTTGGAAAAATTTAAGCAATTTCAAACCAGATAAAATGTGAATATCTGAAATGATCTAAAAAAATGTTTAAATCACAAGTCATTTTGGAAAAACTAAAATGAACCCGTAACCCCTGAATTAAATTCCTGTCGTTTCATTTTGAAAATTTTAAAATTATCTGTGAACTGTAATTTTCTTTTTAGTCCTGTCATTAACATTCAATTTTACTAAAATTTTATAAAAATCGATTAAAACAAATTTTAGATATAAAAAGTGTCCCATGACACTATTTGTTATTCATTTGCCACCATTGTTTTATATAGAAAAAGTAGTATTTAAATTTGTAACATTAAACTTCTGAAAAAATTAATGTCGATTAGGTTAGGTTTACAAATATTAGATTAGACTCAAGCAAACGAATATTCAGATTAATGTGAGATCACTGTAGAAACATTGAATCTTGTAAAAATTTCAAATTTAGCATAATGGTAACTTATATATAAAATTAACACTACACATGGTATACCAGTTAGCAATTGTACTATTCAAAAGAAAAGTTTAGTTTAAATTACAAAAGGAATGATTGCTGTTCTTCTTTTAGGATAATTTGGAAATTCTTTCTTGTAATTTCGGTGTTTCCCCAGAGCCCAAATTGTCATTTGGTACATACCTGCCAAGGCAAACAGTCCCGCTGAAATAAAACAGTTCAATTAGTTTACATTTGATTTAAGGGGAGTCAGGTGACTAAAATCGGCAAAAATTCACAATTTCTGTTTTATTTTTTTTCTTAATCTGCCATTTTTCTAGTTTAATTTGATGTAAAAATTATTAATTTCTGAGCAATACTTTTTTAGTAATGAATTTTTAGCCAAATGCATGCATCCAACTTTTGCACGGTTCATGCGGTTCGCGTGAACCTAACCTAACCTATCCCACTGTTGTAGAAGCCTTATGGGCCTGATTTCTCCATTGAAAAGTTAGAATGTGTAGGCCATATTCAGAACCGCATGGGCTCACGTCTTCGCAAACTAAAGGAACAAATGGGGAAAGAAAAATTGGAAGACGGTAAAACTTTGGGAGGGCGTGGCCGGCTAACACATGGTGCTATCAACGAGATTCAGAATTATTATGGTTTAGCAATACGCAGAAATGTGCACAGTTTATCCGCAATGAAAATGGCAGTGTGGGTTGAATTTTTTCATCTAGGCTCATCAAATGAGTTGCCCGCTCACTCAATGTGTCCTAAGGGTGCTGATAGTTGGTGTAAGTTTCAGAGGGCACAAGCTAACAAAGAACCTTATGACCACAAGAAACATACACATTACCCAGAGATAGTAATGTTGAAAATCAAGCCCATATTTCAGGACCTAGCTCATCCTAATCTTCTCCGTAGATGTTTACACGGTGGAACGCAGAACGCGAGCGAATCGCTCAATAGCGTCATCTGGTCAAGGCTTCCGAAGACAACGTTTATCATGAAAAAAACACTGGAAATGGGGGTGTATGAGGCAATGTCAACGTATAATGATGGTAACATTGCTAGATGTCAAATTCTAAGCAAGCTTGGGATTCCCCCAGGAGCAAATTGTGTTAAAAGAATGAAGCGAGTTGACGTGCGTCGAATACAAAAAGCAGACAAGGACATAGAAGAAATCGAAAAAAAAGTGTCGACAGAACAAAACTTTATTGAAGAGGACACTAGAGGATGCCTATGAGAAGGAAGAAGACCCAGACAAACCTTCTTATTGTGCTGGGATGCACTGAGGTAGGAACATTGCTATTACTTTATTTTAAATAGCGTTTTCCGAAAGTTGTGTTTTTTTGGACAAAAAATACTTTTTCTCCGTAACCGCTTGAGATATCTTCATAATATTTTTTTTGTTATGTTCAGAAAAATAAGCTACATGTCTTAAACTAAGCAATTGCCAGTATTAGTTATAGTTCGAAAGAAAGTCTGTATGAAAGACAAATATTTGACTAAAAAATACATACAATTTTAAAAAATTCATATTTTATTTATTTTTTAAAATTAGGCTAAGTCCTTAGGTCAAAATAAAGAGAAAGGTAGTAGTTAAAATAAAAATAAAAAATAATTGGAATAGGACTAGTAGTTTTATAGAAAAGGTATCTTAAAGTTAAACAAATTAACATGGCGCTGATAGGAACACCCGACTCCCCTTAAATTGAATTAATCCAAAATAAATGATCATGTTATGAAATACTAATACTTCGAAAGTTGGAGAAATACTGGAGAAATGTTGGAAATGTGTTTTACTGTTTGGAAAACATATGTTATATGCTTTAAAAACCTTTTACATTTCATACATGACTTTTAACAAAACAGCAAACTTTTTTTTGTCCATAAATTAAACAAGTTAAGGTTGTATCTCCTATCCATAGAAAATCTAAACATAGGCTATGTGCCCTATTAAACTCTAACCTTACTCCAAAATAAGTTATTCTAAAATGTTCACTATACAGAAATAAGTTCTATCCATCTTCATCTAAAAAAAAAATTGATATGTAACAATTTAGGTTTTTAATAAAATATATATTTTCAGTGATCTTTTTTTTTAAATGAGCCCTACTTTGTATTACACATTTCTCTTCACAACAAAATTCTAAAAATGTTTATATCTTATAATTTACCTGGTAAACATTGAGTCATCACAGTAAAAGAGACCCAACTGTAGAACTCATAGGTATAGTTTGGGCAGGATACTAAGTTAAACAGTCCTGTGAATGGATTTCCTGTAGCTACTGGGATTCTTCGTACAGTTGTGCCAGGAGGTCGTAAATTCCGTAGTGCAATATGAATGCTCAAGTTGCCCAACTCACTTAACTAATAAAAATAAGTTGATTTATATAACTAAAATACTGATATATATTTTGGCATAAAATAACACATACAGTTTAGGGTTTTGTAAAAATATATTTATGTTAAGTCAATGAAGTTGTATTATAAACAGTATATTCTTTATACAACTGATCCATGTCCTATCATCATTCTCACGTGTTGATGTAAACATGGCAGACTGTAATTTATGTAGTAGTGAAACCGACGATGATGGTTTTATTTTAAGTGGTAGTGAAAATGATTTGTAAACAGTGGAGAGAAAGTAAAGAAAGTTTCTATGAAAAAGAAATTCATTTTGTTCATACTAATGGTGATGCTGATAGGTTTAGACTAAGAAATATGGACTGACGTATGAAAGACGAATCTAATTCCCCTAAAAGCAATGTAATAACTGATCCAAAAGCCTGAATTAAAAATATTTCATAACTTATACATAAACATTAGTTTTATAATTATAAACTATAATATTATTTGTTTATGTACAAGATGAATTATAGTATGAAGTTCCCCTAATTCACTATATCTAAAAACATTTACTACTAAAACTAGCATTTTTTTTAGAAAGAGGAAGAACACTAGAGAAATGTCTCAACAGGAACCATGCAAACTGTCATTATTATTGGCGAGAGGTCTTTCTCTCTCCCCAATCTTTGTTATTCATTTGCTGACATATTTTTCTTTTTGTATGGTACTGTCTGAGCGTCTATCTATCTCTAATATTTATTTAGCTCCTCTACTCCTCTACTTGTTTTCAAAATCATTATTTTTAACTATTTTTCTGTGAAATTTAAGTTTTCCCTAAATTCAACCTAAATTTCCTAGCTTTCCAGGAAAACAAAAATTCTCTAACTTTTCCAGGTTTCCATTATTATCCTATAAAAGGAAACCCATTACTTTCCACGTTAAATGTTTTACTTGAAATTTGAAACTAGAGAACATTTCAATGATCATGTTATCATCTTGAGTTGTTATGTATACACAAATCTTTGTGAAATGAATCGACAAGATCAATAAATTGTCTTGCCTCTTGCGATTTAGTGTCACTAAAATTTGTGTATATGTAATAACAAAGATTTATCACTGAAACATCATCTCGTTTCAAATAAAGTGATTGTTCTATATCATTTAGTCTCCAGTGTTGTTCTTTTCCAGTAAATATCTATCGCTAATATAAATAATATAAGATCACTTACAATGAATGCAATTAATCCTATATAGACTTGTAGAGTCGATGGAGAGGTATACAACGGATGATTAACATGATATGCCACATAAGCTGTGAAAAGCCAATAATAACTACAGTTTTTGAACAAATTGGCAATTGGCATTGTTGCATGTGAAAACCGATGAACAAACAAAGTTTCCAAAACTCTTTTGGCATAGTGTACAGACCAGCAAGCTGCAGCAATACTGTAAACAAACACAATACTCTATATAATAAAGTCATAATTTCTAAACCTACTTATTACATATACATGTTTTAAATCAAAATCAAGAGTTGATTGTCACTCTGATAAGATAGACAAAATTCTAAAGACATGATATGTATTTTGTCGTGTAACGAAACGAACTTTTGAATACCTAAATTCAGGTTATAAAGTTATCCTAATTGGTCAACCACTAAAAAGGAGGCAGTGGATGTCTGAGACTGTAAATCCTCTTCCCTCTAACCAGTTTTGATAATTTAATAATCAGGGAACTCCTAATATAACTATAAAATATCACTAGACACATGATAACACTACTTAATGGTGTATTAGGCCATTCTTCAAAAATGGAAAAACATTTCACAAAATTTCTCACTCACCTATACCAAAATTTAAAAAAAAAACCAAAACTAATAGTCACTAAAAATATCAGTTCGGTAGTTGTTAATCGAAATGAACACATTCTTTGAAAAATTATTTAAATTAAGTTTTAAACCTGCTTGTGTCATAAATATGTCTACAGCCTAAATATAAATCGTATTAGATTAAAATGAGGCTTTTAATGATGGCAGTCAAGATTAATTTTAATGTTGTTCGATTAACTCATGAATAGACATTTTTAGAGAGATGGCGACCATTTTGTTTGGGTAGCCCATTTTGAGATAATCGTAATTTTTATTTTCCTTACTAGCAAATTCTGATTTATCAAAAAATTTAAAAAAAAGGCTTGAGGTTCAGTAAAAATATGTCCACATTATAACGAAATAGAGGGCTCCCAAAAGGTCAGTGCTCGGCAGGCCATAAATTGTAAAGAGTTGAAAGGGTTGACAGCTTGAAAAACTATTCTAACATTAGTCACGGATCTCAAGAAGTCAAATAAACCATTCCAAAAGTCAATGCCTTCAACCGAAAATGTTTGAAATGGATTAATGAAATAAATTGCATCAGTCTCGAAGTAACGTACAAGATTTAAAATAAGCCAATGAAGGAAGAGGATCGAAAGAAAGCGTTTGAAATTAGAATCTATATATAGGGGTGGAAAGAAAGCACACAAGGTTCAGTCTTTCGTTCATTCTTTTTGGTTGTTACTGTTTGAAAGTGGGAGTTCCGGAGCAAGTGTTTCTTTAGAAGATCGATTGTGAAAGATTTAGCCGAGATCAAAAGTAAAAATAAAATAGTATCTGCGTCGTTATAAGTTTTAAAGATAATCGTCGTTATAAGTTTAAAAGTAATCATCGTCATAGAAGTGTGTGAAATAGTCGTCACGAAAGTGAGTGAAAAATAAGTGAAAGAAGAAAAGAAGTTCGTCGAAAAGATCAAGGCAAATCGATCCATCTACTGGCAGTCTACAAGGGAACCATGTGCACGGGAACCAGGAACAACGGAATCAGGAACATCGGAGCAGCGATAAAACTTCAAAGCGATAAGTAAAAATTAATGGACAATCTGAATTAAATAAACTACCACCAAATTATATTTTATTTGTAAATTATAGTCACCAAAGAACCTCACGAAGCAAATTTTATAATAATAAATTAAAAGTAATAAATTTAAAAGTAAAAATATGATGCACTCTTATTTCTTTATTTAGTTTAAGACATGGTAGAATTAGAATTTTATTTAACTATGTACTTAGAATAAGTAGTAGGATAAGACGTTAGTATATAAGTAAAAAGTGCATCAGAAAGGACAATAATTGATTTTGTTATTGTAAATGTTTAAAAAAAATTAATTTATAATGAATAATTAAAGAAAGTTAAATTCTGTAAATTGTGTTGAAGTAGCAATTTGTTATAACATATTAAATCTGATTATAATCGGCCCACATGTCCAGAGTTTGTGTATAGCACTACACATACAACCGGTATTACTTTTATGGGCTCAGTTTTTCTCAAATCTGCAAAAAAACTCTACATCAACTTTTGACCAATCATATACCGGTAATTTTCTCTTATATTAAGTACATGCAAAGTATTTAAAATGTTTTTGTACTAAAAACATCTAAAAATAAATTTGCCATCTTGAACACTGACCTTGCCTATGATTAAATAAATACAAACTACTTAATCTTCATACAGAGTAGAATGATTTTATTTAAGAAATGGTTTATTCATGTTCATTAATATTCTATTATTAAAGTTACGATTCCATGAAGCTTAGTTTCAAGGCAACATGACAATTATCTAAACTAGAATACAAGCATTCATAAATAGGGAAACTTCTTAATTTAACTTATTCTTGTTAGAATATTAGGTTGTCTCTAGTGTGAAACCATTATCAAATGTTTAGTTTTTTTGAAGAAAATATATAATAATTAAATATTATACAATTTATACTATGTTAAATGAAACACAATATTTTTGAATCTTGCCGACCATGGTTTAGCCAGTTACGACATTTACGAGCCAGTTTTAACCCTTAACTACTATACTGACGTCTCACAGACGGTGCCAATTTTTACTTTCAATTCTCTCCCCTCCCCCATCCCCTAGGAACCGGTCCGGCCGTTTAAATCTAATTTGAGTCAAGGTCTTTGACCAGAGAAAGTCGGTCCACTCTACTCATCTTTGTTTGTTCGTTATAGTGAATTTCCGTCTGACAGACGTGGTTTAGTAGTTAGGTTATTTTGCACTTGTAATGGTGATGTCTGGTTGACGTGGTATAGTAAGTGCCAGACCCGATATCCACGCCAGACTAGAAACCCTCTTATAACTAAATTTTAATAATTATATTAGTTTACTGTTTAATTTATCTAAGTAAAATAATTTTTGTTCATAATTTAAATGTATTAGTACTTACTTTCCCTATTTCTGTTGATCAAAAGCAGCAAAAAAAAAAATTTTTTGTTTTTTTTTGTTCATAATGAACAAGACCAAAGCCAAAAGCGTTCATATTCACTATAAAACTTATCTTCCTCAATGTAAAACTATTTTAGCTTTATATATTACAACCTTTATAATTTCAAATTAAAATTTAAAAATCCAACTCAATATTTTGTAACTTTTTTTAATATAGGGCAGTGATGGGCAATTTTTAATCAAAACGTTACAGTTTTGAATTTTTTTTTGTTTTCATATTACCATTTAACTAAAATAAGGTAAAACAACTTTTTTACAAAAAAACAAACTTAAAAAAAAAAAAAAAAAAAAAAAAAAAAATGACGTCTGACAGACGTTGTATAGTATTTAAGTGAGTATTTGAGCATATAGTAGTTGAAGGTTAATGCAAAAACAATTTTATACACTGTTACTTGGTATACAAAATAAACTTCAGGAAGAAGGTTGGAATGGACTATGGTCATAACGCCTAAACAAAAGTTAAAGGAGAGGGTAATTCGTAAAAATTCTAACTGATCATTGAAAACTAACAAAGTAATCTCTTAATTTCTAAAATCATTATAACCCAACCATTAAAAAAATTTTTGTTCTCTTAAACTACAATAGAAATTACAGCCTCGTTGGCCTACTTAAGTACTCAAACTTTTCAAAACATTAAAAAAACTAAAAAATCATCTAGTGTCAGATTTTTATTGATAATTTAAGATTCTCTATAATCTGTGTTAAGCTGGATCATAAATGGTGAAATTATGGTTGGCAATAAAAGTGTAGAATTTAGAAAATGTTGTGTTTATATTTCATACTTCCAAATTAAATAAAATAAGCTTAAAGGAATGTTTTTATTTCAACTTGTATAATTTTAAACTTTTAGTTAGATATGTGAAGAAATATTTAAAATTTATAGAAGTAAGATAAAGATGATTAATTTGTTCAATGATTCCTTGTCTAAAAAAATAATTAAGTAACTCTTGGCCAATGATTTTTTTTTTTATTGTTACAGTAGGCTATTCTTCTTTTCCTAAATGAACCATTTAAAATATCAGGAAAGAAGAGCACAAACACAATTATTAGTAAATTCTACTTTTTATTGAGTCTTACCAAACATAGTTTCGCCAGTGACAGCATTCATGAGCCAGTTTTACAAGTGTTAAGCTGCTTCGTAAATGCCTGTCACTGGGGAAACCATGGTCAGCAAGACTCAACAAAAAGTAGAATTTACTTAAAATTGTGTTTGTGGTTATCTTTCCTGAAAATGGAGTTCTACCAAGTACCGTCGGTTACTCAACAATATTAACAACCAAAGACAATTAGTATATTTACTAATTGTACACTCGAAAATTCCAAAGTTGTAGATAAAACTTAAATATTGATGATATATTAATCTTAGTCTTTTTACTTTCTCACATTGCATTGGAGTAGTGTAATTTTAGATGTGCCAAACAATTGATGTAAAGTTTTTGCAGCTACATCAGTTTTGAAGTCCCTTGAATCCAAAAGTTTTTTTTTTTTTTTAATAATGTCCGTCAGTTTGTCTATCTGGTGTCTGTCATATGTGCAGTACACTATAGCCAAAATGCAAAAATTGTTCCTCCATCCTCAGAACAAATAAAAACCAACCAACCAAAACTACTTGTCACCAAAAATATCAGTTTGGTAATTGTCAATCAATAAGGAATACTGAACCACTTGTACACAGTCTTTTTAAAATATTTATTAATTTTAAAAGGACCAAAATTTGCTTCACTTGTACCATAACAAACGTCTTCAGCATATATCGCATTTGATTAAAATTGTGGTTTTAATGAAAGTAGTCAATGTTCATATTTGCCCCCTAATTATTTCTGAAGCATATTTTTTTTTTTACTTTTTCCCACTATATCAAATTTGATTAAAATTGGTCCATTCGTTTGAGTTCCAGAACACTGCATATAAAACCAACATCATTTAAAAAACCAATTTTTTGTACTTCAGTGACCACAAAAAAGGATACATCCGCAAAAATATTGACATCGATTTTTTGACCAATCACATTTTATGTACCTGTGAACAAGTTAAAATATATCAATTTATATCTGAAGAAAGATCATAACTGCCTAAACCTACTTTTGTATTAAAATCTCAACCTGTGAATATTTATTTAAGTAACTCACTACAGGGTTAATACATTTTAAAATTATTACTCAGGTTGTTTATTTAATATGATAAACTATTTCAAGTATAAATGTACCATTTGTAAGTTGCTCCGCCTTAACTTACAACTTTTAATTCATTTGTTTATTAAAATACTAAGGGTCAATTATGAAGAAAGAGAAAAGCAACTTAACCTTATAAGTTAGGCAGGCGTCCATTTTATGGTTGGACACCATTTTGAAAGCATGTGAAATTCCAATTTTTATTTTATAACTATTTCTGTAAAAAATTTAATTTCAAAGGTGACTTTGTTATAATAGAAAAAGAGACAAGGTTCAGACTCTGATCTAAACTTACCAGGTTGATTTTATGTGAGACGTGGATTGTGGTTTATACGCAATGAAATTTAGCCAGTCATTCTATTCTTACGGAAATCTCTCTTTTTAATGCCACGTTCTAATAAATGGTACAACATTGAAATTACTTATTGACTAATGCCTACAAATTTATGCCTTAATCTAAACATCTTTATCAAAACGCGTAATCTACGATTCTGAATATTTCTTACTTCCTATTTATAATATAGTTTCTTAATTAATTAATTAATTACATAATCAACATCCTTATATTTATATTCATTTAATTATTTATATATTTTATTGGTTGGAGGACGTCCCATGCTTAAACATTATACTGTATACTGTACTGATTACAGAACTTAGATTGTAATTGTTCAATAATTTACAATAACTATATGATTGTAAACAATGACAAAATCGATAGGCTAGCAGAAGATTAGAATAAAAAGCATGCAATGCAGCAAGATTATATTATTAGCTAATGCTTGCAAAAGTCTGCTTATTAGTTGTAAATTTGACTAGATGCAGCATGAAAGGTCAATTGGAATTCCTTGTATTTTAAGTACAAAAGTTGAAATTGAATACTGAAAATGAAGTTGATAGATAAAAATAAACTTCATGTATTTATCACTATACACTCTTGTCTGATATTGAAAGGCACAATGAATGTATAAACCCAGAAAATTTTATTTATGATATACACTTTTATTATTTTTCTTGTTGTTTAAAGTCAAAAACCTCTCGGTCATCATTGTCTTATATAAAAAAAAGAGCATAATATAAAGACTCCTAACCCTTGAATATTCTAATAGTGTCAGGATTGGAATAGAACAAGTTGAAGAGAGGGATTTAACTCAAAGACTACATGAAAAAGGTTTATATCTAGTTAGATCTCTCGGGATAGCTCACTATAGTGAGCCTCATTACAGACAGTTTTAGGATACCAAAACCACTACTTGCGTCACAGATGAGTTTTATCTGTTCAGAAGGAACTGTTCAAGACATCCATAAAGTCTGTCCTTGTCAGTGTCTTGGCCCTGCACTCTCTATGGTCTGATTGGTGACTTGACCCTACCGGATCTCATTACTATAGTCCTCTATACAAAATTTTATGTTCCTCTCTTATTTTGTGTAGTCACTATTGTCCCTACATACAGACGACAATAACAATGATAACGGACAGACTGTCGAAAATCAATTTTTCGGTTTACCGAGGTCATGAAACTTGAGATTAATCAAAACACAAAGGCAAAATTTTTGGAGGTTACCAAACTTACGGTATGGGTATACAGGGCAAAAACTAAAATGCCTGTAGATATATCATTTTAAGTTTTTTATCAATAACTTATATGAAAAGATTTGTGACGGCATACAAACCTATTTTTACATGAACTGTAATATTTTAAGTGAGGTTAGGTACAATTATTTAGGTTATAACCTATTACAGTTGGCCAAAATTTTAATGATATAGTTGGACTGATTTAAATTTTACTTTTTAAAAGTGGTCTGTGGTTTATTTTAATTTTTTAACAAAAATTTCTGAACTGCACAATTTGGTAGATGGTGACAAATACTTTTTGTTAGGTTGATATTTGAAATTTAAAAATATTTATTCAAAATTAATAACGTTCAATAATTGGTATATTAGTACATGTAATTGTAGCAATTGTTCTTAATGTACAACTTTTAATGGATTCAATTTTATAGGTTAAAAATCATCATTAGAAGCTATAAAACAATATACTGTTCAAGAACATAAACTGAAGACAAGATAGATAAAACATATTATTTTAATACCCATATGCCAGTTGTACCTGAATGATTATCAATAAAACCTTTTGTGTATCTTTCAAATCTAAGCCATGCAATTTTACCACCCTCTGGTCCACATGTAAAAGAATCTGAAAACAATAATATACCTATTGAATATATTACTTACTCGACAACTCTATGTGGTGAAGGTGTAGCTCCTGCGTCTCCATAAAATATCCATGGTCGTGTATAAAACCAAAGATATATTACTAACGGTCCAGCATACTCAGCAAGAAATACGGTTATCCAACCGATTTGAGGTCCAAGGTCTTTCACATACAATTTCCCACCACTTTTTATTCCCAAAGATTGTAAAGAATCATCATCTTTAAGTGTTTTTCCTTTTGCTTCAAGTCGAAGTGACTGTCTATCAGGATAAAGTCCTTTCTTTAAGCGCTGGACCCCCTTTTTAACATCTTTAATTGTTGATGTACTTCTAAGCTGTTGAAATAAAATTGAAGAAAATTCATTATCTATTTTAATTAATAGGCCCTCTAATGTTGAAGTTTGAAAGAATGTAACTATAGTAATGTTTGTTTGTTTTTTCCCTGGAGGGGGGGTTAGGTTAGTTCAAATCAATATTAGGCCTACATATTAAAGCCATCATTGTAAAAAAGGGGCACGGCTAAGTTGGTAGAGGCGCAAGCGTATCTCACTGTTTGGATTAGTGAACCATCAAAGATTCAATCACTGTTAATGGTGTTGTGAGTCACACACCAGTTTTTATTAGTTTAATAAGCAAATAAATTAAATATGTTAGACCATCATATTATTATTTTAAATATTCCTAATGATATCTAGTGTATGTGTTTTTTCAACTAGTCATTTTATTTGAATTACATTATAGTACAGTTTTTCTTTATATTTTATGTAACAGCAAATATTTCTTGTTGAAACTCTATATTTACCCGTTGCCCGATGATGCTGCAAGGCGAAATAATTGTAGCTCATTTATATTATTAAAATATTTTTTAAACTTTAGCTTTATAGTACAGAGACATAAGCTGTTATTATTATTTTTTTTTAAGTGTGTGTTTCCCCTTTATGATGTTTAAAGGTAAAAAAACATCTAGGGTCATTATTGACTTATAAAAAAAATAAAATTAGAATATCAAATAAAACCCCTTAGCTTTTGAATAGTTTAATAGCATCAGAGTAGAATAGTTGGTCAAGAAAGATCTGATAGGAAAGATGAAAAAGAGGGATCTAACTAAAAACTACATACAAGAAGAAATGTACAAGTTAGATCCAAACTAGGGTACTTTTTATTTTTAATTTCTACCATGAAAACATATTTCTCATGAAAAATAACATTTTACCATAACTACCTTCTTTCATATTTTATTATTATTATTAACTTACATTAAAAAATTACTTACATTGTCCACAGTCCCCAAAGCTTTGGATCCTTCAGTAGATAATATTTGAATCTAAAAATTTGAGAAAAACCAAATAAATTAATATAATTTATACTTCTGATCACGATTAAAGTCTACTAAGTATGATTAAATACTAATAATTTTAGTCTAATTTACAATTGAATTCTAAAGAAGAAAGGTATATACAATATTAATCAAATAAAGTTACACAATATAATTTGATAAAGTAGTGGTAATAATGATACTTAAATTGCTTAAATGATTGTACTATAAAAAATACACTAGGCCTATGCGTAATTAAAAAAAAGAGATGAAGAAAATTTTCCATAGGCCTAATAATCGGATATTTTAAGTATTTTTCTTTTTTTTTACCTAAATAAACCTTTTTTGTTAATTGGTCAGAAAACAAAAGAGCCTTATTATATATAAAAAACTATATTATTAAAAGATTAGTTATGTATTACATAGCCAAACAGTTTCATGCTTTTATTTAAAAGAGTTACTGGTAGTTACAATAAATTACACAATGCAAATCAGCTTAATTGTAATTTAGCTTGTAATTGTAGGGTAATTGTGTATTGCACTTGTCCCTACGATTTAGTAGGCTATAAAAATTTGTGAAAATTGCTTACTACACACCTTATTTTGAAATAAATCATATTTGATGTCGGAAGGCATTTTTGAAGTACCAAAATACATTAGTTAAGTAGAAAATAAGAAATATAAAATTAGGAACTTGACTTGACAGTAACAAAGTGTATGGTTTGCATAGGTTACGCAATGGGACGACGATTGATCGCGTATGGTATGACGCATGTATATTTATATGTCAGGTTAATATTATTACCGTTATATGATTGAATTTTATGACAAAAAATTATGAAATCGATTACTATCTACCTTAATTTGAAAGAATTAGATCATATTTGTTTTCGGATGACATTTTTAAAGTAACAAAACTAAATATTTCTATCAAAAATAAGAAATATAATTAAAAGTACAAAATTCAGTTGAGATTACAAATAAATACAAAAGTTAATATAAATGACTACATTTTTTAGTATTTACCTTTTTGTCATTAATCACATGTTTTTTGACAACGATATACACATTTCAAGCCTAAAAGAAATCATTATTTCTCAAGATAATCAGAATAATGTCAATCGGAATATATGCCTGAAGTATGAAACGTACCTCGACATATGCTTTACACGACATGCAAATTATCGCAACTGTCACCCTAATATTATTATCACCCTTCCCAAACCTTTGTTATTTATTAGGTCTTAATCTGAAATTATAAAACATAGTAATATTTAAACCTGTTATTAGAAGACAGTTAATGTGCACACATCTAATGACACACTATTCACTTTGCTATGCTTGACATATAGGCTCATTGCATATAAACTTGTACATTGCTTATTTTTGACAGAAATATTGAGTTTTGGTACTTCAAAAGTGTCTTCCAACTTCAAATATAATCTACTTTTATAAAATTAAGGTAGGTAGTAACCGATTTCATGATTTTTAGTCATAAAATTCAACAGTACTGCATAATATATAATTACCGTTCTTACAATGTAAAATATATTTTGTAGCAATGTTGCTTACCTTAATATTTTGGTGGACCTACATGTATAACATAAACCACAAGCAATGAGACTAACTTGATGAATGTAGGCATACATAATAACCTAATAACCCAACCTGGATTTCGTACTTTTATATTTCTTATTTTCTATTTAACTAATGTATTTTGCTACTAGAAAAGTGTCCTCTGACATCTCATTGTTTCAAAATAAGGTAGGTGCTCTGTAGTAACCGATTTTCAGAAATTTCTTAACAGATACAATACACAATTATTAACAATAGTGTTAATAATAGATTTATAGCTCATTGGAATTAAAATTAGTTTATATTAAAATTATATTACTGTAAGCTAAGTAACATTCATCTTAAAATCAAGTTCAATCGATAAATCATCATAATTTTAAGTACGGTATTTATATTTATCCTACAATGTAGGCATTGTGTCTACTTATTTTTAATAACAAGTCTAAAGAAAATTAGTACCACTAATTTTTAAAACAAAAATTGAGACTAATGCAACATATTTTTTAATTTGCATTTAAATAGTAATATAGCTTTTTAACCACATGTACCTACCTCCATCGTGCTATCCAAAAAACTGTCAGGTCATTGAGAAAGGAGAGCCACTTCAATAATCAAATTCAAACCGGTTCATGTTCTTACAAATAGCCATCAAAACACAATATCATTGCCGACTACACAATACAATATTGTCACTATCATTTCATGTGTAACCATCCAAGTTGCCATTGTACATTATTGCCAGCTTCACTATATCACAAACAGCTGATCTCTGAAATTGGTTATAATATAATATAACATTATACTGTTTATATATGATTCTGAAGTAATAAAACTTCTATGGGAAAAGAGATCTATTGGTTGTATTGTTTATACTACCTCAGTTTAATTTATTCATTTATATATACTAATAGAAACAAATTAATATAAAAACTGAATTTTAACTTGCAACTAATGTAATGAATACATGATTTATATCCCATTTTCATTTGAGAAAATATTAAACATTCTAAGGAAACGTAAACGAGTTTAAATTCGGTTAATTTAGTATTGGACATAACTATTTTTCTTTGTGGGTATTTTCAAGTTCTATAAAAACTATTAATTTAATAATCTCTTCACTTGATCTGTCAAACTCTATTACAGTAGTACATGAGATAATATTTATATTGATAAGATTTGCTTTATACTGTGTACTCTTACACATATCTCAAACGGAGTATTCGCCAAATATATATAAAATTTAATATATATATATATTATTGTCAAGTATTTCAATATAACTAGTTGATTGTTAAAGTTCTTAGTTATATGTAATGGAAAAGCATTTGTGGATATTTCTTGATATGTACTTATATCGATAGGTTGAAGATCGACGTAATATCGAAGAGGCAGGGTTAAATTTTAACAAGCTTCGAGAAAGCTTTGGAATAATCTAGAATGTTCCACTGAATAAACCTGGGATCTTCCGCTTTCGTATTGGTTCAGTTATTTTTGTGGCTTCAAACACGGAGGACGTGATTAAACTAGAAATAGATTGTGATATTTTTTGTGCAACTTCTAGAACTTTCTGTGAAAGTCTGAAAGTGAAGTGTTGTGCTGTGAATTAAGTGTTGGTGTATCTTTTATTAGGATAACAGTGATTATTAGCAGTATTAAATCTAGGTAAGTGTTAATAATAAACATATGAGTTTCAACCTTTCTTTTTATCAGCTTTTGTATATGCCTACGTGCTTTTTTTTAAATGGAACACCAGTGCTCATGTGAAAATTATTAGCCTATTTAGCAGTTATAGCCAATTTACAAAAGTTATTATAAATTTAGCTTTGTCGTGGTTATTATTATTAGATAGTAAGCTATTCATTGCATCAAAACTTTGCAAGGTATATAATAATTATATTCCAAGTATAGGCGAAATTATATTTTTAAAGTAGGCCTAGCTTACTTGTTCCAACTCGAACAACCGCTATGGGCTAGACATTTAATGGCATATTTTATTGTTTGTTAATATTTGTTTATTAACCAGGCTAAACTAACAATCAAGTTGTGTGTGTTTATTCCACAGTGAGGACCCACCATAATAAACCTCTTCTTTTTTGTAAGATATTGGGAATTTCGATATTTTCATATAGGCATATATATTTTACACAATCGAATTTTAAATTATGCATATATATATATATATATATATATATATATATATAGGCTTTGAATAAATTTTGAAACGAGTATGATTTGTTTGTACCACTGAAATATTCATCCATTAAATCTCTGCTAACCTTTAGGAATGAAACATAAATAACATATTAAAAGCAAGCCACATATTAAGGAATAATATTCTTCTATCCATATTCCTAGAATATTTCAAATTTGTTCATTTTGATGACAGCAGTTTTCAAAATTTGATATTATTTACATGTTTAAATAATTATGTACAGTAATTGTTTAGGCTACTTTAGCACTTCAATTTTAATCCACCCCTCCCCCATTATTTTTTTACTACATACCTCTCTCTTTTTATAAGAATAGTAACATTTTTTGGTGATCAAAACTGTTTTTCATATAAAAAAACAATTTCAAGTTTTCTAGGTTAAGGTCTATTAAGTGAATTACACAAGAAAATATATATATATATATATATATATATATATATACACATATATACATTCAAGTACTGACTAACCACGCTCTATGTTGCTTGACTTCGGTTATCGGAAATGATCGGATATTGTTTTTACCAAGGTCAAGTAAGGTAAGCTTATATATATCCACACATCTCACACTCCATGTTGACTTCAATGGTTTGAACAACACTAATCCCATGCACACATGGTAGAAAAATTGTCACACATCCAAGTAATAACCACGCTCAATATGCTTGATATTGACTTCGGTGATCAGTCAGAACATTGTGTTTGCCATGTAAACTTAACCCACAAATACATTATTGAAATATGTCAGTTTCTAACATTTTTCTCACCAAAAAATGTTACTATTGTTATAAAGAGGTGTAGTATAAAATTAATGAAATATATATATATTAAAATTGGGACATTGTGTTTGCCATGTAAACTTAACCTACATATTATTTGTGAGAAATTGTATTCACAATTTAATATTTAATTCAATTTTAAAACATCTCTCAAATCAAGCTTAATATTTATTTAGCCTATATGATAAACAATAGATAAATAAAATGAAAAATATTTAACTTTGTAATACAATTTTAAAACTTAACTAGGCAAGCCTATTTTTGTACTGTATCACAATCTAAACTGTAATTATTTATCAGTGTCCTGAAGTAAAATTTGTTGACCAAATAACTAATATTATCTGTAAGGTTGCCCTTAAATGAACTATGCTTACTAGGTAAGTTCCTTATTTTTACAAATATGTTATTAGTTGTAGATTTTAACCTGGAAGTAACAAGGGTATGATGATATTATTCCAATACATACTAAAAAATGGCAAGTTTAAGTTATTAGTAGTTCTCCAGTTAGTCTCGTGGTAGGATTTAACTTTTAATTGAATAAATTATTTCCGATAGTCCTATGTTCTATAGGCCCCTACCTAAATTATAGAACTTTGAAAATTATTAAGCTTTGAAAAGAGTTATGATAATAAGCTAGGGCCTATCATAATCTGACACTAATATCTTCCAACTTCACTTTGTACAACATAAATAAGAAATTCTTAATTTAACATAAACTTGGTTTACAAATTCATACTAATATAATTGGTTGTCTAAATTAATAGAGGTAACTAACAGTTCTTTACCAAGGATACAAGTGGTCTGAGAACTAAAACCATTTATTAAACTAGCCTACTGCATTATTATTTTCATATTTCTTTCTAAAATAAATTTAGGACACTAAAAAAAGTTATGTTGTTGAAATAGTAGTGAAGTTCAGCCAATGTGAAATAGTGAAAGATCAATGATATAATTTGATTAATGATGTACGGGTGATCAGTACAAGGTAAAACTAGTAAGAAGAGTTGCTTAGTTGGTGAATATTTAAGCCTATTTCATATTTGGCACTTACAAGCTATAATACAAGTTTGTTTTTAATATAAGCCTAAGTAGCTAATATTGCATTGCCAATGGGCTCAAGATTAAAAGAAGTTGGAACTTGTAAGCTTTTTTATTTTTTGCTATAACAGGACACATTTCTATATTTCTGATCTTTTTTGTGGAAATTTAATGTGTGATCTTGAATTCTAATAAAAAAAAATTTTTTTATTCCAAATTCAAATGTATGATTTTAGAAGGCAAATTTATAAGGTAAATGTTAATTTGTTTAGTATTTAAAAGTGTTACTGCTACAAAAAGTTGTCTTACGTGAGATATGTATAGTCATATATTACCGGTATATAAGTATATAGTCACATTAAGAAACATGCTCATAACATAAAAATAAGAATGCTTAGGTCTCGCAATAGCATCACTTTTATGGTAGGCCTATTCAATTTAACATTTTTGTAACAATGGCCCATAAATACTGAAAATAGGACTGTTCTACCCAATATCACTTTCAGTAACCCCACTCCTGAAGTGACAACATAAATGTTCTGTTAGGTTAGTTATTGTCTGACAAAAAGACAGGAAACCTCTGTAAATAGGATAAAATTATCCCATCTACCTCAATATGAATCATATTTAGTGCCATGATTGAAATATTCAACATAAAGAAATATAATTTGGAAAATTTAATTGCAAACATAGATTGTCAGTGGTACAATTAGTAAGTCAACTGGATGAAAATTTTAAATTGTTTACAGTAAAATATTATTTTAGGACAAAATTTAACTTATACATATAGGCATATATATATATATATATATATATATATATATATATATATATATTTTCAAGTAGTGATGTGATTAGTATGAAAATAGAATGTTTAACAATAAGACAAACATTTTAAGTTGGCCCTAACTCTTGAACTTTTTGTTACTGTTTATTGATTCTGATTTAATTTGAGCACATAATACCTCTTATTTTTGTATGTTGTCAACTTTTTATTATTATTACTATTCTAGGTTACTTTAGCCAACTATTTTTTTATAAATAAAGCTTTTCTTTGAACCCAGGTAGTAGAGTAAGAATTGTTTCTGCATAGGCCTATAGAGCATGGTGTGCTACAAATTCAGTATTGCTATAAAACAAAGTTAAAAACTACTGTAAAATGGACATTTATGCCTTTCTAGGTTGAGGGGAAAATATATTCTTTTGAGAAATTTCCTGGGGATTCATTTAAATCTCTATAAACTGAAGACCCAACTTATTTAAGAAAAAAATGGTACATCATTTTCATGAAAAAAGACCTTGTTAACAAATATTAATAGTCGAAATATTATTAAATAAACACATAACTTACCTATGTTCTTTGCTGTAGAAATTAAATTTCAACAGGTTAAGATATAATTTTTAACCTTGTTAAAACAATAACTTTTTAAGTATGAAGTTTTGGTGATCTCTAATGATCCCCACAATCAAAAACAAACGTAGGAAAAATAAGTTGATATTGGCAATAAAAGTAATGAAAATATAAAATTATAATAAAGTTAAAATAGAAAATGTAATAAGTTTAAAAACAAATGAGATTATAAATATGTACAATAATCATATAATTAAAATGAATAATCAATTTTAATTCTTCATATGTACATGGCATCAATGTTTATATTGTATTGTTATATGGTAACATTGTGTTAGTGATTATCAATTGTCATTTAACCCCTTACAATAAAAGTATTCTGTGAAGCGATTTGTTTCATTCTAATTTTCCATTAATAGTTTCAATATTCAGTTGCTAGAAATCTATTATGGTTATCGCCCAGCGTTATAAAATTAATAGGATGTTTGTAGTGACCTATTACCTTGGTAATAGCTCCAACATGTATTCATATTATTTTTCCTGTTATGTTATATTATAATGCACATCACGCTTGATAGGATAGATTAAAGAGAGAGATCCAACTAAAGACTAAATGAAGAACAGTGTACTTAAAGATTGCCACCCAAGTAGAGCCCCAAAAGGAATGATTAGTTTTGTTTCTTAACAAAGTTGTAACATTGGTGAAAGTTATTGAGCATTTTGGCCTATATTGGTGTAATTCTAAGTGTAAGGACTTCTAAGAAGATTCATCTTTCCTATATGCTGGCATATATGTAACTTACTTTTGATCTAATGTTAGTCTGTTGTGAACATTCTGTATACCTACCTACTCAGGGCTATAGTCTATTTTTATTTTCGTTTATCTAATGTAATATTTTAAATTTTAAACCTGTTGCATCTTTCTCATCTTTTGTGTTATTCTACATATCATCTTGGTTTCTGTTAAATATTTCTCAGCATAACATGCTTTCGTCAACTTCAAATTGATGATAACATTTCTCCATTTAGCCTATCATCCATCTTTTCATTTAGACTAAGTATACTGAATTTAGAATTTACTATGACTGATAGGCTAATATATTTGTTTTCTTTTTATAAATTAAACCATTTTAGTAATTAGTAAAACACACTGAGCAAAAACCACAGAAAATTTGCTTTTCGACGATCATAATTAAATACTCTAATTTCCACAAAAACAAAAAACGTATTAAAATTTAGTTCTAAGAAGTATTATTTGTGTTGTTAGTGGTGTTATTCTATTGTTGTTCTGTAAAATTGATTTAGGAATCTAGTTCAGCCTAGCCTATCTTAAAGTTTAAATTAATTTGAGTGATCATATCGTTCATTTCAGCACAACCTATTTTATTATCCTTATTGAATGTTTAAGTTAGCGACTAAACTCATTTGTTTAATTATTTTAAACTAATACTGTTATTATTTATTATGGTATCCTCAGGGGCTCACTTTAAAGTGTATGTATGGGCTAATTACTCCCGACGGACTCTAGCTGGATTTACACCTTTTTCATGTAGTGTAAGGTTGGGTTCCTCTCTTTCATTTTCATATTCAGGTCTCTATCGGGAAATAATATTGTTCTAATTGGATTTTATTTTTGTGAACTTTATACCTTTTACGAAAAAGGTGTTTGAGAAATGTATATCCTATCATAAATTAAAATAAGCCTACTGTAACTATCTGTTACTGTCTTATTAATCTGCAAAATCTTTACTAATTTTTCATGTAGTTAGCTTAATATATTTCAATGTTTGAAAAGTTAGAGGGGAGAAATAAAATTCTTCCCACTTGGTGTGTCATTAACTTAGATGGAAAAAGTAGCCTCTCACTACCTAGGCTACTTAATAAATTGGGAAAGTTAGAACTGGGCTACAAATTATTAAAATATTTGTATAGCCTATAGTTAACTTATTTTGGTAATTGTATGGACGGTCAGTAAAATAGATAAGTTAGCCCATGTTATTATAGTTAAATAGCTAATCATAAATATAATTCTATAGATCTTGATAGCGGTGCTAATACGCAACAAGTAGGAAGAATGTGGGGTTTAGTGAAATGGTACTAAATCATCATATATCTTGATACATATTTACTGAATTTATTTGGAAGTCGGCGGAGCGTGGTGATTGTTTCGAGACTCTAGGCCTACTGGCTGACATCACAAAATTTATGCCACTGTCAAAACTATCATCCTCTTTTGTAATTTTTGATAAATAAAATGTTCTTCAAGGTTGTCTAATCTTTATACTAAAATTGGTACTTACATATTAAATTAGATATTTAACTGTAATAACCGAACCAAACAATCTATTTCACTGATTCATATGTGTACCCTTATTTTATTAAAATTAATAAATATTTGCTTTCTATCCTATTATATAAAATATGCCTAACCTAGATATCATCATGATTTATCTAATCATATATTTTTGTTTTCAGATAAACGCCCAAAAATGGGTAAAGATTACTACAAAATTTTAGGAATTGTGAAAGGCGCAACAGACGATGAAATTAAGAAAGCCTACAGGAAACTGGCCTTAAAGTATCATCCAGACAAGAATAAAGCAGCGGGTGCAGAAGAAAGATTTAAAGAAGTGGCAGAAGCTTACGAAGTTTTGAGTGATAAGAAGAAACGTGATATTTATGATCAGTTTGGTGAGGATGGTTTGAAGGGTAATACCGGTGGTGGACATAGTGGGGGTACTCCTGGAGGTAATTATGCATATACGTTCCATGGTGATCCTAGGGCTACGTTTGCACAATTCTTTGGCACAGCGAGTCCGTTTGGAGCTTTCTTTGATTTGGGTGGACCAGGAAGTAACCGCATGTTCAGTGGTTTCGGACATGATGATGAAATGGATACAGATATGGATCCTTTCGGTTTGTCAGGAATGGGTATGGGACCAAGACCTGGTGGTCCGGGTGGTGCATTTAGATCACATTCATTTAACATTCACGGCAATTCCCCTAACAGAAAAGACAAACTTCAAGATACTCCGATAGAACATGATTTATATGTATCACTGGAAGATATTGTTCGAGGATGCACAAAAAAAATGAAGATTTCAAGAAGAGTTCTTCAACAAGATGGCTCATCACGGAAAGAAGATAAAGTGTTAACAATAAATGTTAAACCTGGGTGGAAAGCTGGAACTAAAATTACCTTCCAAAGAGAAGGTGATCAAGGAAGGAATAAAATTCCTGCGGACATTGTGTTTATAATCAGAGACAAACCTCATCCACAGTTCAAACGTGAAGGCAGTGATATTCGTTTCACATCAAAGATCTCATTGAGACAGGTAAGCCTAAAAAACATTTATTTATAATGGAATGTTGGCTTTAAATAATAATCTAGCTATAACGTAATCTTAAATTAAATATATACACATACCATTTACTAGCTTTATGATTAGACTTGTTCTTTAGGATTAAACTTAATCTAATTTGTTGTCAAAACTCTTACTGTTTTCAACTTAAGATTATTTTGTTTACTAGATGTTTCCAATCAAAAATTTATGCCCCTATATTGCTACTATTAAACGAAGTATGAATAAATATATGAACTTAATAAGTGTCACAAAATATTTAATGACTGTGTGCTAAAAAAAAAAAGCCTTATAAAGAACATCTAATTTGTATATCATTCGACCATGTCAAGTATTTCATTTGAGGACTTTTGGTTTTTTTTTCCTTCTGTTTTTAAAGTATTAATATGAATTTCATAACCTAACCTAACCAAACCCGTTTTTGATGAGAAATATTTATTGTGTTTTCATATGACTCTTGAGGGATATTCTTACTAGAAATAAATCCCAAAACCGTTGTATAAATTTATTAACATCTTAATTAATTGCCATTAATTAGTAAGAATAAGTTACGTTGAAATACAGATAAATAGCCTATTTTTTACTTCAAAAACTACAATATGATATAGGCCTATATGAGTATTTCAGAGAACAAATATATTTACGGTAACCTGAAAAATACATGGCTTACATAAAACTCTAAATTCAATATCTATAATAAATCTATATAATGAATCCAATCATAATGAACAGGGTATAATTGTTAATTAATAAACATATTTATATTATAATAATACAGCATTTACATATAAAAAATATGTACAGCTTAAATATCAATATTTAACCAATGCCAATGCTTAATTGACTTAAGCTTATCCAATGGAATACTTGGACCTTAATAAAATATGGAATAAATAATAAAGCCTTGAATTTAATATTTATAGAATACCAACATGTAGACATAACACATTTAATCTTGAAAACCAACCTTTATACAAATGTTTATTGAATCACTCTAATTTCTTGATGACGACTTAGATCTAATGACTTTCATATCTATACATGCGATGAGTTTACCAGTATTAAGAAATCTCCACTTGTTACACTACACTTCTCCTAGTAAATATTAAATATTCGTATGAAGTTGGAGGTTTGAAATTATAATTTTTTCAATAACTTTGATATTTTTGTCAAGGTGGTTGGGTTGGTCTGTGTATAATTACATTAGATGCTACCTGTAGATTGAAATCTGCATTTGTGATTAAAATTAATTAATTTTAATTTTATCGACAAAAATAATTGAAAATGACCCACTTTTTTTTAAAAAACCCTTTTTCTCAATTTTTGCACATGTCTATATGGGTATTTTCGTAGATGTATTCTATATAAAATTTTAAATATCTATCTTAATTTGTGTATCTGCTATCATAAGATTCAACAACAAAGGTTATTTCGAGATTTCCACTTTTGTACATACTAATGTGACTTTTAGTGCAATTTGGATGCTGGAAAGTATATAGATTTTCTTCACCTTTATATCAGTTTAAGGATCTGTCGGTAGAGTGGTCTATATTAATTTTGTCAGCGCCTTAGATACTCCGTATCAAGGTTCATACATTCCAGTTCCAACTCCATCAGGAGCTGCATTTACTCCATTTACACTGCATGAGCCTCTTCATCTACTTCCGGCCTTTTATCTTTCCATTCATGTCAGTTTGACAAAGTAAACTCTGGTAGCTTAAAGTCTACATAATTTATTTATTTCAAAGTCTATTATCATATAAGTATTCGAAATGGTAACAACCAAATATCGTTATAATCTATTTCATCTCAAGATATTCTTTTATCATCATGTCCAATTTCTAAACAAATATTCTGTATAGAGGCCTATAACTTATTCCCAATTTTTGACTGTTAAAATAATATTTAGTTCATTAAGTTTGAAAACTGATGTGTGAAGATATTAAACGGCAAACCAAGTTAAACTGTTTTTGATTTCAGGCTTTATGCGGTACGATAGTAGAAGTTCCAACTCTAACTGGTGAAAAGATTCCTATCAATCTAACCAACGAGATAATCAAACCCACAACAGTGAAGCGAATTCAAGGTCACGGATTACCGTTTCCCAAAGAACCCAGCCGCAAAGGAGATCTTCTTGTATCATTCGACATTAAATTCCCAGAATCACTCTCCACTAGTGTGAAAGATATATTATATGACACACTACCTAATTGAAGTTCATCTAACACTACTCTGAATACTTTATTACCTCGAAGAAATCAAATTCTCAACAGAATTTTGGAATTATATCTTCGTTGTACTAAACAGTGTCTTCAAAAAGGATACTCTCAGTTGTGTTCAGTGTGCGTGTTACTCTCGGGTGGTTAAGGAAGTGACCATGGACAGATTAGTTCAGGATTTGTTAACAACAGTTCGACTCAGAACTTAGCAGTTTATCTTAATCGTTTATCTTAACAGTTCGGTTCAAAATTTAACACAATGGAATCGTAATAGATTTCTTTACAAATTATTAGACAAAATTTTGACAATGAATTTTTCGGTTAGAATTTTTTATTTGTATTTACATAATTTGTTTAGTAGCATAACAGCTTTTTAATGAAATAATTTAAAGGAATGAGACTGACTCGACACAGATTACATACTTACGTAATCATTACAAACATTACATTCAAATAAATTGTTTTATAAAATCTGTTTATGAATATTTTGAGTGATAACTATTAAATTTTTATACTAATGCTTGATTTTGTATAATTGTTTTAATATATATTTTGGATCAAATTGTTTTTAAGTTTACATTTGAAACCAATCTGTAAAGTTTATATGTTAAAAATATTTCCTTTTATTATTATTTATAACTTTATTATTATAAACTGTTAATCAATCAGTGATCAATTTTTTTGCAGTTTGCTTTTGTTACTATTTATTTGTATATTATTGTAACTATTTACTGGTTTTATAAAATACCAGACACTGGTGACTGAAATTTGTATGTTTTAGTACAATGCTGTGTGTTACTCTTAGATTGTAAATGATTTAATTTTTGGGGATTTGGTTTAACGTCGTCAATATTTAATTTTTGTATATATTGTTTGATATTGTTACCCTAATACTGCAGTAAAACATAATACAGTAGTAAGCTTGTAAAGATAGGCAGTATAATATTTGTAAAATAAAGATTATATTATAAAGGTAATAATATTATAAGATTTCATACCAAGGTGTTAAGTTATTATTCCTCAATTACCTGGCTCTTAGTAAAATATAACATGTGTCAGTTACGATATTTTGGGGGTAAAATTCTGAGCTAATTTTCACTTTGCTTACAGTTTCCACAATAAGATCTAAGTTTGGGATCAAGGGGTGTGGATTAATCATATTCCACTGAACACATTTTTGAAGTCTTTCAATTCATTACAAAATTATTTTTTTGAATTTACTGAACTTTATTTTTAAACGTTGTTTTTTGTAAAAAAAAAAAAAAAATTTTTTTTTTATTTGAGCAAACAAGTTAGATCTCTTTTCTCGGGGTTGTCAGCTTCGATGCCCTCAATATATTACAATATACCACTTATTCATGCATAAATAATAATAACATGAATAAATTATTTACTCTATCAGAGTTTAAATTTACAAATTTTATTAAAACATTTATCTACACATTTATAATTGAAATGAAATAAAGTTCTATTTCTCAAAGTGAGTAATTGTTAATGTTAATATATAAATTGAAATAGTTACAAAGTAGACACAATGTCTTTATCAAACTTACTAAAATGTTATTATAGTTCTGGTGATTAAATAACACTGGTAATGAAAGGAAAACTGGCTAGATATTACCTTTCCTTTCATAGCTTTGATTTGCATTATTAGGCTTACAATGTTTATAAGATATTTCTTATTTTGAAGTTAATTAGCCTATAGTGTTTATTTATACTTGAAAAATGTCTTATACTATTCCCCATACAAAATTTAGTAATTCGTTAATTTCAATTTTTTTCTTTCTGGTTCTGCAAAATTTATCACTCAATGAGGATTGCCATGTCCCTGAAGTGGTTGTTACCCTATATGGGAAAAGATAATTTCAGTCCTACAGAATTTCTCAGAGTATTTATTCTTTTATTCCTTTGTTAAATTTTTTGAAACATCTAGTATATTTTTTTCTTGTTTAACAGTGATGTCTTCTTCACCATCACCTGTTTAAAAAAGAACATGAAATAGAAGACTCTTACTTAGTCCTCAAATACTCTAATTTTACTTTACCTTTATTCAGATTTATTTGTATTGTTATTAAAAGAATACTCAAGTATGACGATTCTTCAGGTTTAAAATATACTTTACAAAATTAGAAGAGGAAATGGTAAAAACTATAATGTATGAACTCTGATGGCAAATTAAATGTGTTTTGTTTTGTGAGATGACTACAACTATCCATGAAGTCTGCCAAGAATTTTGTTAGAGTGTAAACGAGAATGTTTTAACTTATTTATGCCAACTTGTAGCAGACCTAAATATTTAGAATGACTAAAAATAATCAAGACAGGATTGAACAAAGCTAAAATGAAATGAAACTCCATATTTTAGGAATTCAATTCAGCCAGGTTGGCATGAGTGAATAGAAATTGCATTGCACTAAAATAAACTCTGATGATGCAAGTTCCTCCATCTAATTAAATGCAAATTTCATGGGAACGTTCCTACACTATAAAGCCGAGTTCATTCAAACCTAGAACTAATTTTTGTTTAAGTATTCAGAGTGTGGTTATCTTTTTTAGATTTTTAATATAAATTAAAGGCAAATCAAAAAATTTAAGATATATTTGTATTGCCCCAACTTTTAAAATGACATGTTCTACATTGTTTTCAATCAATATGTTCTTTGGTTTAACATTGTTATTATGAACAATGAATCCAATATATCGGTTTGGTCTCAAGAGTAAGTTTGTTACTAAATATGAGGTTAAGTTTGATGATCATTGTTGATTTACATTTTTTATTAATATTTACATTTCATGACTTCAGGAAAATGAAAAAGTAATTTTCATCGTGTCGATGCACAGTAGCCACAAAAATTAAAATGGAAAGGTAAAATTTGTCATAGGGGACTTATTTGAAATTCAGAAAATATCAAGTGGCGGCCATTTTAACAAATGTATAATTCTGCTTGTAATGGTACCTCTCTACAATGACAAATATCGAAGTTATTGTGAACCCTGGCCTACCAAGAAAATATGATAGTCGTATATTTATGAGGGACTGAGTCATCGATACAAGTTGAGGTTTCTTCACATATGTACAGTTTCAAGATCAGTGTTACAGTATCCTCATGGTAGGAATGTGTCTGTGGTGGAGAGGAAAAGAGGGACCCTCCCACACTTTGTTGCATTTACTCTCAGCAGTACAACCCCAATAAAAAATATATAGACCTCAAATGTTTCTGTCTAAACATGTACCCTACTTTATTCTTTTATCTGTGTAAATAAGAATAAAACTTTTCAAAAGTCTGTCACGAAGTTGTAACTTTAGGAATTAAATGAAGCTAAGCAGTAATTTGTGTATCTAGTTTTCTTGGAATGGGTTGTACAGTCAAGTCAGACTAGGTAAGCAAGTAGAAGGAAGGACGCGCCCCTTACACCAGACACAATCCTAGTCTGAGGCTACTGTACTAACACAAGTGAAGAATTGTTATATACAGATCTTGAAAGTTCGTTAGGGCTTACCCAATGTCAGAACGTAATGATATAGACCTTTCAATTAATTACAAAGTTCAGATAACCTGTATAGCAATAACCTATACTGGGTAACACCCCTTCCACTTACCAATACAATTTAACATGTTTTGCTACAAGGCCCAAGAGACCAACTTCCAGACACTAAACTGTTTGTATAGATGGGCTGGATAAGTACTATGATGGACCTGCAAATTAAATGAATAACTTAAATTTTTTCCTATCTTAAAAGAAGAAAATTGATTAAAATATTTTCAGATATTAAATCGGTAAGAAACCCATGGTTTTGGTTTTTCACTGAAAAGTAATATGAAACTATATAATCAAGTCCGGATTTCCTTAAAGCACAATTAGGGCGCAGCTTTCTACAGTTCGAAATCGCCCCTTATTTTTTATGTATTGTTATGGTTTACAAATAGATGGAAATTACAAATATACCATAGGTTTCTTCACATATTAAAAACATAATAATAATTTCAAAACCTGTTAAATGTATAAAAATCATAAAAAAGGATGCCGCATAACAGTCTGGGGCTTTTGATCGATTTTGATTGATCGCCAGCGCTCTACAAAGAGAAGAGACTTACTTAATGCATTCTTGTTCAACTCGCCCCAAAAGGACAGTCCTCTTGACGGTGGCTAATAATGTAATTTTTTTTCTTGTTGTTTAAAGGCGAAAAACCTTTCGATCACCTTTTTTTTTTTTAAAAAAAAAAAAAGAGCATATATAATAGAGACGCTTAGCCATCGAATACTCTATTAACGTCAGGGTCGGGAAGAGAACAAGAATTGGTCGAGAGAGACCATGAAGGAGAGGGATCTAACCCAGGACTGGCAGTAGAACCCAGCTAGGGCCGTCACACTCACATTCACCATGTGATGTGTAAATCAGAAAATAGTATGACGGGAAGTGGGGTAGTTTTTTAAATTAATTTTTTAAAGGTGAAAAACCTTTCAGCCTTATAAAAGACCTTAATCTCGAATACGTTAATCATGGTTCGAACAGAAGAAGAAAGACCTCATAGGAATGGGAGGGATCTAACCCAAGACTGGCATTAAAACCGTAGGTTGCCTTGCCGTCACTGGCAAATATATTCATTTCATTACTAGTTTCAGTAAAAACAATAGGTCCTACAAAGTTATAAGCTTAAAACTTGAAAATACTACAACATTTTTGGCTTTATTCATTTATGAATTTTCTTTAACTCTAAATACGTCCAGTTTTAGTTTGTAAAATTTCAAATGTGTAGGTGAAATATGTTAAATTAAAAATGTATATATTCATATTCAAAATTTTGTACAATTAATTCTAACACGTACACACTTTGTTATTATATTTTCAAGTGCTTCAATAACTATGTACTTGGACATTAATTTTGATATTTACAAATTAAATTATTAAAAATAAATGCAACTAAATAAATTTCAGAAATATGCATCATTGTGACTGCATGTTAAAAATAACATTTTAAATAATAAAGAAGAGCTATATGAATAAAAGGATTTATCCTGATTGACATATTAACGGCCATCAAAAACTATTAAAGTTATGAAGATATATTCGTACCATAATGGAGAAATAGTTTTGTAAAAATCCACCACTAAAGGGTAAAAATGGGTATTAAATGTTGAGCTTGACTAATGAGAAAAACTATACATATAACAAACACACAGAACACAATTCTCATAAAAAAAATACGCCTAAGTATCAGACGCGTTTCAACGACAAGATCATCCTTTTCAGTGATAGGTACACGATCTACACCAATCAAACTATAAAGCTCGTGTATCACTGAAGAGGACGATCTTGTCGTTGAAACGCGTCTGATACTTAGGCGTATTTTTTTATGAGAATTGTGTTCTGTGTGTTTGTTATATGGTAAAAATGGGTTAAATAGAATTTCACGTTTTCAATTTTCTCAGACGCTAATTGAGATATCGACTTTGTTTTTACTCTGAAAATTTTTCAAACATCTAAAAAGTAGTTTCTGCACTTTTGCAGATTTGGCCTACAAGAAGGTTAAACATTTCTCAAATGAAACATTTTTCTTCCTCAAATTATTAGAATATCGATTCGTCTATGCCTATAAATGTTCACCAAAGAAAGATATAAAGTTAATTAATAACTATTTGTTATCTTTGACTTATCGCCAGCAATCCTTGATTAGTTCTTTTTTTCAGTTTATATTGTCATATATCTCATTACACTACACGTGTTTCGGACATTATCGTCCATCGTCGGGTGATAACACTTAGTTAAAACATTCAACACAAAATACAAGTATACACATAACATTCACGCACAAGAAACACAATATTTTCTTTTTCATTAATGTCACCGCGCCGGCGCTACATAGTATACTATGCATTGGTTATGTGCGTATGGTATGGTTATGACAATATAAACTGAAAAAAAGAACTCATCAAGGATTGCTGGTGGTAAGTTAAAGATAACAAATAGTTATTCAAGCATATCCGGTTACTCTAAAGTCTAGACTATCAAAATGTTAATTGATACTTTATAATATTTAAAATTATAAGAAAATGTGCACAATGTTGAGTTTTTTTTTTAAATTTAAGCAAATGCGAGACAAATATTATTCAAATAATATAGCAAAAACATAACACTAATTTTTATATTCATTAGGCTACCACAGAATAGTGAATACAATAACATAAAACAGCTGATTTGGATCACCAGCTTGAATAATTCAAAATTTTATTTGTTATATTAATTATAATTTGTTAATAGGGTTTTTGTTTATTTTATTTTTTATAATATTATGGGTCAAAATATTAATTTTGAGGTGGTTCTAGGAGTTCAAAACGTGTTTTTTGCAATAATATCTGTCCGTCGTGTACCGGTGCTTTACAACACAAACACATGGACCGATTTTAATCAAATGTCGTGTTTGGGCATATTTTAGTCATATCTCGGGCATTATTTTAAATAACTCGAAATTTGTGAGTATTTACTAGTTTAAGAAAAAAACACAAAATTACGATTTTCTCAAAATTTGCTCTAACAATTGTATCAAATAGACGAAAACAATGACCATCTGGTAATAGCTTTTGAGAGTCGTAGTTTACAGAATAGTGAAGTGAATTATACTGACAGAAAAAGAATTGCTTAGTATAGTCTTTGCTTGTAAAAAGTTTAGGAATTATGTGCTAGGAAATAAGACTACCATACGCTCAGATCACAAGGCATTGACCTTTCTCAAGAATTGTAAACTAACACATGGTCGACTTCTAAGATGGATATTATTTTTACAGGAGTATAATTTAGAAATTGAATATTGTCCGGGGAAAGAAAATATTGTAGCAGATGTTATTTCAAGAACAGATCATAATGAAATTATTAAAACGGGAGATGAACATTTAATTAAAATTTTTCATACACAAATTGACAAAAATTTAGCAAAACAAGATAAATTTTTAAGAAAAGCCTTTAACCGTCTGGAAATATCAAGATTTTATCTGGTTTATCAAGATTTTTTCCCCAACTGTATACCATAAACAACAGATTGATTTTGTTTTATTTATGAAAGGAATGATCAATTTTCAAATTGTGAAAACATTAAGGGGGGAAGAAATAGATAATTAATAAAACCTAGATTGTGCAAATAGGCATCACTACAAAATCCAATTTCTTTGATAATTAGGTTAATTAAAAACTTGAAACCCCTCTGGGGCTCACTTTAGATTCCGAGAAACTCTATTTTGAATCCCTTCTTTCATCTTTCCTATTAGGTCCCTCTTGATCAGCTCAGTCTCTTCCGACACTGTTAGAGTATTCCAGGGTTAGGGGTTTTTATTTTATGTTCTTTTCTTCTTATAATTTTAAAAGGGGACGATGGCCGAGAGGTTTTTCGCCTTTCAACAATACAAGAAAAGAAAAAATAACTTGAAAATGATAATTCATTGAAAGTCTTGAACATGTCACGGTGAAATTATTTTCTGTGTACTAGGTGTATTGCAAGAAAATAAAAACGATGTATTATTGTTCTACATAGATTTTTGGACAAATAAAATATATCGTAGTTGTGAAGAATTCAGTCAGTAGGCCTACTTCTACATTTATCACAATCATTCGGCCTACTTGGTGACGCAGTTAACTCGGTAGAAGTCTACTTGTACGGTAACACTTTGTAGTTCCTTGTAAACACGAGTTGCAACTAGCTTTAATTAATTATTTGTTAGGTTAAGTTAGGTCAGAGTCTAAATCAAGTTGACATGTTTTCTCTTCGATCACTGGGTATCTTACTGTGCCCATATAAGCCTCGAAAGCATCAAGGCCGAATCATACCTGCCTTGGACTATCTTGGTCTATGTTTGTCAAATGTTTCGCACTAAAGAGGCTGTCACTTGAATTAGAAATAGGAGGCTGTAAATGGAATGTACTTCAATATTTATACAACCATAATTGAATTTGGATCAAATGACTATGGAACTTGATTTCAATCACAAGGTCATCGCGCGAGTGCAATTAGTAATAGGCCTAAGTGACAACTGTTTACAAGTCTGTTGAAAGTTGGATAGTTTATAAGCGAGGTGATAAATAGTGAAATAGGAATTAATTTTAATAAAGACTGAACAGCTGACTACTTAACTAACATGTAAGAATCCTAATTGAGGTTATGTTACAATGATTACGTAATATCCTACTCTATTATATTTTCAATAGGTACTTTCTCTTTTATTTTTCTTGCTACATTGATGTTATAGTTTTGTATTTGAGTTTTAAAAACAAAAAATGCATGCCGTCACATGAACGGGAGAGAGAGAGAGAGAGAGAGAGAGAGAGAGAGAGAGAGAGAGAGAGAGAGAGAGAGAGAGAGAGAGAGAGAGAGAGAGAGAGAGGAACCTATTCCAGGGATACGACACACAAAGGTTTAGATTCAGTTATACGATTATTGTGACGCTTCTCACATACGTATATTTGCTTTAAAAAAAATTTTAATTTGGAGATGTCATGAAAGCTCTAAAAATAATAATAATACATACCAGTAGAACCCCTCAAACTCGACATTCCGTCAAACTCGACAGGGCCAAGTGACAAGGAGCATGGGATTTCCAAGGTCATTCACTGCATTGTTTTACACCATGTGCGCCTGCCAGATGCCCGGAGGTTGAGGCTTGTTACTTTTGTTTATACATCTGTGAGGGATGCTCCTTTGTCTAGCCACTTTCTAATCCTACTGTATAGTAGAGGCCAAAGTTAGAGATAAAGGGTCCAGTTAGACCAGGACAGCCCTAAACATTTGTTGTCAAAACATTCATACTGTTGTGAACCCAAGCCCTAATCACCCGGATGCTACCGGTCATTAGCACCGATTCCATTAAAGTAAGCGGCAAGTCTTTTGTCATAACAATTCAACGGAGCGTCGTAGCACTATGATTCAAGTTTTGTATTAAAGGTCTTAACCATGTGAGAAAAATAATCCGACTCTTAATTATATGTGATCAGCAGTTCAATTTATAGCATTTGTATTGGACTGTGTTTGGTATGGACATTATTTTTCTTCGGCGACTTCGAGATGAAGCTGCCAGACGTCCAGTCGAAAATGAAAAACAAAGATCAATCAAAAGTTTTTTCAAACAGTGCTAACTTTGCTCTAATGTTTTTTTATATAATTAGGATAGGTCTTTTTAGTTTACTGAACCTATTGTACAAGGCCAACACTTTTTAAATCTCATTTGACCGATCGATAAATTTAATTTTAATGTGTGATTGAACACACTATTTTTTTGTTGTCTGGCAGGGACTTTTTTGCAATAAACGTTTAATCATTGATAATCAATAAATGTACAGTTATTTAAAATAATTTTGAGTATTTGTTGCAAACCTAACCATTAAAAGTTAGGTTTGTTGCAAAGTTCCCTAAAACTCGACAACCCCCAAACTCGACAACCTTAAAGTCCACATTGTGTCGAGTTTGAGGGGTTCTACTGTATTTAAATTATAATATGATAATTTCTCCATCATAATACCTCTCCGAGTGAGAGAGTAAAACGAGACGAGGCTTTAAACAATTAATTGATATTATTTCTAGAAAATTCAACTGTCAAGATCCGTTTAAATTTATTGTCTAGTCTGATTGACTTATCGAGTGCTGTCACATCATTGTTTGAAGAGTTGCCAATCGTGGCTTGGGTAGCTGACCTATCGTGCACCCTATCATTTGTATGCATAATACATTTGGCTCGGTACATAGCGTATTCAGCCAATCTGTGTTTTTTACAATCTGTCTTTAGTTATTTTCCCAGGTTCGCCTTCAATTAAACACGAGCCAAAATTAGAAATACGTTGTTTTAAAAATACTACCGAGGATAGCTGTAGTCAAATGTTTTATGTTCAAGGCATTGGAGATGAAAGATTTTAATTTGGAATCAACGACAAGTTTAAAACCGGGAATTTTATACTGAACTGCAGGGTAGATTAAGAGAGGATGGTCCATCAGGTGCTCATTTATAGTGAGTAATCCAGAAGTACCTAGCTGGATCTATACTTTTTGAAGTGATAACTTTTTATGGGACTCCCATACATAGTCAAACGAATAACATAGAAGAAGGAATTAGAATAAGAAAGTCACAGCCCGTGTTAAACAGCGTGATACGAGGGCGATCGGCCCCTAGGAGCGCCACTAGTTGTTTTGTAGCAGTTCTTGTTTTCAAGTAGTTTCGGTTACTGCCACCGTGCCATCCCGGCGCTATATCTCCACAGGCAGCCCTCCTACTAGCGCTTTCTGTTGTCCAGTAACCAAACTAAGGATATTTTGGCGATCGAGGGCATCACGCTAAAGCCTATACCTGTGACTTTCTTATTCTAATTCCTTCTTCTATGCTAATAATCAGTGCAAAAATATGATATGATTTCTAATACAAAAGGAAGAAACAAAGTCCACATGAAGGTACAGTATGTCCTAAAACGTTTAGTTTTCCGTCTATCTGTCTGTATATGTTGTTCCTTAATAGCCTACGTTATATCTTAGGAACCTCTGAAGATATAAACTTCAAACTTAGTACATGTATTACATATATTAAGACCCATTTTGGTATGGAATATCAAGTTTATACTTTGTACCTTTTCAAAATGGTGGCCATTTAAAATTTCTAAATCTCAAAATCCGTAAATTTTACAATATATTTACAAGAGACAAAAAAGTTGCTAAATTTTATCTCGTAAATAACGGTGCATAAATTATTAAAATTCCATGATTTTTAATTGAGTTTTGCAATTTTATGGAAATGACTACATGAAATTTTGCCATTATTAACACAAAATTCGCATGAAATAATTTCCATAAATTTTCAAAAGCTCAATAATCATGGAATTTATAACAATCAAAACTATTCTAACACCAACACATTTTTGAATTTATCTTCATTTGTATCCATGGAAACCAAGAAAATATAAGTTACATGTAATAATAATTATGGTTTGCTGAATTAGTAGTACATTTCTTTATTTTATAATTGTTATGTACAGTTTAAGTAGCTGTGCCTCAGACCCAGTTGTGATTTGTGTCACAGTGTGATTTGTCATATTTCCATTGTTATTAATGCTAAAATAAAAACTTGACAATTGATGTTTATTAAATATTTTCTTGGTTTCCATGGATACAGATGAACATAATTATTCATTAATGTGTTAGACTAGTTTTGATTGTTTTAGACATATGACAGGTAACATTAATTCTAAAAACTACATTTTGGGTAGTGGGTTCCTAAAAAACGGATAGGCTATTGCCACAAAAAAAATTATTTTGACTTATTTGATAAAGTAAAATCAGTATAACTCAGAACTGATGTAAATATTTATGGAATAGAAGATAAACCGTAGCTTAGGGCGAGGTCGAATCGGATGTATTTTTTGACAGCGGAGGCAGGAAACGTGGTGGAATTGTTTTGAAACACGCCTACCATTGTTTAAATAACTAAGGTAAATTCGTAATGATTAAACATACACGGACGTCACAAATCGATTTTTATAGTTGTTAGTTTTGTGTTAAAGTTGAGCTTTTATTGGCAAACAGTTAAATAGTGAGAGTGTGTAGGATGTGTGATTAATGATTTAATCGATAAGTACAAAACAATTTTAAAAGGTGACCCAGGATTTTTAAATTTAAAACTATGGGTTATACCAAATCTGTCACTTCACCCGCCATTTTTCCAATATGGCGGACAGTTTTAAATTTTCTTATCAGGCCCCTATTTTTATGGAGATATTGAATAAAAACACATTTTTAAGACTTTTTATTCTTGTGTATTTCTCGATATCTCAACCGTTTAAGAGCTGCAGGTACTTGTTTCAAAATTTCTCAAATTCCAGAGACGATTTTTTTTATTTTTCAAATTTTTTATATATGACGGGGCTGGGTAAGTAGCACGATAGTTTCCACCATCTTGTTTTTAGGTAGCGATCCCTGCCCATATGAAGGCGTAAATATGTCTTATTTTTTGTTCCTTTAAAGCTATCGCAGTTCTATTTTTAAAATTTTGTTTGTATAAATTTTACTTTGTTATTTTGTGCTTTGGATTTTAAATAGGGTAATGAATAAAACGTTTTTAAATGAACCTAATTTCTAACGAGCCGTTACTAATACAAATCAACTACCGTTACGTCTCTGTCGCCACATATTACATAGGCTTAGAGAAAACCAACGCTAAATGTACAGAAATAACAGAGTAGGATTGGTGCCTACGTCATTGTACCGTACTCAATTAAAGAGCAAACACGTAATGCAATTGCTTGGTAATAGAGTACAATAGAAAAGTAATGTTTTATGTAGATTATGACGAGTGTATTTGTTTTTTAACCTCTCAGTTATCATAGCCTTATAAAAAAAATACTCCTAGAATAATCTAATTACGTCACAGTAAGAAAAGAACTAGACTTGGTCAATAGTGACGTGATTGGAAAGATGAAAGAGACTCATCTACCCAAGGCTATATATTATGAAGAAGGTTGTAGATCCAGTTACATGCCTCGGGATTGCCTCACCGTACTCACTATAAGCGAGCCCTTAAGGGGTAAACATATAGATTATTTGACATTTACCATTATCTATATCATATAAAAGTCAAAACCCACTGACTGATCACGAAATCTCTGGATCCAAGAATCCTAAAGTTATGAATTTTTTAACATTGTTTGGGGTAGGTCTGTAGACGCGTATTTAGAAAGGGTTTTGAAAATGTTCCACTCCAAGTGTGTTTTTTTACCTCTAAAGCATATCTCTGGATCCAAGATTCCTAAAGCTATGAACTTTTTAACATGGTTAGAAGGAGGTCGTAGACGCGTATTAAGAAAGGGTTTTGAAAATGTTCCACTCCAAAGGTGTTTTTTTACCCCTAAAGCATATCTCTGGATCCAAGAATCCTAAAGCTATGAACTTTTTAACATGGTTAGGGGTAGGTCTGTAGACGCGTATTTAGAAAGGGTTTTGAAAATGTTCCACTCCAAGTGTGTTTTTTTACCTCTAAAGCATATCTCTGGATCCAAGAATCCTAAAGCTATGAACTTTTTAACATGGTTAGAAGGAGGTCGTAGACGCGTATTTAGAAAGGGTTTTGAAAATGTTCCACTCCAAGTGTGTTTTTTTACCCCTAAAGCATATCTCTGGATCCAAGAACCCTAAGGTTATGAATTTTTTAACATGGTTAGAAGGAGGTCGTTGACGCGTATTAAGAAAGGGTTTTGAAAATGTTCCACTCCAAAGGTGTTTTTTTACCCCTAAAGCATATCTCTGGATCCAAGAATCCTAAAGCTATGAACTTTTTAACATGGTTAGAAGGAGGTCGTAGACGCGTATTTAGAAAGGGTTTTGAAAATGTTCCACTCCAAGGGTGTTTTTTACCTCTAAACATATCTCTGGTTCCAAGAATCCTAAAGCTATGAACTTTTTAACATGGTTAGGGGTAGGTCTGTAGACGCGTATTTAGAAAGGGTTTTGAAAATGTTCCACTCCAAGTGTGTTTTTTTACCTCTAAACATATCTCTGGATCCAAGAATCCTAAGGTTATGAACTTTTTAACATGGTTGGAGTAGGTCTGTAGACGCGTATTTAGAAAGGGTTTTGAAAATGTTCCACTCCAAGGGTGTTTTTTTTACACCTAAAGCATATCTCTGGATCCAAGAATCCTAAAGATATGAACTTTTTAACATGGTTAGGGGTAGGTCTGTAGACGCGTATTTAAAAAGGGTTTTGAAAATGTTCCACTCCAAGGGTGTTTTTTTACCTCTAAAACAGATCTCTGGATCCAAGAATCCTAAAGTAGGTTATGAATTTTTTAACATGGTTAGGGGTAGTTCTGTAGACGAGTATTTAGAAAGGGCTTTGAAAATGTTCCACTCCAAGGGTGTTTTTTTACCTCTAAAGCATATCTCTGGATCCAAGAATCCTAAAGTAAGTAATGAATTTTTTAACATGGTTAGGGGTAGGTCTGTAGACGAGTATTTAGAAAGGGTTTTGAAAATGTTCCACCCCAAGGGTGTTTTTTTTACACCTATAGCATATCTCTGGATCCAAGAATCCTAAGGTTATGAATTTTTTAACATGGTTAGAGGTAGGTCTGTAGACGCGTATTTAGAAAGGGTTTTGAAAATGTTCCACTCCAAGGGTGTTTTTTTCACCCCTAAAGCATATCTCTGGATCCAAGATTCCTAAAGCTATGAACTTTTTAACATGGTCAGAGGTAGATCTGTAGACGCGTATTTAGAAAGGGTTTTGAAAATGTTCCACTCCAAGGGTGTTTTTTTACCTCTAAAGCATATCTCTGGATCCAAGAACCCTAAAGCTATGAACTTTTTAACATGGTTTGGAGTAGGTCTGTAGACGCGTATTTAGAAAGGGTTTTGAAAATGTTCCACTCCAAGGGTGTTTTTTTACCTCTAAAGCATATCTCTGGATCCAAGAACCCTAAAGCTATGAACTTTTTAACATGGTTTGGAGTAGGTCTGTAGACGCGTATTTAGAAAGGGTTTTGAAAATGTTCCACTCCAAGGGTGTTTTTTTACCTCTAAAGCATATCTCTGGATCCAAGAACCCTAAAGCTATGAACTTTTTAACATGGTTTGGAGTAGGTCTGTAGACGCGTATTTAGAAAGGGTTTTGAAAATGTTCCACTCCAAGTGTGTTTTTTATCTCTAAAACATATCTCTGGATCCAAGAACCCTAAAGCTATGAACTTTTTAACATGGTTTGGGGTACGTCTGTAGACGCGTATTTAGAAAGGGTTTTGAAAATGTTCCACTCCAAGGGTGTTTTTTTACCTCTAAAACATATCTCTGAATCCAAGAATCCTAAAGTTATGATTTTTTTTACATGGTTAGAGGTAGGTCTGTAGACGCGTATTTAGAAAGGGTTTTGAA
The DNA here is from genome assembly GCA_963513935.1 of Aphrophora alni. Classification (NCBI taxonomy): domain Eukaryota; kingdom Metazoa; phylum Arthropoda; class Insecta; order Hemiptera; family Aphrophoridae; genus Aphrophora; species Aphrophora alni. Next base: position 117,104,990 of record OY740770.1, read on the forward strand.
AATGTTCCACTCCAAGTGTGTTTTTTATCTCTAAAACATATCTCTGGATCCAAGAACCCTAAAGCTATGAACTTTTTAACATGGTTTGGGGTACGTCTGTAGACGCGTATTTAGAAAGGGTTTTGAAAATGTTCCACTCCAAGGGTGATTTTTTACCCATGAAGCAAATCTCTTGATCCAAGAACCTAGAGCAATGAATTTTTTAACATGGTTTGGGGTAGGTCTGTAGACGCGTATTTAGAAAGGGTTTTGAAAATGTTCCACTCCAAGGGTGATTTTTTACCCATGAAGCAAATCTCTTGATCCAAGAACCTAGAGCAATGAATTTTTTAACATGGTTTGGGGTAGGTCTATAGACGCGTATTAATTAACGGTTTTCCACTCCAAGGGTGTTTTTTTACCCATAAAGCAAATCTTTGGATCCAAGAAGTCTAGAGCAATGAATTTTTTAAAATGGTTTGGTGTAGGTCCGTAGACGAGTACTTAGAAAGGGTTTTGTAAATGTTTTTTTACCCCTAAAACAAGTGACATATATTTGTTAGTTATTGGTCGATTTTGATAAAAATTGGTGTGTTGCTGTATTTGGGCGTCATTTATTTCCATATCACCACCATTAGGGTTGTGCTAAAAAAAATATTTCGTTATAAAACTATCTCAACTATCCCCAGGTGAAACTCGGGGAATCAGCTAGTTTGTGTATAATCCACAACCTTTTGAGAATATGTGTCAACTCACATTATCAAGTGATAAACCTGGAACATAACAAACATGAATTGTAAAACTATGTCTGAGCAGCCATATTTCATAATAACAAAATATAAAATAACTTTTATTTTACCTCGATGGAAGTGTGGAGATACAATGTGGAAGCATAAGAATTGACAGGCAGTTTCACATGCATAATGTATTATTGTTAGATGAGTCATCAAACACACAAAACATAAAACACACGTTGCAATAATTATTCATATCCGTTCTAGTTTGTTTTTTAGCTCGTTTAGTGAATTTCTAACTTAGAAATTCTAATTACTTATGATCCCGACATGAAGATTTTGAAATTATTAAATATCATTCGGTCCCACTTGTTATTGAGTAATTAAAAAAATAAATACTGTAAGTGTATTTTTATACCCCCTATTTTAAACTTTTCGGTCATCGACGTCTAATAAAAAAAGGAAGAAAAGAATATAAAATACCCCACGCTCTCGAATACTCTAATAGCGTCAGGGTCGGAAAAGAACAAGAGTTGGTCAAGGAGAGATGAAAGAGCTGGGGGATTGCCACTCTCGTACTCACTAAAGTGAGCCCCTGAGGGACGCGTTTGTCTCTGTGTGTGTGTTTTAGTTTTAAGCCGATTTTACTCAAATTTGATATGTAGGCGCTATTTTAAAAACCATTGGACAATTTTGTTATTCAGAAAAATAGTTTGGTAATTTTTTAAAACTGGTTTTGGTGAATTTTTGAAAATAGGCCTTACGTTTGAGCAAATTTTCGCTTTTTACGTCAAAATTAACCATGTCCAATGAAAATTTTATAAATTTATTTTTCTTTTTAGCAACTTTTATCCACAAATATATTACAAATCTCTAGTAATTTGTATTGATACTTCAAGTGATATTTCAAGTAATACTTGAAAAAATTCCAAAAAATTTTTTGTATGGAGTACATTACCTTTTTTGTGCAAGTTTTGCCTCGGCCAACGGACGATTTTTTGATTCCTGACCTAGTAACTCAAAATTTTTTATATCTAATTTTTTTTTTTCACTACACAACTAAATATTGCACGTTTCTGAAGGAAATGATAATTTGAAGTTGTATTTTGCATAATACTACTATTTTTTGTGATTTTTTCAAATTAGGCCTAACATTTTACCTTTTTTCCGAAATTTTTTTTGAAATTGTAACAAATTAACAGATTTAAAATTATATCACAAAACTTTTTTATATCTTGAAAAACAGTGATAAAAATTTTATTTTGGATGATGCAGGTTTTTCTAAAAAATGTTACATTCATTTTTTGATACCTAACATACTTACTCCAAAACTGTTTCAAAAAATTTTGTTTTATTACATAGACAAATCCTACGCGTCGTTCTGAGAAAAATGATATCTTATAAGTTAGGTTTTGTATACAAATAATATATATTATTAGTTTTTAAACAAACGAAGAAAGTTCATAAAATTAACAATGCCACTTCTAGAGTTAAATCTACATCAATTGTGTAATTTCTAGGATAAAAAATTAAATAGATATAAAATTATATAAAAAATCATAACCTCAAAATCAAAATAAAATCATAACCCCAAAATCAAAACAAAATTATAATAACACCTTTAGCAATTACAATGTCGTATTAGAGGATATTTTCACGAACATTTTATAAGTTCAATTTTCGCTCAAGTTAGACATAACTAGTGACAAAACATGTTCGGATTCGTATAAAAAATAGGTCAGTTGAATTTCATCAAAATTGGTTCATGAAAAAAATGAAAATTTACGGAGTTCAAATTTTCTTTTTAGTTTGTGTTACATAAAGACTAAAAACAACACACGGTTCAACGTCTCAAAAAAACAAGTTTTAAGATCATCTGTAAAAGTTAAATCTTAACCCTGAGTTTTTGAATTTTTAAGGATTGAAAATTAATCTGCAAGATTTTTTATCATCAATTTAATTTAATTGTGGTTTTAAAGTTATTTGATAATATTGGATTGTTTATTATTAATATGGTTTAATCGGACATTTGCCATTATTTTTGTACATAGAGGACCTGCTTGTATGATCGGGCTGGGTAAGTACCATGCCCATTTACCATTTGATATTTTCCAGTTTACTGATATGGCTTTGTTATAAAACATACAACGTGTACACAGTTTACTTCAAGAGACAAGGAAAGTTGACCTAATCAATTCACCGCAAAGTTTATCTTTCCCGATGTGTCATGCTGTCCTACATAGAACTTGTAGGCTACATTTTCCTGTAGGCTTCACTTGTTGGCATTAAAACTGAAATGATCGTTGGAGAGCTCCCACGGGCCTTATGCCTTACAAGTTTCCATTTTTGGAAATCGTATTAAATGTGAGGGAATGAAATATTATCCTGCTTTCTATTTTTTACAAACACAGTACGCAAGTATTTTTGTGGTGAAATTCTTCTACACATTAAACGCAATGAATGATAAGGGGGTAGGCTTATCAGAAATTATGTACCAAATCTAGCTCAATAAGGTTTTTAGGGGGTGGTCGTCTTTTCTAGATGTGCATCGAAACAGATGTTTTTTTTTTCTTGTAACACATGTTCTTATAACGATGAAAAATAACAGCTGGTTTTGTTGATTTGTAACCTTAACCCTATTTAGACATTCAATGTCAGGTTCCTTTTAGTATCAGAGCCTGATTTTATTTGTTGGAACCTGGATAGCGCCACTTGTTTTATAAGATAATTTTGACCGAGAGATTTTCCAAAACAAGGACAAAATTAACTAAAAAATAAGCTTAAACTTTAGGCTAGAACTAGAAAGAAAATGTCCGACACTATAGTGTAGGATACTACTAAAAATGGTCTTCCACTAAAAAGGATAAACTAGTTGGAAATTTAACCTTTGAGTAATGGAAGTAGATCCTGAAATAACATTGGAAGTTTACAGTATAACAAACACACAGAACACAATTCTCACAAAAAATACGCCTAAGTATCAGACGCGTTTCAGTGATACACGAGCAACACCAATCAAACTATAACTATAAAACTAATAACTATATTGGTGTAGCTCGTGTATCACTGAAGAGGACGACCTTGTCGTTGAAACGCGTCTGATACTTTAATATTGGAAGTTTGATAACACTGAAACTGTCCTCTGTGAATGAGGAAAATAAACATTTGTAACGGAAACATCTGTGATGACCTGAACACAACAAAATAAATATGGTCGATCTGTTACAGTGGCGACCGCTGAAGCATTCATGGCAAAGAAATCTTAAGACAAAGTATTGTATGATTTTGACATCTCTAGAAAATCCTTTGCACAGGATGCAACGTTGTCTTGGTTTGAGGTTATATTGTCCAAGACTTCATGGTTACCCGAAAGATGACTGACTGTTTTGTGAAAGAAAAAAGGGATTGAACTTGAGCCCTGGTGAAAATCCTGAGGATAATGAAACAGCTGTTCGGAACTGTAACCAGTTACAACTGGGGCAGGGTGTAACAGTTGGGATGTCACTGGTCACATTGAATTCATGGCACCGTTACTTCACAAGAACACTGTCTTTCCTTAGATTATACAGCAACATAATGAACAAAATGTGTTTTTTTTGTTTTGTTTTTCAGTAGTAGGACATCAGTGTAGAGAGCTACTGAACCTACGACTTGATCCAACTTCTTCCGAAGCTCACCCTCGGGATAACATTTCGTTTTCAGTTAAGTCACTCCCCACTTGATCACAATGAAAGGAACTTGTAAAGTTTTAACTTATTTATTTCGTCTTTTAGCGGTGTTTTGTTCAACTGTACAGTAGCTGTGTATTATTTACTGTTACTTCAATGGTTATTATTGTGAATCATTTCGCGCTCTAGAGTAAACACTTTGGGTTATATGAACTATTCCACCCAAAGGGGCTTACTATATTGAGTACGAACACAATCCCGAGGTCCTAGCTGAATTTATACTTTTTTCTTGTACTCTAGGGATAGATACATAACTTTGATCTTTCCTATGACCAACTTCTGTCCTCTTCTGACTCCGACACTATTAGAGTATTCGATAACTAGGGGTCTTTATTTTCTTCTGTTTTTTTATAAGTTGATGATGACCAAGAGGTTTTTCGTCTTTCCAACAACATGGTACTAACTTAATTTAAACTATTTTGACTAATTTCTTTCGTAATTTGAGTTTATCTGCTTTTAGTTTAAATTGAATATTTAATGAGAACAATTTTTCTTCATTTATTTAGATTTTATAATATTTATAATGTTTGATGAGCCTAACTCCATAATCCGTAGAGCCAATATCTACAAACTCACATTTCATACTTAAAGCGTTTTTAGAAAACTATTTGGCTTTACAATGTTGGTAGTTGTGATTACATAACAAACTTGGCGTGATAGTATAAGCAAAGTCTTTGTTAAAGTTATTTATAGTTAATAACCTGAACACAGCCATTTCTGCTGACGTTATATGACGCTGTTTGCGTAATTGAAATTCTATTGAATGAATTCTGGTATAACTTGTTATGATAACGCAAACAAGTTGATTGGAATCATCTCGATACTCACCCAGCCCTATCATACAAGCAGATCCTCTAAATGTAATATCCAAAAGTTGTTTTATTAAGTTTTGTAGGATATGTTAAATTGTATTAATAGATCAAGTGTTTAGAACAATTAATTGTAACCTTCAGAGGTTCACTTTAAATAAGTACGGGCTTGGCAATTACGTGGGAAACTTGCTGAATCGATAGTTTTTTCATGTAATCTTGGGTTGATATCTCGGTTTTATCTTTTGTATCAGGTCTCCTTTGACCAACTCTTGTTTTTCTGACCTTGATCTATTAGAATATTCAAAGACTAGGGGTCTTTATTTTGCTCTTTTTCCCCTTTTTTTGTAAGGCGATGATGACCGGGATGTATTTTTTCTTTAACCACAAGAAAACAGTTGTTACACACTGCAACAAAACAAAAAATTACATATTGAATCCATACTATAGTTTCGAAGGTTATACTATATATATATACTATACTTCGTTTCCTTTACTTGAAGTTTTACAAGCCGTATTTTCATTTTTTTCCTTCAATACAATATGCTACAACTCTTTAGCTTGTATAAGGAATCATTAGAGAACATGAAATTTGGGTACTTACGTATTAACTCCACCGCAGCAACTTTGCGCATATATATATAAGGTTTGGCCAGGTGTTTATGTGTGTGTGTGTGTGTGTGTGTATATATATATATATATATATATATATATATAGCTACCTGGCCAAACCTGTCATGATATATAATTATATCGCAAAGTAAGCAAATATTGGTGCATATATATGCGCAAAGTTGCTTCGGTGGCGTTAATACGTAAGTACCGAAATTTGTTGCAGGGGACTAATAAATTATTGAAATTTAGAAAAATTGAATTGGAAATATCAAAATGGTGTCCATATTAAACAGTTTTCTCGTATGTTATTCAACTTTTTTTAAGTAATAAGCCCACAGTATGGGGTCGAATATTACGAAAATTGTTAAAAAGGGCTTCAGTCATGGACTCGACTCCTTTAAAAAAATTACGTTGGCACAAATACCACTGTTGGGCAGCTAGTGTATTGCAACAGAAGTTTGCTCTTTTCTAGATGACTACTTAATAAGTTCCAAAAGATATTACTAAGGTCCGTATTTTTTTATATCAACGCCGGACATAATAAGAAACATGCCTTGGGTAGATTTTTTTTCTATTTAACTGACAGTATTTTTCAAATTTTTTTTCTCATTTTTTTCCCTTTTGAGGACAAATCAGCCTTGGGACTTCGGGTTTATTAAAAAAAATGCCACGTAGAACTGACAGAATATTCACCTTGCATGAGTTAATCGAACTAATAGTAAAAAGCAATAGTCCTAGAGCTGGAAAAATTATTGTGAAATTAGTTGAGGCCTTTTAGATTTTAAAGACTGATGGAAAGCATTCTCCAAAAACATACCATTTCTGATGATCATAAAAAGATACAGTAGCAAAAAATGAAAAAGTTTATTTTGTAATTTCGAAAACTATCACTTTGTGTTTGGCTCAAGCTCGAAAGGGTCCATAAAGGCCTACAGTACCATCAATGGGCTCAACTGCCATAACTTTTTAATGTTTTCAACAAAAGAAGCAGTGACTCCCCCGAAGAAGCTTGTCTAGCCTGAGGGTAAAATTAAAATTTAGTCAGGGAAAATAAGGCTTCATTACATCCCTGATGGGCATCAGGACTTTTATAAATTGATTTTAGAGTGCCCAACTTAGACCGATAACGTCCTCATTATCAATTGAGGAGAAAATTCATAGTAAACTCTGCTATTTTCACACAAATGTTATGTTATTATTTTATTTTCATTATAAATATGTAATTTTTCCTAAAAAAATGTGTTTAAAATTTATTATTGATTATTAAAATTTGTTAAAAGAGCATAAGTCACAAATCAATAAAAAAATAAATTCCCTTTAAAACATTGTAAAATAGTACCGGTATGTATTTGTGTGGGACACGAAAAAATAAAAAAAATTTCTTCAAATGGCTAAAAGTTTATTTATTGCTTTCCGAAAGTTTGTTTGAGGTGACTAATGGCCTTTTAGCAAATGTCTATTCATTTGTAGTATCACCAATAGGGCTCACACAGAGCACTTATAATTTTGTATTTTAACTTGAGACTAGTTTATGTAACTTTTAAAATAAAAAATAATTGTCTATATCAATACAGCTATGAATGAAAACGCTTTACTTTTGCAGTTTTCTTTTTACCCCTGTTATATAAAATTTCTCAAAATGTGAATATTTTCATACCAACTTACCTTCTGTTAGAAATACGCGAGAGGAAATTCGTCAAAATGTTTTGTTCATGGTTCAATTTCACTTTTTGAGGAGCAAAACTATTCACCCAAAAAATGTCAGTTCATCAGTTGTCAAAATATGAAACTGAACCATGGACTGAAGTTAACGGGTTGTCTAAGAAAGTTAGTGTTATTCTCAAAGTAATAAATTATTGTTCACAAATTGTCTGCAGCTGTTCAACTCTGCGTACATGAAGAGAAGTTAATGGCGCCTAACTCAGTAAATAGTTGGAAGTGATACAATATGGAAGGCGTTAATGATGTGCCAAACTTACTTACATTATTAGAAGTACAATTTATTTTTGAATATTAAATTAAGCGTAAGTTATTCTAAAGCTGTGGTTTTGATTAAAAGAAGTTATATTAGTCTGCTCAATCTACTCTAATGAACATAATAATAATATATCCTTGTACGGCTCAATTATAATGAATACAGGCTTGGCCATCCCGAGGGACTTGGTGGGATCCTACCTCTCGTCTGTTAGATCCCTCTCTTTTATCTTTTCTATGAGGTCTCTCTTGATCATCTTTCGTTTTGTTTTTTCGGCCATGGCGTTATTAGAATATTCGAGGGCTAAGGGCGTTTATTTTATGTTCCTTTCTTCCTTTGTTTTATAAGGCGATGATGATTGAGAGGGTTTTCGCTTTTTAAACAACAACAAAAAATCACATTTTCTATTTCTTTTGTTTTTCATATTATCAGTTTTACATGCTCACATAAACAAAGTATAGAAAATGTTAAGTGATGGTGAAAAAAAGTCGAAGTTTTTGCGTGAATTGTGTTTTTTTTTTTTTTTTTTGGAATGGGATCTGTTTGTCTGGCATCTTTAAAACAAAACAAAGCTTCGTTCAGTCCATTATAACACTTCATATAATATAAAATCAACTTTACTCATTGCGAAGTACTGTGCAGATAAGAGGTATTTTTTACCTTGATATTAATCTATGACCTTCACCGAGTATTTCAGATAAACCCGTACATGAATAAATTAGCAACACTCAATGACGTTTCGTTAAATAAATGTTGACCATAACTTTCTCTGACACACATGTACTCAACCAAATTCGAGGGGGAGATCTTGCAGAATATTATTGGGAGCATTCATGGTACTTAACTAGCTTCGTGTAACATGGGCGTCATCACCAGTTCATTATTGGGGGGGGGCATATGCCGGGGGTCTGGTGGTATGGATTTTTTTAAAAATTAAACTTCTCAAAACATCCTTTTTATGCATTTATTTTAATATTTTGTCAGCAAATGAAGTACACTAAAACAATAAATCTAATTATTATAACTTTTTTAAGCTGAGCAGAGAAACAAACCTTCTGCGCAATGAGTCAGATCAGATTCAAGACGAGACGACAAACTAACTACCAACATACTGGGCTTTATTGCATACAACTATTCAAAATTAATTCTATTTGCGTTTGTAACAGAAATGTAACGTTAAAAACTCTAGTAAAAACAAAGCCCGATGTTTACCTTTTAAAGGTTTTAAGTAAATCATTCGTTTATAGCAAAAATATTTTTACATCTCAAATATTGGGGGGGACGCGTCCCCCCGTCCCCCAGGCGATGACGCCCATGTCGTGTAATAAAGTAGATTCTCTAAATACAACGCTCAAAAGTTGCTTTCTCGGGACTTGTAGGAAATAATAAATTGTATTGGTAGATCGAAGGATCTTATCCAAAAGGGTAAATTCGTTTGAAACAGTTGTTACTCAGGTTTTCTGAACCTCGTAACTATGTATATCACTACTTTCTATACCAATTTTAGTTACACATTCTCCATTTCAATAGGGTTTAGTGGTTGTGGCGGTGTCGTGTTTACGTACAAACGACAACGACGACAGACGGAAATGTCGCAAATCACTTTTCCGTTTCCCGAAGCCATAAAAAGTGAAGATCAGTTAAAAAGCAGAAGTTGAATTTTGTTGCGCTCACCCAGCTTACCATATAGCCTACGTCGTATTCTCAGTAAAAACCTTAACTTTTATTCTAAAATATGACAGTTGAACGCCCAAACGTGGAAAATTAAAGTAAAAGAAAATAATCGTTAAGAATAATTGGTAAAGACGGGAAAAACCTTGACATGCTGGTTTTTCTTGTTGCAGTTCGGACTAGTAGAACTGGTTCGAGCCCAGTTGATGATGTTTCTTTTTGCAAAGCATTGACTTAATTTTTTTTTTAAAACTCGATTTTTTTTAAATAAGTCTCACGTTCAGGAAATATATAAATAACGAACATGGTGTATCTTTACCACAAGAAATAAATACATAGAAACCCTAGTAATGTAAAAAGATGTAATCTCTTCTTCACCAATTAGTCGTAGATATAGGCCTACTTTTGGGGAGGTGTCAACAAATACACAGGGTGTTAAAAAAATATCGTGCCAAACTATGTGGTAGTTTTATGTGTCAAATTAAAGAAAAATGTTCCTACAAACGTATGCCGGAAGCTTCGTTTTATATCTATCGGCCATTTTGTGTTTTTAAAAAATTAGAAATTATTAAGATTTAGAATCGAAATTTGGTGTACACTTTTTTCATGTAACATTTTTATCAGTGTATGAAGAATCAAAACTTTATCTTATAAATTGTCGAAATGTTGACGGTTTGAAATGTTTAACGTGGAACATCTCTAAAACTATTAATTTGACAAAAAATGTAAACGGCCGCCAATTTGAGAATTTATATGTTAAAGTCCTAATTCTTGGTATACTGGTAAACCGCTGCATAAAAAATGTGGTTATCAAATTTCGTTTCGAAATCTTAATAACTTCAAAAGCTATAATTATTTTTCAAGCAACATAAAATACTCGACAGATGGACGTTTCCCGACATAATTATGTTTATAAGAACTTTTTCTTTATTTTGAACCATTTAACCACCAATAAGTTTGGCGCGACATTTTCTGAACACCCTCTATATTGTTTACTACTATTTGTTTAATGGATGGGTATGTTAGAAAGTTAGGAAGTGTTTTTTCACAGTTTATTTTCTATTTATATCTTGCTAAGAATAATGTGTGTAACAATACCTATAATATTCCAAAGTTATATGATCATTCATTATCACCAACCAAAAACATAACCATTTTCATCAATACCTATGCCAAACTAGATATAAATATCATTCATATTTTGTATCTGCAAATAATGTGCAATAAGAACAGTGATAGAATTCACATTATACGTAACGGGTTAGGAGAACTATCACTTCGGAGGAAAATAAGTCTATGTGAAGAAGAAAAAGAAGTTTGGGACATTCTATTCAAAACAGCCAGAGGCAGCATTCTTGTTTATAGATACTGGAAAATTAACAGCCGGTTTCTAGAACAGTCATCAAATTATTTAATCCATCATTAAACTTAATCTTTTATTCAATCATTAATTTCAGTTTCTAGAACATTCATAACTGCTAATCGACCATTAAACTCTTATTAATTTAAAGTCCTAATATCGGCCAATTAAATATTTAATTGTAGATTAAAGTTTGCTTTGTGACTTTTTGTTGCTTTAATTTATATTATATTCTTTCTGATTTAATTAAAATTTTAAAATATTGTTTTGTTTAATATATTGCATTTGATTTTATGCAGTGTTTATATTTAAATGTTTATGAATTGTTTAAATTTTATTTATTGTATTTTTGTTGTCACAAGAATTTTTTACCAAATTATCTACTGGCATAACCTATAAATAAATTCACGAGTATAAAATTATCAAAGCAGTAGTTCAGATGAAGAATTAACAGACGTCATTGCGTTATTAAGTAGTGAAACTTACAGAATAAGAGAAGGTTGATTTAATTATTTTTCGGGTGAAGAATTCAAAATTAGATTTAGGTTCAGTAAGGAAGGTGTTGTTCACGTTTTAGGCCTAATTTCAAACTCTACTGCCCCCAACGGACTATTGTTGATTATAATAAGATTGTATGAAACACGAAGTTTTCAACAGATAATTAGAAACCTTGTATATGTGCATAAAACTACTGTTTGTAAAATTATAAAGAAGGTTAACACATCGTATAGTCTTATTGTGTAAAAAATACCTCAAACTGCAGAAGAGTTGGGAATAACTCTAAATAAATGTTTTTATCATACTGCACGAAAAACAGATGTTTTTTCTCCTGAAATTGATACGTAAAGTCGGCGTTTTCCGTTACCAAAAAATCAGCTGAAGTTTTTTCGGTGCTCTAACCTCAAACTTTGTTATTGTTTCATAAGTTATGCTTGTGGATTTGTTGAAAACTAATACGTACACTGCAAGATAGTGAAATGAAAAAATGGTTCCTGATAGTATTTTAAAAGAAGTAATGGAAGAGTTATTACCAAGTAAATCTAAAGAAATGTACGAAGTTGAACATGGAAGGTTTAAGTGGAAAAATGACAGAAATGTAAACATTGTAAATGACAACGTTGTACTAGTTTATTACATATGTAGATAAATTTTATAATACTTGTATGTTATTATGTGTGACTATGTTGTTATTAAAATAAATAAAAATTAACCTAAAATTTTGATATATTCACCAAAATAATTAGGGATTACTTCTTTCATAACGTTGAAGATTTATAATTTTAAAGTTAAAATGATTTATTGTAGTCATTGATTTTGTTATTGAAACTTGTTTTTTCCACAAGCTTAGTTCGACTATAGAAAGTCTTATAAATGTTACTTTTGGTGTCTGTCTCTCCCTTTCACCGAATTATCGACGGAAAGAGATAAGGTATTGAGTTAGAATATCGTACGCGCACATCAAGGACAAATCTCATGTTTCATTGTTTTTTAAAGATGAAAACCTTTCGGTCATCACAATAAGGAAGATAACATAAAATAAAGACCCCGCAAATATCCTCAAAAACCTCCCAGCTATCTAAAAACGAAATAAGTGTATATTAAAGTTATTTCAAGACAGATTGTACACAAAAACTGCAATTCCGATTTAAAAATTTTTTAAGTCTACATGACGACAATATAATTGAATTTGTACTGAGAATGAAGCAGATGAAGTTAAGACTTGAACTGAATGTGGGCGGGGGCTTGGAAAATGGACGCCTAAGCGTGTGGGCGGGCGTCCTCTATGCGCCCAAAATAGGTAACCGTCTTGTGACGTCACACCGACCACGCAAAATAAATAAATATAGGCACAAGAAAGTTGGCGGACTGCTCAGCCTTCACAGTCTCTAGTTCCAGGTCTCCGCTTCTTGTATTTAAATGAAAATATTTTCGCTGACAATTTATATTGTTTGTAAAAACTAATTGGAATTATGTATGCGTTTAGTATCCGGGTCGTTAATTTAATACCTTACCTTTTAAATAGATCACGTGACCTCTTCTGTTTTTTTTAAAATATGACACGTTTCGCGACTTGTATCTCATCATCAAATGAATACTGAATCACTCAATGAAGTAATCAACAAATTAAAATAAATTACATAAAAATTATATAGTATATTTATGTCTGAATTGTTGACGACCTCATTTGATTGATTAGGTTAGGTTAGGTTATCTGATGATGGGATGGAAGTGTAAACGCGTCATATTTAAAACAACAAAAGAAGTCACGTGACGGATTTAAAAACTAAGTCAGTTTATTGTATATAATTATTGGTATATAGGCTATTGGGAATAAAATGTATTAAGGTTATGGCTTAAATTTGAAAATAAACAGCTATAAAATTCACTTTTTAACAAAGTTTTAGTAAATTTAATTTAATTTATTAATTTTTCCGCTTATACGATTTTTTACTTAACAGGTATTGAAAATGCAATAATATTTCAAGTGAAAAATATACGACCTAGACTGGGAATCGAACCCAGGACCTTTGGTTGAAAATACAATAATATTTCAAGTGAAAAATATACGACCTAGACTGGGAATCGAATCCAGGACCTTTGGTTGAAAATACAATAATATTTCAAGTGAAAAATATACGACCTAGACTGGGAATCGAACCCAGGACCTTTGGTTGAAAATACAATAATATTTCAAGTGAAAAATATACGACCTAGACTGGGAATCGAACCCAGGACCTTTGGTTGAAAATACAATAATATTTCTAGTGAAAAATATACGACCTAGACTGGGAATCGAACCCAGGACCTTTGGTTGAAAATACAATAATATTTCAAGTGAAAAATATACGACCTAGACTGGGAATGGAATCCAGGACCTTTGGTTGAAAATACAATAATATTTCAAGTGAAAAATATACGACCTAGACTGGGAATCGAACCCAGGATCTTTGGTTGAAAATACAATAATATTTCAAGTGAAAAATATACGACCTAGACTGGGAATCGAACCCAGGATCTTTGGGTTCGATTCCCAAGTTTTCGATTTTAAAGTTTTAGTATTTACATTTTCATATAGTCTCAAACGTTGCAGAGAGAAATTTTTGTGAAAGGTAACGAAATTTGTAATACTGTAGTTTGATTTTAGGTTAATCTTTGCTATTGTAGATAACTACCGAGAAAGATTTTTTCCAAACTTTCCACAATAACTCGATTATGTTTTGAGCTACACGAAAAATATAAAAACCATTTCGTTTGTTAGGCTATTAAAAAAGAAAAAAAAAATTTCTTGTAATTTTTATGTAAAGTTGATTATTTTCAAGATATTCAAAATTAAACATTTTAAACGATGGCCATTTGGAAATTTGATTAACTAAAAAAATATTTTAGGAAATTTCAGAGATCTAAGTAAGATATTTGCCAAGTTTCATAATAATACCTTGAAGGGTTTTTGAATTATTATTATTTTTTTTTATGGCGGATTACGGCCTAACTAAGCCGAAATCGACAAAAAGTTACTGAACATTTTTGACTTATTTTCACATGTAGAAACCGGTTCTGCATAGCCCGCTAGGGTTTTTGATAGACAAAAAGTGTGTATAGACATGACCGTAAAAACGGAAACAAAAGTAGTAGCCCGTATTTGGACCTTCTCCTCTACATTCTGTGTATCAGAAAATCACTAAGACCGATTGTCCGAAGTGTTTTCCCTCCTGTTCAAATACAAATAACATTAAATAATATTAACAATTTCAAATTGCGTTTTTTTTAAATAAATGATAGATAAATATAAACAATTTCTCTTCTATTTAGGTGCATCGGTTTATCTTTCATTTCAAAAAAAAAAAATAGTAATAATAATTAATATACATAACACTCTACAAACTTGACACTATACGGTTATGTTACATAGATATGTAATAAAAGTACCCTTAAGTTTCATTTTTGGATGGCCAATCAAAACAAAATGGCGGAATAACAAAAATAATATTAGTCATATAGATAGAACCACTTTCTCCCACAATGCCAATGTAATTAAAATGTGCATTGCAATCTCTCGTTGTTTTGTTAACAGACAACAATAAAACAATTTAGTAGTTGTGTTCAATCAGTTTATGTGTGATATTTAACCACGAAACAATGAATTTTTTAGTTGAAAAAAAAAGAAATGTTATTCTTCGACTATTGCTTATGAAAATTAATAAGAAGCAATAAGGTGTTTTCAAAGAACCTACACAAAATGTGGTTCCTTCATGAAGAAAATCAATTCATAAATGAAAAACAAGTTGATAGGTGCCAACATAGAATGTAACAGGGTACACGCAGATCGGTGTCTAATTCCAAATGTAGGTTTCCTGGACTTTTAGGAAATATTAATTAAACTGTATTGTTAGATCAAGGGGTAAGTTTGTTTGAAACAGTTGTTATACAGGTTTTCTGAACCTCGTCATTGTGTATATCACTACTTTTTGGACGTCGCGGCGTTTTGACAATCAGTTTTTCGGTTTGATGAGGTCATGAAGCATTGACATCAGCCAATCAACGGAAGCCGAACATTTTGAGAACATCTTGATGTTCTTTTTTCCTTGTAACATCACACCCCTAAATTTTGATCTATAAAACAACGAAACAAATCTTGAGATATGGCCAAAATATATCCATTATGAAATGTAATTAAAATTGGTCTACGCGTTTAGACGACAGAGGTCAGACAACGTCATTCCAAAAACCACATTTGTGGGACTCTAGATACATTAAAACATATCCACAAAAACCTCGGCTATCAATGTTTGACCCTCAAATTATATCGGTATATACATTGCTAACCAAGTTTAGATAAGTCCACAGATAGATAAGACTTGTGACTCTTGATAAACTGACTGACGTGACGGAATGTCAATTACTTTTAATCTTGTTTGTTGATCAACGAAGTTGACGACCTTGTCCTTAGTATCAACATATTCAAGTAGAACAGTAATGTAGGTTCAACAAAATAAAAATAAAGTACAGAAAATCAGTTTATGTTGAACATTGAAATTTGTTATTCTTGAGTAGTAAAAGTAATAACAGCTTATTTTTATGCCACCTGAAATTCGACTAAAATTCCGTGAATGAGATATATGGACGTTATTTTATTGGTTATGAGGTTAAAAAGATTTTGTTTATAGCTTTTCTAAAATATTAGGACATCAGTATGGACTTTGAAAATTAGAATTGATGAAAATTGTTAAAAAAATCGGTTTATATGAATGTTTTAATTTTAAAATAATTATGTATATCAACGTGTTTCAATTTCTTTAATTCTAACACTCCCTCTATTTCTTCTTCTTTCTTTCTTCGACATCTTCTATCTCTTCTTCTTCTCTCTCTCTCTCTCCCTCTATCTCATCTTCTTTCTTTCTCCTTCTATTTCTTCTTCTTTCTTTCTTCCTATCTCTTCTTCTTTCTTTCTCTCTCCCTCTATCTCTTATTCTTTCATTCTCTCATCCTTCTATCTCTGCTTCTTTCTTCCTTCCACATCTTCTATCTCTTCTTCTTTCTCTCTCTCCCTCTATCTCTTCTTTTTTCTTTCTCCCTCTATCTCTTCTTCTTTCTTTCTTCCTATCTATCTCTTCTTCTTTCTTTCTTTCTCTCTCCCTCTATCTCTTATTCTTTCATTATCTCTTTCCGTCTATCTCTTCCTCTTTCTCTCTCTCTTTCCATCTATCTCTTCTTCTTTCATTCTCTCTTTCCTTCTATCTCTTTTTTCTCCTTCTCTCTCTTCCTCTCTCACTTCAATCTCTTTGTATTCCTCTTATCCTTTTCCTTTTTTCTCTTCCTTTTCTCCCTCTCTAATTCTGCCCTATTTCTTTCTCTCCCTTTCTAATGAACCTCTCCTTTATCTCCTTCCTTTCACCCCTCATCTTCTCCGCCTCTCTCACTTTGTTTCTTCGTCTATTTTACTTTATCTTCCTCTTCATCACTAATGTTTCTCTCTCCTTGAGGGGGTCATTTATAGTAACTATAGGTATTTCTATCCCGAAGTACCCCAGCTGGATCCACAGCTTTCTTCTTTTAATCTTGGATTAGATCTCACTCATTTATCTTTTCTATCAGGTTTATCTTCTTCAACTATTGTGCTCTTCTGACCCTGGCAATATAGAGTGGTGGTCCCTATTTTAAGACCTTTTCTTCGTATTTTTTAATGATCAACACAAGGCTTTTCATCTATAAACAAGGGAATAACTTCCTCTCTCTTTAGGCCCTCTCTCTTAAGGCCCTCTCACTTCTCTCTCTGTCTTTCTTTCCGCCTCTATTCCTTCCTTCCTCTTTATTTCCCTGACTTTGTTTCTCTCTCTTTTATATCCTCTCACGTCTCCTTCCCTTTTTATTTCTTTGATTTCTCTCTCTCTCTCTCTCTCTCTCTCTCTCTCTCTCTCTTTCTCTGTCTTCCTTTCTCTTTTTTGTTTTTTATCTCTTTCTTCCTATTTTCCCTTATCCTCTTTATCTTCTCTGTCTGTTATCACTCTCGTTCTCTTTCCCACACTTTTCCCTCTCTTCATCTCCCTTTATCTCATTCTTATTCTGTCATTCTCGCTCTCTTTCATTCTGTCCCTCTCAGTCCCTGTTTTGTTCTCTTTTCTCATCTCACCAAACGATACTACATTAATAATCTCCAAACCATGTCAAATCAAGTTTTCATTACAGCAAACAAACCATCTGTGTATCACCAACATCACTTGTTGACTTCAAGGTCAATTGAAGTAAACATTTTCAGCACATGCGTGAACACTTTATCTGAAAGTGCTACGAAAATAAATTTAATATTTATTTAAATTAAACTAAAAATAACTGTAATAAACCAGATTGAACGTGTCTAGTTTTCGTTCTTTTCCAAGGCCTTCTATATCTGGATTTTACAGACAAATATCTGGGCATTTACATGTTAATATATATTTATTTAATCTTAACAGATATATATACATAGCATATATATATATGCTATTTTTGGAAGTAAAATATATTCTCTACCAAGTATAAACTCTATGCTGATGGTATAGCCTACTATTGTACTAAATGTGCTTATTTAAACCTGTTGTATCAAAAGCGTGTGCGCAGGTTTATGGCCTTCATTAGAGAATTCTTAAAATAAAAATAAACTTAAAAATAAAATGTCCACCAATCATACTCATAGGTATCATTGACCAAAGTTTGGTAATCGTTATAAATTTCGACATCTGTTATTTATTTTTATTTTTTTACTGGTGAGTCTAGATGCCCAAGACTAATAAAGAGCGCCAGTAGAAGGATGCCTTCCATTCTCAGCGTCCCAATACTGGATCTCCGCTGAAACGGATCTCCATGGAAATCGCCTATAGTCCCCTCAAACTCATATATACACCTATTCGGCCCATCGTCCTTACCCACCCCTACCCCGCTGACCCTAGAGCTCCAATGTACGTTGTTTGTTCTCTAGGTTAACTAGACTTGTTTCTTTTTCTTTGGCCGAGTGGTCCTTTTCAGGCCGACAAGTGTACCGTAAACCATCCCACCATTCCTTGCCCCAAACTGCCCAGACCCTCCCGGGTCGATCTAACATATATGCCCGTACCTTCCTCGACACTTCTTCTCGTCACTCCCGACAGCTTAAGACTCCAACACTCAGGCTACATCATAGTCTCCGCTCTAGCTAATGAATATTATAAATTCTCCTGATACAGTAAATAACGAAGGCCTGTAACTTTTGTTACAAATAGATTTTGCGCTTTCCACGTTTAAACAGACATATGAAACATTCCACAGATTTTACAAACCATTGCAAATGTTCTACTTCTTGTATGGTTATGTCCTTGTTAGTAACCTTCCCAGACCACACATATATTGACTTTAAATATGAAACCTTTGTCCTATAATGTACTAACCATGATTGACACTAAAGTAATGTACAGCTTATAACATAAACATAGACTAGTAATGCGCACAAACTTGGCTCACGTTGTCATTGTACACATTCGTCATAACCCCAAAAATCCTAAATTCCTTGCGTCTAAAATTGTAAGTTTCTTCAATATTAATGAATTTTGAGACTTGAAAACCACTTAGCAATGTTAAACAATATCAGATTATGACAAACAAGGTAAATAGCTTAAATTTGCATAGTTTTTAGCGACTAAAAACTAAGGTGACCTTCAATGCATAATTACCGTAGATTCCCCAATATCAGATGTCTTGTTAGTGTCTAATGTTTTGCAGCCGCTGTCGTGCTTGTACAAGCGATGAGGAACTAACTTTGCTTGTTTGTACTAAAACGGAATCAAAAACTGTTACTTCGTACACAGACAAAATATAAAATGTTGTTCTATTTCAGACAACGTGTAAAGACCGGCAAAGCGCAATAAATGGGTTCAAGAGCGGGTAATTTTATCCTCATGATGTTGAATAGAAAGTGGGTCGATCCTTGTCGTACAGAAATAGAAAAGATGCATGTCTTGGCAGTCTTTCCTTCAATAACGCTATTCACATGGCTCGAAATGTTTGTTGCGCCGCGCTGTTGAAACTGTTTTAAACTAATCTAGTACTCTTTTATAGTTTACATTTGGGAAATTAAATGTTAACATTCGTTTAATATCTAGGAAATCAGGGTAATTTAAAAAAAAATTCGACCGTAGTTTTTTGACTGATATTCACGTTTTATCGAAAGAAAAAAAATGATTTGAATCTTGACGTCCGTCCGTCATCGCTGTCGTCTCCTACATTAACAGCGGCCTGAAACATGAAATTAGGTACATTAGACTTATAGTGTGCTCTCTTGAAAGTCAGAAAAATCTTATTGACAATTTCAAACTTGGAGGGCATTTTAAACTCATTTTTATTAACATCTCGTGTGTAATTCAATTTACATATTCTACATTAGATAAACAATTTCAGATTCTGCATGTAATGGCACCACTCTACGATAACAAATAGCGAAATTATTCTCAAAATATAATTTCTAACCTAACCTAACCTGTAAAAAAAGTAATATTTGTAAACGAGATTCGGCACGGACGAGTCATTGACATGAGCGTGGTGAGTGGAGGCCCCTTCCGATATGTTGAATTTCAAACTCAACAAATAGAAACTTTTCTCTGTTTGAAGTTATTTGTTAATGATGGAAGCTCAATTTTATTAATATACATTTTTCGGACATTTACCATCAT
This sequence comes from Aphrophora alni, assembly GCA_963513935.1. NCBI lineage: Eukaryota > Metazoa > Arthropoda > Insecta > Hemiptera > Aphrophoridae > Aphrophora > Aphrophora alni. The sequence goes on from OY740770.1 coordinate 117,125,037, forward strand.
TTGTGTGTTAGAAATCAAAACACGACGTTTCGGAAATAAGAATCAATTCTCGTTATCAAGTGACTAAAAACTAAAGAAACATGAAACTAGAAACTAAGCCTATGTAAGACGTAAAATTAAATAAGAATACCACCAACCTTAATATCTAAGCATGCATCTCAGAGCTTAAACTGAGAAGTCAAAAAACACAATCACGGTAACACACAACTAACGTCAAATACGTGTTGTTTTATCAAAGATACAGCAACAAGAGTCACTTGATAACGGGAATTGATTCTTATTCCCGAAACGTCGTGTTTAGATTTCTAACACACAAATGATGGCAAATGTCCGAAAAACGTATAATAATAAAATAGAAACTTGGTTGAAAATATAGGAACTTTTTTGTTACATATCTTCGACGTTCGATAGGGCCTAGACGACGCGCCGTCCGTCCATCGTCATTGTCATCTGTAGCTTACGTAAGCACAATAAAAATTATGATAGTAACATGAAATTTAATACAGGGGCTTGTTTTTGTAAAAAAATAATCGAATTGAAAATGTCAAATCTGCAGTCTTTTTAAACCGTTTTTGTTTATATTTCGTGTGTTATTCAACTTATAATTTATTCAACACACTATATTAGATAAAAATTTGCAGACAATAATTCTGCATATAATTGTGTCAACCCCATCTCTGCACGGTAACAAATAGGGAAGTTAATGTTAAAAATATAATTTCGATCCCTAACCTACCAAAAAAAGAATGTGATATCTATAGGGTGTTTGAAAATACGAGTCTTATGAGATAAAAATAAATGCAGTTATTCACAGCCATAAAAGAATCACTTTTTGGTGAGTTTTGTCCGCCATCTTGAAATGAACTTAATTTTTTAATGGAAAGGTAGTCGTGTGATACAACTAAACAACGTATGGCTTCAGCAGGTTGCACTATAATGTAATCCCAAACAAATGGATTGGACGTAGAGGTGCGATTTAATGACCAGCCAGATCACTAGATCTGTTCTTTTGGGGTTATCTCAAAAAACAATGTCTACGAAACTAAACCGAGAAACATTGCCCAACTTAAAAGACGTATAATCAAAGAAGCTGATAAAAATACAACGTGGCAGGATAAGAGATGTGGTAAACTGATATTACATTAGATTGGAATCAATTTGACGATTTATTGTAGAGTATTATTTAGTACTTATTGGTTTCTTACAGCTGATTTAGTTTAAAAGTTATTTCACTTGACTTATTTTCTTCTTCTTAGTCATTTTATTTTTCTTAATAACTGTTTTAAATTTAAATAAATTATTTAAAAATATAAATTATCTTATTATTTGTTGGCTTACAAATTTGATTTTCAGTCAGTATTTGCTTATTTTTCAAAGTTATTTCATTCGTCTAATCGTGTTAATTAAGAAAATTAATTACAATTAGTATTTTTTATTCACATTTTAAAAGGAAAGTTTTACAGTTGTAAAAGAGTTAAAGTAATATGTCAAAGTTTTTTCTTTGATTATTTGGACCGACGATTTTGCGATTTCGCTCATTTGACTGGATAACATAAAAACGGTTTGGACCATCGGTTTTTTCGTCAAATTTTACATTAAAATCATGTATCACACAGCTACATTCTCATTAAAAAATGAAGTTCATTTCAAGATGGCGGACAAAAATTTCAAACTCACCAAAAAGTGGTTCTTTTATGGCTGTGAATAACTGTATTTATTTCTATCTCATAAGACTCGTACATTTTAAGATATTAAGCCGTTTCCAGATTTTTCAAACACTATAGTTACGAAGGCCGCGTCACCGACACGAGCGTAGCGAGTGAAGGCTCCGCTACATATGCACAGTTTCAGTGCCAAATACACAATACAATTACATTTCCTTCAAGGTCAAAGAAACCAACTCTTATTTATAAATAGATTATATTTAGGGGTTCTGCTTGTATTACAGTATACGATGTGCTGGGTAGGTACCTCAAGGTTTTTTGTCTTTAAGCAAAATTGAAAAAAATCTACTTTAATTAGTAGAAGCCTAACCTCAATCTTTTTAATAAAACAACGATTGTAATATAAAGAGAAAGATTTGACATAATCATTTCTTAATCAAAGGTTAAATTCCAACTTATTCTCAAAAGTGATCTCTTTTATAATCTTGGCCGAATTATTCTTTTTCTGGAAAATCTCAGTAGTTTATCATCATGACATGCATCGTGGCTTGACTCCTTGTTGGCTTGGTTTTATAAACAATAGCTTTCTGTCTACACCAAAGATAGTAATACACTCAAGATAAACTGTATCGTCTCATTCAATATCTCTCAGGATATTGTTAGTTTAGTGAATTATAATCTCCTGCGAAGCATCGTCTTAAAGGATACATATTCTGTTTTTTTTCTTGTTGTTGAAGGCGAAGAATCTCTTAGTCATCATTGATTTATAATAAAAAAAATTTTTTAAAAAGAAATGGACAAAATAAAGACCTCTAGCCTTCAAATACGCGTCAGGGTCGGAAGAAAACAGGAGTTAGGCAAGAGAGACCTGATTGGAAAGTTGAAAAAGAGTGATTTAATCCAAGACTACATGAAAAGTTGTAAATCCCGTTAGGATCCCTAGGGATTGCCAAACCCGTACTCGCTATAGTGAACTCCTGATGGCTTAAAGGGTACATATTTAGTTCAGTCAAATTATTCCATTATTAGAAACAAACTTTGGAAATCTGGAGAAATGAATTATGTTAAAATCTAATCGGGGAAATTGAATCGTATTATCTTGACAAAACCGGAAAAAATTGGACGCTCAAAGTTTATCATTTTATAAACAATAATTTTACATATCCCCAAAAGTGAAAATGACCCGAAAAAGTTTCTTTTAAGGTCATTTACTTACAAATGAGAAATATTCTTTTTTTTTTTTTTTTTTTTTAATCTCATGTTTTCTGAGATAAAATTGTTTTAAAAAGATAAAATTAGAAATCACAAAATTGTCGAACAAATTGTTTATGTGTAAACTCAAAATATAACATTTTATTTTGTTCAAGACTTTTTGAAAAAAAAAAAAAAAGAAGATATTTTCTGTGATTTTCAGGAAACCTTGAAAATTATATTATATATTTGTTCAACGCCCTTTTACTAAGTGTGGCATTCCTGAGGTACTCAGCTGGATGTAGGCTACACCTTCTTCATCTAGTCTTTTATGATTTCTCTCTTTTATCTTTCTTAACGGTTCTCTTCTTATCAACTTTTCTTCTCTTCCGACCTGACGCTATTTCAGAGCTAATCTACTCTGTTTTTCCCTTTTGTTTTTTAAGGCGGTGATGATTGCAAAGTTTTTCCCATTTAAACCACAAATAATTTTTATAATTGTTCAATATTACTAGCATGTAGGAGAATCATGTTTTTCATTTTACAGGAAAACCTTATCTCAAGTATTAATTTTTTTTAATATTAAGAAAAAAACGGAGTTTCTTTAAAAAAAAAAAAAGAGAATAAAAATTTCTAATTTTTTATCAAATCGTGGTATTTTAAATTCACAACCCGTTATATCCGCCTGGAAAAATATCTCAACAGAAAGACCGGTTTTACCTGACCCTGGAGAGGATGTTTGACTTTGAAAACCAGTGTGGTTCGAGGGATCAAACAAACAGTTGTTTTCTGTGTTTGTGTGTTTTCAGTTTTTCTCCCTAAAATGGTGGCTTAACCACGTTATAAAAGAGTTTAGTGGCTTCTATAAAACCAGTACACGGGAATTTGACGAAATATATTTGATTACGTAAATAATCCAAGGTGTAAGCTTCCTTCCTCGTAATGCGTTCGACCGCCATTTGCTTATAAATTTTAAGTACAACGGCGTTTTTGTATTAGTGTTTATCAAATCTGGCTAGTGTTGTTAATTAGGCTGATTGAGATAACAAGTTGATAGCGACCATTTGGGGCGAACGATTCGATCTCTGAGGGATGCAACATGTTTAATCTTAGCACCACCACGTTATGGGGCCCCATTTTTACAATGCAAAATTATCTGAAAAACCTTTCCCGAGTCATCATATTTTTACTCTTTGGTGGTATGTCAACAATTTTATTATTTATAAAAATGTTCAAACATTCAAACGTTGATAATTATTTTGGAATTATTTTCATGACCTTAAGAAACTGATTTGCAATTCCGTCTTCACATATGCACAGCTTCGAAAAGACTAAAGTGATATTCATAATTACGAGATTCAGAACACCTATTTAAACAATCTGGGTAAGACCTCTTGATCTACCAATACCATTTAACATTTCCTGAAAGGCAACTTTTCAACTTTTGAGCATTACATTTAGACCTACTTGCTTTACATTGTATGATAGAGCTGGGTAAGTACCATGATGGCAGCTGTAAGCTTGAGATCAGTAATTACAATAGATTTTGCTTGTTAAACAGCTGTTAGAAAGGTTGTACTGAATCTCCAATCATGGTATCAGCCGATGACATTTACCACAATCGACTTCTTGAATGGTGATTGGCTCAGACGTGATACGACACATTTGTGGCTTTATTAAGGTTCTTTAATATATATACACATGTATGAGGTCTGTTAAAGCCTAATTGAGGTCAAGAAAGTAGTGATTCAATTAAGAAGTTGAGAAAACCTGTGAAACAACCGTTTTAAACAAACATAACGTTTTCTACAAGGCCCTGGGAATTACATATAGAGGGTCTGTTTGTGGTACATTGTATGATGGGGCTGGGCAAGTACCCAGATGACGGCCAACAACTTGTTTTTATAACGCGATTATGACTAGCAGCAATCAAAATAAAATTATTCATATCAGTCGAAAGATGTTAAAGGAAGTAGGAAAATTGCCATTTATGCATAAATCCATAGATTTCACACAATTTCAAATATTTATGGCACAGATTCACTTAATCACGGTCAACAATTTATTGAAGAAAGTGAAGATGTAAATAGTAAATAACATATATTTTATTTCTCAGGGTTTTCATTCTTCAAGGACAAAAAGATTAAAGAACTGTTGATCAGGTGTAGTGAAAGAGTTGGTGTTAGATTACTGTAATTGCAAATAGAAAATAATTCCCTGATCCTTTTAGTTTGTTAACAGTAGACCTCGCTCCGTAGAAGTTTTGACAATCTTTTTTTCTTCTTCTTGTTTATTAAATTGTTTTATGGAATTGTTTTATGTAAAAAAAAAAGAAAAAAGACCCCTAGTCCTTGAATACTCTAATAACATCAGGGTCGGAAGGGAACAGGAATTGCTACGGAAAGACCTGATTAAAGAGAAAGGATCTAACGCAAGACTACGTGATTAATGTGTAGATCCAGCTAAGCCCCCTCGGGATTGTCCAATCAAGTTAAACACTTCATTGATACCCACAGCGATGGTAACTGTAACCAATTATGTACTGGTGAGGCAATCCTTATATAGCCTATCTTGATCTACATCCTTTTAATGTAGTCTTTTGTTAGATCCCTCTCTTTCATTTTCCCTATCAGGTCTCTTTTGACCACTTTTGTTCTCTTCCTGTTCTGACGCTAGTAAAGTATTCGATTGTATTGGTAATTTATTTTATATTGTCTTTTTTTTTCATTCAGGGGCTCTATCATAGTCGATACGGATGTAGCAAGCCCGAAAGTCCCTAGCTGGATATACACGTTTATTAATACAATCGTGGGTTGGATCGCTATCCTTCATATTTCGTATAACGTTTTATTATTCGAGGGTGTCTTTATTTTATCTTCTTCTTTTTATACTGCAATGATTGGCGAGATTTTTTTCTGCTTTAAAAAAACATCTCAAAACCATCTTCATTGAAACTATAGTACTGTATTGAATTTTTTATCAGCACTGACTTGCAATCTACGAGTACCCTTTATAAGTACCTTGGACACACGTGCTACCCACGTATATTTTTAAACACAATATTTTCTGACGTCACAATTTCGTTCTTTTGGTATCAGTGATTAGAATAGCATTTGCATGTTAAACAGCTGTTAGAAAGGTTGTACTGAATCTCCAATCATGGTATCAGCCAATTATCCAATGACATTTCCTACACTCGACCTTCTTGAATGGTGATTGGCTCAAGACGTGACACGACTCCTTTGTGGCTTTATTAAGTCTTATTGTTAATTAGTTATATTGAAGTTGAATGTAAATACACGTATCGCTTTCATTTAAAAACCAGCTAGCAATGAAACACCAGTACGGATCCTTCAGTCACGTTTATTTCTTCGAATCCCGCCTTGATGTTTGCATACTTTCTATTTTTTCGATTTAACCAATGTTCTGATACTATTTTACATGAGTATAGTTTTAGAAATAAATTGTTCTAAGTCCAAACATATAAATTATACATAATTATGTATTTTTTAAATATTAAATGAAAAAGTAAAAATGATTTGACTTTGGAAAATATTTAGAAAGTGTGAAACGTTTTTCGTTTTTTGGATTGGGAGGTAAAATAGTTCCCTTTTTCTGCGGGCGCATCCGAACTGAGCAACTTTTTTTATGATCGTAAAGTTGAACTGAGCAACTTGCCCCTCAGATAGACCTAACCTAATCTAACCTAACCAGACCCCAACTTAGTGATTAGTCTACAGTTTACAACTCAATATTTTTGAAAATACGTAATATTAGAAAGTATGTTACGTATTGTTTCCGACGAAATTCTAAAACATGTGCGAGTTTAATTTAATAAAAATCGTTACTTTAATAAAGCTTTTATACCTTTTTACGAGCCTTGGTCTTAACCTGATTTAGTATTTTGTAGTTGATAAGAATAGGTTCGTATGATAAGTGTTAAATAATTTCTTTACATTCCAAAATCTGTCAAGCGTGCGTCAAAGGTCTGCCGCTAGTTGCTCAGTTCGGACGTTGGTGGTCAGAACCCTTTTTGGCATGTTGCTCAGTTCGGATGTTGCTTATTACTTGATCAGGTAAAAGTTGCTCAGTTCGGACGTTGGTGGTCAGACCCCTTTTTGGCATGTTGCTTAGTTCGGATGTTGCTTATTACTTGATCAGGTAAAAGTTGCTCAGTTCGGACGTTGGTGGTCAGAACCCTTTTTGGCATGTTGCTTAGTTCGGATGTTGCTTATTACTTGATCAGGTAAAAGTTGTTCAGTTCGGAGTCCGAACTTCGGACGAGCTGTTTTCTGCTCCTACTCAATTTATTGTTTTACTTATTGTGTACAGGCGAAATTCTTCTCGGTCATCATCTTCTTCTGAACAAAAAGGTAAAAAGAATATAAAATAAAGACCTCTAGCCTTGGTTAATAGCTTCAGGTTCGAATAAGAGTTAGTCTAGAGAGCCCTAAAAAGTAAGTTGAAAAGGCGAGTTCTAATCATAAAGTTGTAGATTCAGCTTAATCAGCTCGATTATTTCGGGTTTGAAACGACGGTGGCCTACTCGTGAGCCCTTGAAGGTACTTCGACTCAAAATACACAGTGCTGTTGAACATGTATCGGTTTAACAAATATATGTCCTAACTATTCGGTTTCTACTGAATTAGTACACAAATATGTACAGATTAAAAAAATCTTCTCCGTTTAAAAAGTTTGACTCTTTCGTGAGGCATGAAACTTGAAAATCAGTGAACAAAAAAAGGTCGATATAGCCTATTTGTCGATGAGCAATCTAACCCTATACATCTTATACTGGGTATGTAAAATTAAAATATAAGATAAAAGTCTAGTCTTTTTATGTCGGTACTAGTGTTATGGTCGCTTGTAAAAAGTGCCAATTACATTTCTAACATGGAGGAAGTAACGGAAAAACTTTCAGGACATGTTTTACTGGTAAAAATAAAGAAATTTTACTAGAATTAATGAATTCCAGTACCTTTTAATTACCTGAGTTTGTTGGACAACAGTCAGTTGTCCATTCTTTCTCCCACTGACAATTCAGTATGTGTTTCATTAAAGCTAGCTGCCTGACTGATAACTCTTGTAGCGTCGTTTTCTGTTTCGTCTGATTTTGTGTTTCCTGTTATTCCACAACGCTCATATACCAAAGAAAATTATACCACATCACCCTGTAGCTGAAGTCTGTGTATGGGAACACTCTTGGTTCATTTAGCCGTGTACACTGCCATAAACCTCTTTCCATAAACCTCTAATCGGAAAATATTGAACAGAATTATGGGTGTAATTAAAACCCAAAATACAATGTAATACACAAGTCCTCTAAATGTAATGCCTTCTCGAAAATATTAAATTGTATTGGTAGATCCAGTAGGGTAACTTTGTTTAAAACTAGGTTTTATGAACTTCGAATTGCGTTATCTCCACATTCATGACGTCAGCTAACCCCTAACGGGCTCCGTAACGTTTTCACTCCCTACGCTCGTGTTGTTGACTCAGCCTTGTCATATATCTCATATACGAATATCTCATTTCCTTGAGACGTCTTCGAAATTAGACTTTTGACAATAATATCACAATTTGTCATCGTAGAGATATGTCGGATTGGTACCTTTATATGAAGATATGATATTTGCAAATTTTTATCTAATTTAGTGTCTTATAAGTTGAGTAACGCACGAGATATAAAATAGATTATAATTGCTGGCATTTTAACATTTTAAATTTTCTGAATTTCAGTAGAATTTTACATGACACAAAATTTCATGTTTCTAATCTTAATTACTATCGTGCTTATGTAGACAACGATAAAGGATGCACTGGATGTCGATAATCACGGTTTCCGAGGCTGTGAAATGTGATGATCAGTCAAAGAAAAGAGAATGTTGAATTATTTACAATTACCAAACCCTATATAAGTATTACCCCATACCGTAATCAGTGTTAAAGAAGATACCGCGTATTTGGCAAACGTGTTTGTTTCTTTGCTTAAACATTCCTACAAAGTTTCGTTTTGAAGTTACAAATCCGGTTATAGAAACTGTTTACGTGGAAGAACTACCTTAGAATTGAATAGATTTAACTCCAAGTGCCAACTCGTGAACCTAATTTAATCTCCGAGCCAAGAATGAACAATTTTTCTTCCTTTGACGTTCGAGAGTCTCTTGCTGGCTACTTTTAGGTTTTATAAATATTTATCTAATGCAGAAACCACTCTGTGTTAAACAAAAACTATTTGCAAATAAAACTTACAAACGTTAGATCTTTGTTGTTAGACATTCTCAGGGCCGGATTTCCCAATAGGCCCTGAAGTCCCGGGCCTATGGTCGCAAGCTCCCAGGGGGCGCACGGCCGAGAGAAAAAAATATCTAGAAATAAAAATAAATAGCCATAACTTAACATATTTTTTGAATTGATTACAAAAAATCATTCTGATTTTGATTTGATTACAAAAATCAAATCATATTTGATTTTGGAACAAATAATTGTTGGTAAAGTTAAACTTTTTTTCAACATTACGCATCAACTTCGTTACAACATAGGCTTGATATAAGTTTTTAATAAATGTTTTTGGGGAAGTAACTTTAACCAGATTAGGGGGCCTAGGGGGAAAAAATGCTAAATCCGGCCCTGGATCTTCTACGAAAGTCCAGGGCAGTTTATTTATTTGCAGTTTTATTCTTCCACTGTTATTGATTTCTCTACTAGGGAGTTTAAAAGTTGGAGCTATCATGATATGTATCCAGCCCCATGACACAATGTAATACAAGTATATGTTTCAAATGTATTGTCCAACGAATAGGGTCACCAGCCAACAAAGCCCACCAGTGGGTAGGTATAGACAAGTTTTTCAGCATTCCAATGTTTATACACTTACATCAATGAATACACCATATTGAAAATTTGGTTACTGAACGGGTTAGTAAATTCGTATGTTTACAAAATTTATTTTTTAAAATCAGTTTAACACGTGTTCTGTGTAATTTCCTTTTTAAAAATACATGGAATGAATTGTCGAAAGCTATTATCGTAGTTAAAAGTGACAGTTGAAATAGAAATGTTCGGGTCAAGAGACTGCGGGTGTGACGGCTCTGTGGATCCTAGTGGATCTACGCCCTTTTTTATCTAGTCTTGGGTTAGATCCCTTTGTTTCATCTTTCCTATCAAGTCTCTCTTGACCAACTTTTGTTCCCTTTTGACCCTGGCTCTATTAGAGTATTCGAGGGCTTTATTTTATGGTCTTTTCTTTTTTATAAGTTGATCGAAAGGTTTTCGTTTTTAAACAAGAAAAAAAAAGTTGGAGTTATGTTAGACGCGACGATAGTCACCAATCTATCAACTTCATTATTACATTGTGAATGGTACTTTGTTCAAGTGTACAGTATCTGCGTAATCTAACATACTAGGTAGTAACCACATTGAGTTTACAAGTACTATTATTGAATGTGTTCAAACATAACAGCTTTACACTGAAACTGTAAGCATTACTTTAGAAAGTCATAAATTAAATATTAAATACATGTAATTGTTAGTTAATACGTGTTTATAATGAAATGATAAAGCAATAAGTTAATTAATAATGAGAATCAGATTGCATTAACCATGTCACAAGTAAAATTAATTACGTTCCAAGCTCCAACAAGTGAAGTACTGCAACCTAGACACCAGATGTGTGACCTATTTAGGCGACCTTCACAGACAAGTAACAATCAGGTCGGAGGCTTTATAGTTTAGCACGAAGTAATCATAAACGTTTTGTATTATTAAACTAGTTTCAATTTTATTGTGTTAACCTAAAATCGAACATGAATTGAAAGTTTCAATTCGGTTATTAGAATTCATGGGGGGGGGGATCTGTCATCAATGCCTTAAGGAAAGGAAGATAAGAACATAAAATAAACACCTCTAGCACTTGAATGCTCTAATAGCCTGAAGGAAGGAAGAAAACAGAGAGGTTGGTCAAGAGAGATAGTAAAGAAGAAAAAGAGAGAGTTAGGCCTAACCCAAGACTACAATAAAAAGGCGTAGATTCAGCGGTTACGTGTCGGGTGCGACCGTGCCAGAACCGTCCCGGCTATAGCGACCCTATTAGTACCATAGTGTACCCCTAGCTACCCATTGTTCCAAAGGAGAATTTTTAACATAAGTTAATTTACTTTTAGTTTATAGACTATACAGTCTGCCAGAGCCCCATATTAGCCTAGAGATGTGTCTATTAACGTATCTCTAGTTTCCAGTTGCTACCACGAGGAGGTTTGGGGTTGGACTTTAAGCAACCATTTAAAAAAAATCAAAATATGTTTTACTTTCAAATTTTATTTATTTTGCTTCTTCTTTTTTCCCTTTTACTTAAAAATAGACTCAGCTGTATGGCTTCGTCAGTACTTAGAATAGCTATTTATACAATCAGTTTGTAGCCTCGTCGTAACTTGGTTGTTTATTCCAACTTATTTACATAGCTTAATGCGTTTAAACATTTACCTAACCTAACCTATAACATCGGTGTGGGGTGAGGGGGAATACAATAGACGTTGTTAATAATTATACATGGCCTACTTGTACTTATACCAATGACTACATAAATACTATAAGACACGACATAGGATAGGGAAATAGTCTACGCTTTACGGGTGCTGTTCATCACAAGTTTGACTCACAGCTATCAGAAAGCGCTAGCAGCAGGTGCTTGACTGTACGCATCCCACTTGATTGAGACTGTACAACTGTTGACACAGCATAGTCAGTGTTGTCAGTTCGTGCGCTGAGATAAGCGATTCTCGACCTTCCCTCGCATCTCTGGTCCCATATGTGGCATCAGTGCGCAACTGAAACATTGTTTGACCGTAGAGCCACCTAGCGCCAGTCACATCAACTTCTAGCAGAGCGACAGGTCCACACCCTAGCGGGTATTGGTCAACTCAAGAATAAGCGTAGAATATTTAACATGGCCATGTCGTGTCTTATAGTATTTATGTAGTCATTGCTTATACTAAGTAAATTATGCAGGTGTTGTTGATTGTAGTTTAGTGAACAGATAAATCAGTGCTAGTGGGACGATGGCATATTGGTGGATGGCTTGCGGCACGGGTCGCATCCGGCACGTCACCGATTCAGCTAGGTTCACTCGGGATTGCTACATAGCTCCGGGAGGGTATCACTAATTTAAACCAAATTCGTCGAAATTGCCAATTGTTATATCAACGTAACATAGGAATTTTCTTCTAAATTTGTAGTTAAATTGTCGAAAATGCGGGTCACTAATGTCAAGTTTTCGATACAAGCGAAGAGCGGACATTTTATTGTGGAACATGGCAGCGTTCCGCCCTCAGAGATATTACAAAATAACAAACAAATGCGAGGCCTACAAAGGTCAAATTCCCTTTGGGACGAGTGTTGTTGGTAACGACAGATCGCGGTAGCGCCCCGCTCTATCGAATATTAAAGACCCTTAGTATGGATAACGTAAGTCGAACAGTTCTAGTTTTGTGGGTTCATTTGGAGCTTGCTACGTTGCTGTTCTTGAAGTTAGACACTAGAGCCTCTAATTTCTGAGCTTCAAAGCATACTATATAGATGGACAATTTATTTCTGCACTACTTATCTGTGTTCTTAAAATTAAAATCATTACATATCTGTACTGGAATCAAAACAAGCTTATTTAATTGAAGAGTAAATGAATGTGTGTTAAGTATGTAAAAATTGTGAATCAGTTGATACATTAGATGATTTGAAGTGAGTTTGTTTTTTTTCTATTCACTAATCGACCTTGGTATTAACAAATGCAGATTACCGTAACTATGTCCTTTATAAGGAAAAACTACGAAAAAAATATTTTAAAACTGTCGTCATTTTGAAATGTTCACACCATTCCTTACTCCATTGATTGCAAGTTTTAAAGTTATCATGAGAAGTTATAGACTTATAGTTAAAATTAATTTCAGAAAGAGTTTTTTAAAATATGAAATTAGATATTTGGCCGACTTTAAACAAAGGTAACGACCAATTTTTCTCATCAACAAACTATTCTAAAATTGCGAACTCTAGAACGTTCAATAAAACACATGTATAATATAAATACAGGGTGTAAAAAAGTCCCGGAACAGTTAAATAACTTTTAAATTTATTAAGGTAGAAAGCTGCAACTTTTGAAATGTTATTGATAGAAACAAACTATTTTTTTGGTATTATAAGGTGAATTCACCCCCCAAACCAAAATGCTGTTTTTGGTGGGCAACTTGAAAATTTCAAATGTAAAGAATCACACTTTAAAGGTCGTGTTTAATAGAATATTCAAGGACTAGGAGTCTCTTAATGTTCTTCTTGTTTTCTTCGGTCCTTACGCTATAGAATATCAAGGACTAGGAGTCTCTTAATGTTCTTCTTGTTTTCTTCCGTCCTTACGTTATAGAATATTCAAGAACTAGGAGTCTCTCAATGTTTTTCTTGTTTTCTTCCGTCCTTACGCTATAGAATATTCAAGAACTAGGAGTCTCTCAATGTTCTTCTTGTTTTCTTCCGTCCTTACGCTATAGAATATTCAAGAACTAGGAGTCTCTCAATGTTCTTCTTGTTTTCTTCCGTCCTAACGCTATAGAATATTCAAGAACTAGGAGTCTCTCAATGTTCTTCTTGTTTTCTTCCGTCCTTACGTTATAGAATATTCAAGGACTAGGAGTCTCTCAATGTTCTTCTTGTTTTCTTCCGTCCTTACGCTATAGAATATTCAAGAACTAGGAGTCTATCAATGTTCTTTTTGTTTTCTTCCGTCCTTACGCTATAGAATATTCAAGGACTAGGAGTCTCTCAATGTTCTTCTTGTTTTCTTCCGTCCTTACGCTATAGAATATTCAAGGACTAGGAGTCTCTCAATGTTCTTCTTGTTTTCTTCCGTCCTTACGCTATAGAATATTCAAGAACTAGGAGTCTCTAAATGTTCTTCTTGTTTTCTTCCGTCCTTACGCTATAGAATATTCAAGAACTAGGAGTCTCTCAATGTTCTTCTTGTTTTCTTCCGTCCTTACGCTATAGAATATTCAAGGACTAGGAGTCTCTCAATGTTCTTCTTGTTTTCTTCCGTCCTTACGCTATAGAATATTCAAGGACTAGGAGTCTCTTAATGTTCTTCTTGTTTTCTTCCGTCCTTACGCTATAGAATATCAAGGACTAGGAGTCTCTTAATGTTCTTCTTGTTTTCTTCCGTCCTTACGTTATAGAATATTCAAGAACTAGGAGTCTCTCAATGTTTTTCTTGTTTTCTTCCGTCCTTACGCTATAGAATATTCAAGAACTAGGAGTCTCTCAATGTTCTTCTTGTTTTCTTCCGTCCTTACGCTATAGAATATTCAAGAACTAGGAGTCTCTCAATGTTCTTCTTGTTTTCTTCCGTCCTAACGCTATAGAATATTCAAGAACTAGGAGTCTCTCAATGTTCTTCTTGTTTTCTTCCGTCCTTACGTTATAGAATATTCAAGGACTAGGAGTCTCTCAATGTTCTTCTTGTTTTCTTCCGTCCTTACGCTATAGAATATTCAAGGACTAGGAGTCTCTCAATGTTCTTTTTGTTTTCTTCCGTCCTTACGCTATAGAATATTCAAGAACTAGGAGTCTCTCAATGTTCTTCTTGTTTTCTTCCGTCCTTACGCTATAGAATATTCAAGAACTAGGAGTCTCTCAATGTTCTTCTTGTTTTCTTCCGTCCTTACGCTATAGAATATTCAAGAACTAGGAGTCTCTCAATGTTCTTCTTGTTTTCTTCCGTCCTTACGCTATAGAATATTCAAGAACTAGGAGTCTCTCAATGTTCTTCTTGTTTTCTTCCGTCCTTATGCTATAGAATATTCAAGAACTAGGAGTCTCTCAATGTTCTTCTTGTTTTCTTCCGTCCTTACGCTATAGAATATTCAAGGACTAGGAGTCTCTCAATGTTCTTTTTGTTTTCTTCCGTCCTTACGCTATAGAATATTCAAGAACTAGGAGTCTCTCAATGTTCTTTTTGTTTTCTTCCGTCCTTACGCTATAGAATATTCAAGGACTAGGAGTCTCTCAATGTTCTTTTTGTTTTCTTCCGTCCTTACGCTATAGAATATTCAAGGACTAGGAGTCTCTCAATGTTCTTCTTGTTTTCTTCCGTCCTTACGCTATAGAATATTCAAGAACTAGGAGTCTCTCAATGTTCTTCTTGTTTTCTTCCGTCCTTACGCTATAGAATATTCAAGGACTAGGAGTCTCTCAATGTTCTTCTTGTTTTCTTCCGTCCTTACGCTATAGAATATTCAAGAACTAGGAGTCTCTCAATGTTCTTTTTGTTTTCTTCCGTCCTTACGTTATAGAATATTCAAGAACTAGGAGTCTCTCAATGTTCTTGTCTTCTTCCGTCCTTACGTTATAGAATATTCAAGAACTAGGAGTATCTAAATGTTCTTCTTGTTTTCTTCCGTCCTTACGCTATAGAATATTCAAGAACTAGGAGTCTCTCAATGTTCTTCTTGTTTTCTTCCGTCCTTACGCTATAGAATATTCAAGGACTAGGAGTCTCTCAATGTTCTTTTTGTTTTCTTCCGTCCTTACGTTATAGAATATTCAAGAACTAGGAGTCTCTCAATGTTCTTGTCTTCTTCCGTCCTTACGTTATAGAATATTCAAGAACTAGGAGTATCTAAATGTTCTTCTTGTTTTCTTCCGTCCTTACGCTATAGAATATTCAAGAACTAGGAGTCTCTCAATGTTCTTCTTGTTTTCTTCCGTCCTTACGCTATAGAATATTCAAGAACTAGGAGTCTCTCAATGTTCTTCTTGTTTTCTTCCGTCCTTACGCTATAGAATATTCAAGAACTAGGAGTATCTAAATGTTCTTCTTGTTTTCTTCCGTCCTTACGCTATAGAATATTCAAGAACTAGGAGTATCTAAATGTTCTTCTTGTTTTCTTCCGTCCTTACGCTATAGAATATTCAAGAACTAGGAGTCTCTCAATGTTCTTCTTGTTTTCTTCCGTCCTTACGCTATAGAATATTCAAGAACTAGGAGTCTCTCAATGTTCTTCTTGTTTTCTTCCGTCCTTACGCTATAGAATATTCAAGAACTAGGAGTCTCTCAATGTTCTTCTTGTTTTCTTCCGTCCTTACGCTATAGAATATTCAAGAACTAGGAGTCTCTCAATGTTCTTCTTGTTTTCTTCCGTCCTTACGCTATAGAATATTCAAGAACTAGGAGTCTCTCAATGTTCTTCTTGTTTTCTTCCGTCCTTACGCTATAGAATATTCAAGGACTAGGAGTCTCTCAATGTTCTTTTTGTTTTCTTCCGTCCTTACGCTATAGAATATTCAAGAACTAGGAGTCTCTCAATGTTCTTTTTGTTTTCTTCCGTCCTTACGCTATAGAATATTCAAGGACTAGGAGTCTCTCAATGTTCTTTTTGTTTTCTTCCGTCCTTACGCTATAGAATATTCAAGGACTAGGAGTCTCTCAATGTTCTTCTTGTTTTCTTCCGTCCTTACGCTATAGAATATTCAAGAACTAGGAGTCTCTCAATGTTCTTCTTATTTTCTTCCGTCCTTACGCTATAGAATATTCAAGGACTAGGAGTCTCTCAATGTTCTTCTTGTTTTCTTCCGTCCTTACGCTATAGAATATTCAAGAACTAGGAGTCTCTCAATGTTCTTTTTGTTTTCTTCCGTCCTTACGTTATAGAATATTCAAGGACTAGGAGTCTCTCAATGTTCTTGTCTTCTTCCGTCCTTACGTTATAGAATATTCAAGAACTAGGAGTATCTAAATGTTCTTCTTGTTTTCTTCCGTCCTTACGCTATAGAATATTCAAGAACTAGGAGTCTCTCAATGTTCTTCTTGTTTTCTTCCGTCCTTACGCTATAGAATATTCAAGAACTAGGAGTCTCTCAATGTTCTTCTTGTTTTCTTCCGTCCTTACGCTATAGAATATTCAAGAACTAGGAGTATCTAAATGTTCTTCTTGTTTTCTTCCGTCCTTACGCTATAGAATATTCAAGAACTAGGAGTATCTAAATGTTCTTATTGTTTTCTTCCGTCCTTATGCTATAGAATATTCAAGAACTAGGAGTCTATCAATGTTCTTCTTGTTTTCTTCCGTCCTTACGCTATAGAATATTCAAGAACTAGGAGTCTCTCAATGTTCTTCTTGTTTTCTAAGGCGATGATGACCGAGAGGTTTTTCGTCTTTAAACAACAAGAAAGAAATGTGTATAGAAAGAGAGTGTCTATCCCGAACTAGTTTAACACATTTTTCATGTCGTCTTGGGTTACAGGCTTCTCTTTATTTTTTCAAGTCCCTTTATAGGCTTGGATTTTATGAGATCTCTCTTGACTAACTGCTATTGTCTTCTGACCTTAAATTCTATTTTCTTCTTCTTATTTTAGATGATTTTAACCGAAAGGTTTTTTGGCTTCACAAAGATGAATATTGCAATCGAAATTCTCTAAAAAATGTTACACAACATAGCGTCACAGATAAAAGTGAAATTTTATCTTTAATCTGTGATAACAGATATATTTAATCTGTGATAACATAATATGTGTAACACAACAGAAGCTGTTATTCCTAACATTGTGAACTGTGATGAAATATGCTTTCAAAGAATGTGACACAGTTAGTAGATACAGGCGCCATTAACTCGACTCTAAGGATGTAAACAATTCAATGCCACTCAATACTAGGACGATAAAGTAGTCCATGGAGACGTCTATAATCCTGGATAAGTTACTTCTTATTGAATTGTCAAAATAAACTGGTGTATAACCTGCAGTTTGTTTATATACATCCAAACTATTATTTGTAGAAAACAAATTTAATTTAGCATTATTACCTAATAACGTTTTTAATTTTATTTATTTTTAACAAAATTTGATGAAAATTATTATACCCCAAATTTTTAGCTGTGGAAAACATGTAAAAAATAGATTCCAAGATATGATTAAAATATGCCCCAACTAAATTTGACTAACATCGGTTCAAGAATTGACTGTGAACTGTAGAAATGCCAGACAGGCAGACACTATCCCAAAAACCACTTTTTAGACTCAGGAGAATTTAAAACGAATCTTTCAATTATTGATCTAATTTATTACTTTCACTTGTTAGTCAGGGCAAAAAACGGGATTTATTCTGATCCAGAGTGAAACTACATGAAATGACTTGTGTCATAGCTCATTTTATTCGTTAGAGTGTCTAGATCAAAGATGTAAACAGTTTTTGTTTGCGGAAACTTAATAATTTGTTTATTTATTAAATAAAAACGATAGGAATGATTGTTGATTTTCTTATTGTTTATATTTTATAATTAAACAAATTATTAAGTTTCCGGGGGGGGGAACTGTTTACATCTTTAATCTAGACACTCTAACGAATAAAATGAGCTATGACACAAGTCATTTCGTGCAGTTTCACTCTGGATCAAAGTAAACGCTGTTTTTCCCGTTTTTTGCCCTGACTATAATTATATTTGAATAGTTAAAAAGCAAATAAAGTAGGCTACCGTTATAGAGCGACCAGTTAACTTGGGTCCTATTGGTACCTCGTAAACCATTGACTATATAAAAACCTTCGTTACATTTTTATGAAATTTAAAAATATGTATTCAATTTTGAAAAGTCGCCAGCATTTTCCAACATGGCAGCTGACTTAAGATTTAATATCGAAACCCTTATATTTTATGATGTTTTCGGATTTTACATAACATTTTAAGACTTTTTTGTTCTTAGGTATTTTTTTTATAAACCCAACCGTTTAGGAGTTATAGGCGTTTGAAATTTCAAAAATTTGAAGTTTGGTGCATTTTTGGGCGGTGATTTTTCACTGTTGAAAAGTTAATTGGGCGTAATATAGGAAGTGTAAATATTTTCTTTGGCTGTTTAATTCCTGACTTATGTTTATTTGCTCTAAATTATAAGCATGCGCAATTTTAAAGTTATACAGCATGTTAAAAAATTCCGGCGATTTTTCAAAATTTGGATAAAATATTTTAAAATTCCATAAAATGTAATAAAGATCCTTCATTTAAAGTTTTTCATGAGATCAGTAGTGTACAAGATAGCAATAGAACACCCTGTATGTAGAACATTAACGCCTATTGTAACCAATTTCTGATATCATTTCCCTTACCATTATAATTGGTAGCAAATTAGAAAACAATTGTACCGTCTATAACGACACGATGTATTGCCAATTAGTTGCTATTCAGTAGGCCAGATGAGAAGGTCTTTCAGTAAAACCTGAGTCACTGCCCAGTAGTCCACAGCCAAATTAATAACGGTCCCTACAGTGATTTATTACCAGTGACAGGACGTTCCAATTGAATGAGTTTTGTACCTGGTGCGGGACAAACCTTGGCCAAACCTAAATTGTAAAGTAATCAATATTTCTGATTATGAATAACAACTTGTCAAGTATCAAGGGCGAGAAACCTTAGAGATATTTTCTTGTGAGTTGGAAGGTAATCTACAGGATATTAAAGTGAAAAGCAACACAACCTGTTTGTCAAACACTTCCGGAACGTCTAATAAATATTGAAGTAATGAACATTTGATGTTGGGACATGTAGAAAGTAAATTAGCTGCTAGTTGTAAGGTTGCTCATGGTACTTACCCAGTCTCATCGTACAACAAACAGGTCCTCTAAATGTCACACCCAAAAGTTGACATTAAAAAATTAAATTTTTGACAATAACTTCGCTATTTGTCATTGTAGAGAGGTGTTGTTACCATTACATGCAGAATTGAAATCTGCACATTTCAGTATATTATAAGTTGAATAACACGAGATAGGAGCAAAAACTGTTTAAAATGGCTGCCAATTTGACATTTTAAATTAAATTTAACGGATTAGGGTTATAAATGAGGATATTTTAGTCTCCTGTAACAAATTTCATGTTCTTAACATAATTTATTTGGTCATTTTGGTATTTACGTAGTCCTAGAGACAGCGACGGACGGATTTGTTGAAAATGACTTTTTTTCTTTCTTGAGGTACAGTAACACCAAAACAAGAAGATCAGGTTTATGTTTATAAGGTTTGAAGCGTTAAGATCAGTCAAACAACGAAGGTCGAATTTTTTACGATTAACAAACTTATGGTTTGTAATGAACTGACATCCACAGGAAACGGTACAATATCTCAAAATCTGTACACACGATTTTAATCAAATTTTGGTTCTGTGATAAAACAGAAGTAAAAGAAAATGACACCACTAATTTAGTAAAATAGAAAACAAATTCTATTACAGTCAGGATTCATTAAACCAAAATGTGGTCACATCTCAAATTGTTTTAAAATCTGTTCCCGGTCAGGATGGACTATGGACAGACATCAATTAAAAAAAGGCTCAAGATAACTAAAAACAGATATCTTTCGTTAAAAAAACAACATAAATTGTTTTGTTTCATCATATAACTTAGAAAAGACAACCGATACATTTTGTTTGGGTCCTTAGAGTAGTAAAGTTTTATCAAAATCGTTTGAGACGATTTTAATTAAATTTCGTATTTTTGTAACTCTAACATTTTGAGTTATTAAAAAAAAGTTTCGAATTATGATCAAAATTTGTCATATTCTACAACAAACACGGATTATGCAGAAACCACATTTTGTATTTGGAGGACCTTAAATCGACATCAATTTTTTAATCCATCACAGAACTACGTAGCCTACATATCAGAAAGCAATATCCTCAAATATTCTTGTCAACTAAATACGGAAATTTTTCAAACACATTTAAACTGTTTCCATACAACCTCAAGTTTCCATCTCATGATTTTTTCTTAAATTTAATTGTTAATTTAATTCAAACTCAAGTCATCAAATCACTAATAATTCTGAAAGCATTAGATAAGTCCAAATCTTAACTACGATCAGAAATGTAGGCCATGGTTGTGATGCTGCAACACAGTAGGTTAGAGTGAAGGCAAAGTTTTATGTAAATTTAAGCAGCAAACGATGCCGCCATCTATGTCCTTGTGTTAGGACTATATTTAATAACAATGGCAGTTTGGACACGAGACAAATTGCTTATTTGTTCCGTCTCAGCCATATTGTTATCATCACACTGAAGTTGGTACCGCTGTCATTTACATTCCAGAACATTTAAAGATCACGTGAACGCGGAAGTTTCCCTTTTTTTTAACAAGGATAGGCCTATATTTAGTAGGTATTGTGACAGTAAAATAATCTTAGTAACAATTTTTTTAACGAAAATATATATATGTTTCACTAACTTAAAAAATATGCCAGATACTGTGGATTTTTTTAAACTTCTTAGGGGAGGTGGAAAATCTTCAAAAAACAAAAGGGAGACATCCGATCTTCCCAATAGTGTGAGATTCTTACTCACTAAAAACCATTTTCCTTCCTGTTAGCACTCCTTTCGCGTAGGAAAGGATTCAGGAATTGTTTTCCATGTACCAAGCTGGTAAACTCTTTCCATGGACGTGTCGAGAAGAAGTGATAAAGAGGAGAACTTTATGTACCGCACGAAGAGCGAGGCAAATCCCTAGGTGGGACAGAATCCAGGTAGGGATAACCTAGCGACATAGGCTATCATGTAGGATCCCTATTGGAATGTTATTTAGGTGAAGGATGAGATTACCTTACAAATACATTGTTAGTTATTTTAATATGGGATTGCCCTACATGCATCATCTTATTCTGCTGCCTACTCGAAACTGAAATAACCGTGCAAAAGTTACATGCTGCATGCAACCGTGTGTTGATAGCTGCGCCTGCAACAAGGAGTTGCAACCGTGTGCTGATAGCTGCGCCTGCAACAAGGAGTTGCAACCGTGTGCTGATAGCTGCGCCTGCAACAAGGAGTTGCAACCGTGTGCTGATAGCTGCGCCTGCAACAAGGAGTTGCAACCGTGTGCTGATAACTGCGCCTGCAACAAGGAGTTGCAAACGTGTGCTGATAGCTGCGCCTGCAACAAGGAGTTGCAACCGTGTGCTGATAGCTGCGCCTGCAACAAGGAGTTGCAACCGTGTCTGATAGCTGCGCCTGCAACAAGGAGTTGCAACCGTGTCTGATAGCTGCGCCTGCAACAAGGAGTTGCAAGTAATATCTTTTCTGGGCTACTGAAGGTCTTGCCTCATGCATCTACGTTGCCCCTACCGCTTCTGAAACAGATCTGATAGACATAACAGTTAGAAAAAGGTAACAGTAACAAGGAAGTGGTGGGTATTACCTGTAGGGTAAGTTTGTTTAAAACGGTTGTTAAACAGGTTTTATGAATCTTATAAACTGTATTACTACCCTCATCTCGGCTACGAGTAGTATATATTCGCTTCGCTCGTATAAGTGTCTCGGATCTCGTACAGTAGGCTCTCTCTAATGTGTAACTTTAATAACACACGAGATAAGAACAAAAACTGTTTAAAATGGTCGCCATTTTTCTGAATTTCAACAGGTTTCTATATGAGCACACTTTATATACTAAATTTCATGTTCCTATCTTTATTATTTTTTATTAGCTATCGTACTCGCGTACATACGACAACGACGACGGGCGGACAGTACGACGTAAACACTTTTTCCTGAGGCATGAAACTACATGATCCGTCAAACAATAGAGCGATTACCAAACTAGTTTAAATTAATGGCATCAGTTTAAATTATTTTTCACCAGTTCCTTCTGGTTACAAATAACCAATTTAGCGATCATTCAACATTTATTTTTTGATCTATCTTTATTTTTATTAGGAATACCAGCGAAAGAAATAATCTCGACCACACTATTCGTGTTGGAAACGTTCATCCACGGTAGAACTCAGCTCCTGTTACGAAAGATAGGGGGGGGGGGAGAGGGGTGATTGAAGGCTGTTCATTGTTATCAATTCTCGTGATTCGAATTCTTCTAATTCTTAGAATAAGGGAAGGGCTTCAGCTTGTCAGACAAATTTCAAACTCTTTGGCCTCATTGTAGCGCCTTGAGAGATGCCCATCAAACTAAGTAGGTCAATCCGCTCCGACTGTACCTTTTAACCCGCCGTTAGTCACACCGCGTGGGCAGATTTACGTTCCTTCCAGAATCTGTGTCACTTGGCATCTGTGTTGGTTTGTTAAATAAACACACTAGAAACATGTTAAATAATTAAAAGTGAGGTTATAAATTAATCTGTGAGAAACTAACTTCCTCGTAGCTATTATCTCCCGAAAATTCCAAGTTGGAAAAATTATCAAAAAGCGATGTGAGCGTTGACAAAACAGTTATATTTCAAAATTCAATCAAACAATATTGATGAAATTGTACGAAGTCACGAAGGTTGATGATCAACATTACGGTTTATGGCATCAAAATAAAGAAAAAAGTTCCTATAAAAACATATGTTCAAAAATGTTTCGTTATCCGTTTTGTCAGACATTTTGTGTTTTTTTAAATAATGATATCTTTAGAAATAATTACGATTTCAAGTACAAATTTGGTATACACATTATTTTCAGTATTCCAAGAATCAAAACTTTATCTTATAAATTGTCAATGGCGGATTTTTGAAATTTGTAATATTAAATTTCTCTAAAACCTCATAAAAAATGTAAACGACTGCCATTTGCGAAAATTTTCTCTACCCTTGCGGGTCATATATGAACCCCTATACCAAATTTCATGCCCCTATCTACCACTGCCTACGTAGAAACAAGAGAGGAATGGCATGTTGAAAATAACTTTTTCTGTTTCCTAAAGCCATGAAATGTTTAGAACAGTCAGAAACGAAACTTAACCTATACACCGTATACTAGGTAGAAGTAAATACCAGTAATTAACCTAACTTAACAAAATAGTTTATTTTGTTTACAATTCTTTTTAAAACAAAACAGTGTGAATATTACAAATGATAAATGTGTTTATGTTTTCAGTTATATTGTTATTTTTTGAATTGTTGACACTGTAAATTTGTCAATGAAAACAATATAGGCTATATAAAGCCGTCACACAAAGCTGTATGTAAGAGTTTCCAGATTGGGTATTCTATACAACTACCACAAAACCGGTTTCGTCCCCAATAAGGTAAATATCTTAACTCATGTCAGTGCTAAATAGATACGTGTTTAGGTTAGTTGAATTTAAACTACATTGTTTGATAAACTTTTTTATTTCATGACCAAGCGAAGTGAAGTATCGTTTTAACTTTACAATTTGCCATTTCGTTTGTTACCCTACTCATCTACTAACAGTTTGATAATTATAAATCTTTACAACTAGACCGATGTTGTTTTTAAAATTTCCGTTTTATAATAGCGGCCAATCATGTGTACAAAATAATCTACAAGTCCTATAATATATGACAAATTTGAGACTCAATAAGTAGCTTAAACAGTTGTAGTTTTGTAGTTTAGAATGCGCTAGAGTGGTGCATTCAATACGTTTTTTTTTAAATTTCGAATGAGAGGTGGAACATCTTCAAAAGACAAAGGGAGACATCCGATCTCCCAATACTCCAACCAGGGAAAACCTTGCGACAGATCATGCAGGACCCCTGTTTGGAGTGTTGTGTAGGTGAAGGATGGGATTACCTTACACATACCTTGTTAATTATTTTAATATGGGTTTGCTCTACATGCATCTTTTTCTGCTGCTTAATCGAAATTAAAATAACCATGCAAAAGTGGCATGCTGTGTTCTACCGTTCAATAAGGCATACTGTCTTTCAAGTAACCAGAAGTGTACCGTTAGACAACACTGGAGCTTCAAACCATCGCATGGAGATGGACGATCTATTCAGTTTGTAATATCCAGTGTTGTCAGATGTTCGAAGAAATCCCTAACGTAGTTACAAAGGCAGCGAGACATTTTTGTAGAATATACTGAAAATGTAGGCATTTTTAGCTTGTATTCCAGTGAAGTAGTAAATATTTTGTGAAGTTATTAAATTTAATATAGACTATATTAGGCCTATAGTCTTTAATTTTCTAACTTGTTAACATTATTGTCTTTCTTTTTAAACAATTAAGGTAGGTAATTGTTTTACTAGTAGGCTGATGAAGTAGTTAGTATGTTATTTGTATTTTGACGAGCCTAAATTAGTTTCAAGGATACATCATCAATTTAATAATTTTTCAAATAATCCCATTTTAGGACATGAGTACCAACTATAGTGAGCCTTTGAGGTTGTCTGTAGATGCTTTATAAGCTTGTGCAGCACGATAATCTGCATACAATTAAAGTCTACACTGTCAATAATCAATTAATACCATTCAAATAAATTTGCGTTATCTTACAGCGCATATCAGTTGCGTGTGTAGTCTTCCTGACATGTGCAATAATCATGATGGCAGACTCGAGGATGACGCAACTTGTTTACGCCTGTTAACACATAAAATAGGCCAAGTTGGTCTCTTATACAGTCCACGAGGCAATTTAGGGCGGGAAAAATTGTGTTTCCGTCAAGTTTAGAGAAATTGACTTTATTAAAACTTTTTTTGCAGCATGTAGATATAGTTCCTGACCAGGCGATCCTGTTTTGTGTGGTAACACGTTTAAAAATAGCGGAAAACTGGAGTTCTCCTAGTTTTTGTTATATAATTCTTTCGATTTCAATAAAGAAGATACAATGTAATACAAGCAGATTTAAATTTAATGCTCGAAAGTTAGTTAGTTGGGCATATTAAATTGTTTTGTTAGATCCAGCAGTGGCGGCTCTAGCGGGTAGGCCGGGTAGGCCCAGGGCTACCCAACTTAATTGGTTTTCGGCCGGTGACACGCCTAAATGTACATATTACCGTTTTAAGGTGTATTAACGAGCTGTATGGTTTACTTTGATTTAAATATTATTTCTCAACAACTACTTTTGTGACACTTATAGGCAATAAAATATATTAGGCCTATATATTATAAAATAACAAAAATATTTTTATTTTTCATAGTTGACCTGGCTCCATAGTTTTAAAATTAACAGTGTGGTGTATGCTTTTATCTTTAATAAGCAGTCCCCCCTTATCCTAGGGAGTATTTACCCAGGTCCCCCGCCATAGTCATGACACCCCTAAACTGTGCCTACCCAAAAAATAAATCCTGAAGCCGCCCCTGAGATCCAGTAGGGTAAGTCTGTTTAAAACAGTTGTTACACAGGTTTTTCTAAACTTCGTAATTGTGTAGCTCAATCGTCTTCGGGTAGATCTCAATCTCTGCTCCAGTGTTTCAAAGCTAAACATATGAAACTCCACTGACTCGGCCCTTCCTGATCTCGTAAACATCAAATCGGGGTTCGAAATTAACAATACCTTTACTATTTGTCATTGTAGAGATGTGAAGTTTTTTTTACCATTACATGGACATAAAACTGTTTAATATTGCCGTTATTTTGACATTTTCGATTTTTCTCAATTTAAATGGGATTTATATGAGCACACTATAACAAATTGCATGCTTTTAAATTTTTGTAGCCTATCGTGCTTCTGTACTGGAGGTGATAACAACGTCGATACACAGACGGCATAATGATAATCGCTTTTTTGGTTTCTTGAGGCCATAAACATGGGCTAAGTAAAACGACTATCGAAGTTTACAAATGAATGAAGTAAAAGATTTGTGTCCCATTATGTCACGCCGGTCGTTTTACCAATGACTACATAAATACTATAGTATTTATGTAGTCATTGGTTTTACTGTAGTTTATACCTACTGCACTTTTGTTGCCTGTGTACACTAAGTAAAATATGTGAAAGCAATAAAAGTAACGCTTTGGTAGACACGCAACGCAACGGGTTGGTCGATTGGTTTTGTTGTGTTGTTTGCAAAGTGAAATAATGAATGCAGTTCATGTCTCCTTCTTGTTTATTATGACAACAACTCGATTTTACTATGAAATTATTATGGACACTTTTTTGGTATTTGTAAACAATTTTAATAATGTACGACACATTTTACAGGTTAATAGAATGTTCAGTGATCGGCACATAACTGCTGATAATCACAGAATATAAAAAAAAACAACAACAGAAATACAAATATGTTAAACGAATCTAAGAAAAATGTTTAAAATTAGGTCTAAAGTTTTTGCTAAAACGTCAATTGAAACTAATCATAAAGTGAGTAGAAATACAGCCCAATGTTGCCAAACTTTGCAACTCTGTCATCATTTGGCAATGTTGCACAGCCTGTTGTGGACTGTGCGGTTGCAACATAACCTCTTTAATAGGCCTACGTTATCTGCAAGTGTTTGGTGAAATACAATTTTTTAAACTTCTTATTACGTAGGCCTACCGTATGTAGTACATGTTGACTATTGGCACAATTTTTTAAGACGAAAATATTTTGGTATGGAAGAAAAATAACTAAAAGAAATAAGTAATAAAAGAATATGAAATAAAGTCCCCTAGCCTTCGAATAGTCTAATAGCGTCAGAGTCGGAAGAGAACAAGAGTTGATCAAAAGAGAACTGATAGTAAAGATGAAAGAGAGGGATCTAACCTTAGTTGAGAATACTGAAGTAGGGGTTTTTAACCGATTCTCTTTACATCACTCTATAATGACGATGTATTTGATTTATCGAAAGTAGGATAAATTAAGTC
The DNA here is from genome assembly GCA_963513935.1 of Aphrophora alni. Taxonomy (NCBI): domain Eukaryota; kingdom Metazoa; phylum Arthropoda; class Insecta; order Hemiptera; family Aphrophoridae; genus Aphrophora; species Aphrophora alni. The sequence continues at coordinate 117,152,420 of OY740770.1, forward strand.
CTTTTCTTTAGCTGTTACCCCAGAAGTGTAGCCTTACGTGGAAAACTTGGCTGCCTGTTTTATTTACTGCATTTCTTTTATTTCAAAAGTTTATATATATTTTCATCAACAGGTAAATTCATGCAGTGACAAAGTTATACTCGTTAAACCCTTAGGAACAAGGTTAGGGACTGCGACAGAACCCAAGATGTGATTAATGGTTGAGTAATAAGTGATGTACAAATATTGCACAAACTTTTTTATTCATCCATCCTCAAAATCAAATAATGAACCAAAACTAATCATCATTAAATTATTCTTTCCGGTAGTTGACAATAAAAAGTGAAATTGAATCATAGAAAAAATGTTTTACCTAAAACAAGGCCTGAACTTGCTTAGCGTGTGCGATAAACAATTCGCGATTTATTACTGAACAGTAATATTTTTTATTTGCGATTTTGCACACAGGTGTGGGTCGTTAATTAAACTGTCCTAGCCTACATGACGCTATAATAAATAGCTTTTTTTATACAGCTGATTTGCTTCTATTAACACAATATCTAAGTTCACAAAATATGTATACAGAAAAAACAAGTTATGTGTGCCATCATGTAACTTACCCGAGCCCTATCGTGCATAATCAATCAGATCCTGTAAATATAAGTAGAGAGTCCGACGGTTTAGGACAAAAATTGGGTGGGGGAAGGTGGGGGTGACCACGTGACCTATACCCCTCACCCCTTTTTTTACATTACTTTTTGTAATGCGTACACAAAACTAATCAAATTATATTTTCAATCATGGTCTTCAACAGCGCAAATTAGAATGATGAAGTCGGAGTCAAAACTAATCAAAATATGAAAATTTTGAACATTCGTCTACGGTACACACCTGGTGAGAAAAAGATATTTTCAATCACCTCATACAAAGTAGAATGATTTAAATAATTGCCAGTTATTTACGAGTACAAAATTAATCTAAGTTCAGATAGGGCAAAAGTAATCTAAGTTCAGATTGCTAATTTGTTTCCTCTTAAGCAAACATCTATTAAAGAAAGTGTCCGACAATAATAAATAATTGCCAATTACTTTACAAGTCAATCAAGGAAATCATGGATATGATAAACTGCGAATAATTTTGCAATCTAATGGAACGATATTTGCAGTGTGATTGACGTTAATTATATGTTAGTCGTTATGCATGGAATAAATTGATGCGTTGAGTTTCGGGTCGGCTATAACTTATCCGTTATTTCACAACACTAACACTATAAGTAGTGTCGGTTAAGACTTCAATTATCACAGTTACAGTGAAGATGTCTCCTCGACGTAACCAACCTTGTGAGAGGCATTGGATAAATGTTAGGATGATGTCATCCGACAACGACGAAGTGCGTCGTTATATTGCAGACAATGCGGAGAGAATTCGAGGACTTGTAGAGAGGTTAGTTTGGTATTTATGTTAAGAATATTAATATTTCTACTTTCACTCTTGACCAACTTTTGATCATTCAAGACTTTTTAAAATTTTATCAAGTATTGGGTTAGATCACTTTCTTTTTTCTCTTTTGACCAACTTTTGATCGTTCAGGAATTTATAAAATTATATCAAGTATTGAGTTATAATCTCCTCTAACTTAACCTACATATCGACTGATATTTTCTTTATTTATTATATTTTCTTGTATTTTTATAAACTTTAGGAAAATAGACTTTGAGAGATTAGTTTAACATGTATGTTGTTGCTATGTGCCAAAATAAACTAAGCAGTGAGTAGTAGTAATCAAATTAATTCTACTTTCTCTCTTGACCAACTTTTGATCATTCAAGACTTTTTAAAATTTTATCAAGTATTGGGTTAGATCACTTTTTTTCTCTTTTGACCAACTTTTGATCGTTCAGGAATTTATAAAATTATATCAAGCATTGAATGTATTATTTCAAGTTTGTTTAACATTTATGTTAAGAATATTAATATTTCTCGAAACAATAGTTGTCATTCACTAACCAACACTTACGTTAGTAAGTCTAACATTTAAGAATTTTCCTCAGCTTCTCTTATTCATTACAAGAGATTAGTTTAATATTTATGTTAAGAATTGTTCATGTATTATTTCAAGTTTGTTTAACATTCATGTTAAGAATTTTTCATGTTTCAGGTAGACATATTTGTTAAGAATTTTCATATTTCAGGTTGACATTTTTGTGAAGAATTTTCATATTTCAGGTTCACATTTATGTTAAGAATTTTTTAAGTTGTATTTATTTATGCTAAGAACTTCTCTCAGTTCAATAGTTGCCATTATCTAACCTGACATTCAGTGTTAATAATTTGTATGTAATATTTCAGGTTAGATTGACATTTATGCTAAGAACTTTTAAATTTCCCAGTTCAATATTCTCTAATTTGTTACATTACCTTGCAGGGCCTTGAGGAACTCTTTCCAAGCTCTGCGACGGGCCGGATTAACCTGGGTCGAGTGGGAGTATAGCTCCTCCGTTAACTTTAGGAGAGTTAACGCGGACGGTACTCCATATGGCGGCGCAGACCGTTTTGGACGACCACTGTCATCGGTCGCTCCAATAGAGCCTACGCTGCCGATCTTACCACCACGGCCCACACCGGAGAGACGACTAACCCCACCACCACCATACACTCAGAGACCACGCCGAACACCCATACTCAAGACCACCTACACCAACACCACAACCACTTTCACCACATACACCACCATTGTCTCCAACTACACAGCCATTAACAGAGTTGGAGACTTTAGACAAGGTACTTACTCTTCTACAGGAAGTACTAGTAGATGACATACTACACCAGTCCAACACACACACACACACACACACACACACACACACACACACACACACACACACACCGAACCAGGATAGTCTACAAGAAATACTGGATATACTCCAGTACTTCGAGCAGAATATCCCGGCTCACAACACTACAGAAAACTTGCCAGAGGTATCTGATTTAAGTCAGTACCTCGAGCAGGATACTCCGCTAGAAGCTCTTCCGTTTCTTCAGGAGGATGAAAACCTAGAGATAGGAATATCCGAGGAAGAAATGGAGGAAATTCTACGGAATATGTAACCCTCGTCAAAGGTGTAAAACTGACGGTAGGCTTCTTTTATAGGGATACTCAACGACACCAGGAGGCGGCTACCCTGGCCCTCTGAGGGCTATAGGCTCTAGCTGGTGATGGAAGGACCTCTACACTGCAAATTCGGCTTTAGGAATAGCCCCAATCCATCGCTATTCCCTGTGACCACCAATCCATTACAATATTGTGGTCCCCAAAATCCTATTGTCTGCTATGTAAAATAGACACGCACGTTACCGGCTATCGGTTCTCTACATAAGCCACAACGTTCTAATTTTAGCGAGCAATTGTAACAGGATAGTAAATGACCGCAGGGTAAAAAAACTACCTCTATATCCCTCTCGTAGCAAATTTTACACGACAGAGTATCGTGCTTAGAGTCGGTGTTATTCCGAGCTGTAGTCGAAGATTTTCGACGAACATGTTCCAAAGCCTTTATGTAATGGCACCTTCCCAAAGCCCAAAGGGTATGTTCACTTATAGGGTCCTCGCTCGACTCCCAATCTTTGAGACCCAAGCCGCATGCATAACAGCATACACGATCTTCAAAGCCTAGATAGTAAAAACCAGCTTCGGACAATTTGATCGGTGACAAGGGGTGTTTCCAATTTAAATAGGTACTCAACCGCGCAGCGTACGTAGAGTATCCACTGTGACATACATTCACTAGAGCGATACAATCCGTCCACATGTTCCTTGCTGTCGTCTTCGCTCGATACTGAAACTTGTCCTCTGTGTTTTCACGGGGTTGGAACTGTCACGTGGTACATACGTACCTCGTGCCCACATTACAAGCCGGGGGTAAGCAGAAGGCTTACCCCCTTGTGGGAATAGCTCCAATCCATCGCTATTCCCTGTGACCACCACTCCATTACAAAACTGTGGTCCCCATTTTATTTATTTATTTTTATATATTTTTTTAATTTTTTATTTATTTTTTTATTATTTTATTTTTTTATTTGTTACTTGTACCTCCTGCCCAATTGTGTCTCATTCATATAGGTAAGAAAGGGGGGTCGCGTCGCTTTCGGCTACCTCGTTTCGGCTACCATTCCAAGGTCACAGGAAGGTGTGTTTAGATTAGACAGACAGGTTCTGACTGGTCTATGTCAGCCGGATTACACAACAGTGCGTAACAATGTTACTGCGCATGCGTACTACTCGCGATTACTTAACTGTTTAAGAAAGGAGACTAGATGGAGATAGCTCAGTTTACGTTAGTAGCTTGAATAGTGAACGTGGCCCCTTCCAAGATGTATAAGGTCTCCGAGCTCTTGGGTAGCAGGATTAAACCAACCAACGAACGATTTGGACTTTGGCTTCTGGAAGAAAATCTGCACAACAACAACCTGGTAACAGATAGTGGAAATATTAATTATTCGCAAGGAGAAGAGTTGCTGTCTGGAGTTAATATAAAACCACTAACTCCGCTTACAAAACCATTCTGCGACAACATAATGCTTGTTAAAATAACCGACAGTTCGGATTGCGAACAAGGGAAGAGCCTCGTAAAGAAGAATATCTGTGGAGCATTTAACAGTTATCTTCGTGGCAAATTTACAGATTTTGTTTCCGCAAGACATGGCGTAGTTGTTTCTATCAGTCGTTTTTTTTTTAATTTCGCAGGTTAGGTGGAAAATCTTCAAAAGACAAAGGGAGAAATCCGCTCTTCCCAATAGTGTGAGATTCTTACTCACTAAAAACCACCTTCCTTCCTGTTAGTACCCCTATCGCGTGGGACAAGGAAACAGGAAAGGTTTTTCCATGTACCAAGCTGAGAAGCTCTTTCCATGGGCGTATCGAGATTGTAAATTTGGAAGAAAGTAGAACGTTATGTATCCGCGCGAAGGGCGAGGTAAAGACCTGACTGAGAGAGTCTAGTCAGGTAAAACCTCGCGACAGATCATGCAGGAGCGCAGGTTTGGTAGATGTGGCGTGCAAGGTGAAGGATGGGAGTTACCTTACAAATACCTTGTTAGTGAATTTATTGGAGGAGCTACAAGCTACATCTTCTTCTGCTGCCTACTCGATACTGAAATAAGCGTGCAAGATTAGACTGCATGCAACTGCGTCCTGGTGGCGACAGCTTGGCTCATGCCGCTGCGGTGCACCCATTGGTCTGAAACAGAGCTAGAAAGCAAAGAGTTGAAATTTGGGTATGTAGTAGGCTTTGCATTGCTTTATAGGCTCAAATGAGAGATCAAGGTCGGTCGTGCGAATAAGGACAGCGGCCGTCTGTGTTTGTCAAATGTTGTGCTATCAGTAGTAGTTATGTATTTGAAATTAGCTGTTCATTTAAATTTAGCTAGAAATAAAAACGTAAAAACAATGCAAACACTATTGTTGTCATTGTTTTGTGAGTACTAGCGACAAAACAGCTGAAAGTAATGCAATGGAAACTCAACAGTCACAAACATTTCAGATCCTACAGAATTAATTGTCCATTAATGGAATAAGTAACAATGAAAACTGCAATATTCATATACATTTTCATGTAAGTAAAGTGTCAATAAATAAATGAAGTTTAAAAGGTAGAAATTATAAATGTTTGATTAAAAGATATACTTTTTGGGGGTAATTACATTATATTGATAAATTACACTTTTTTTTATTGTTATTACTATTTACAGTGTTAGGAAAAGTATCGTTCATAACTCGTACCTTGATTGAAAACACGTTCGCCTACCGGAAAAGACCACTTTCAGTACTAGAGATAAAATATAATATTTCGGTTTTCATGAGTCCACGAAATGTAAAGATTAGTTAAAAACGGAGGTTGAAATTACGAAATTTTTGAAGATTAGCAAACTATACTTCCTATAAAGGGTGCAGAAACACGAAAATAAATGTCCTATCTTGCTGATCACTTGCATGGCGAGGACTTGTGCATTTCTTTTCATCACAAAAAGTTCCCTTTTATCAACAAGTAAGTTGTCGTGCCAAGAGTCACAGACAAATAGACAAAGTTTACACTCAAGTTTATACTTGTTTTGTCACGAAACATGAAAAGAAAGCGATGCAACAATTCCTTATACTTGGGAAATCAACAGTTGAGCGTCGAATTTATAATTCAGCAATTGGTAATTTTATATAACAGGGGTGTCCAACTTACAAAGCCTCAAGGGCCAAAATCAAACATTGAACATGGTTGCATGCTATATACAGTATAGGGTTCCCAAATTATGCAAAGTAAAAAAGACAACACTGACCGGGGGGGGGGGGTTAAAAAATTGAAAATTAAAGAATTGTTATATACTTTGAATGTTAAAGTATCAGTAACCTAAGTAGTTAAAAGTTATAAATAAAGCCAAAAGTAAAATATTTCTTTATATTGCTCAAGTATTTGTTTTACATAAATAAATAAAAAATATAAATAAATATAAAGACAAAATATTTTTATCAATCAATACTAACATTGCAATGACAATCAAAATATAATTAATGTGAACATTGTGGTCGATCAGCTGTGTCCACCAAAGGACGTATGTCCACCTCTAGTTCTGTTGTAGAGATGAAGTAGGCTTATTATTACGAAACCGATTGATGATAACCGATCAAATCTGATACTGTTTGGTTTTTTCCTTGAAGACTTGATTTCAAAAAGTTCAGATGATTGGTCAAGTCTGTTAGTAAAGCTACTTTATTCTGGATATTCAAACTTCTTTTCAAGTTCAGTGGTGTCAGAAGGCACATAGTTATTGAGAAATACAGGGATTTCTTTTCTTATTGCTAAAAACCGTTCCATGCATTTTCCTGCACTCGTTTTAAGTAGTTTTCTGATTTTTTGTTTATCTAATAAGCTCTCGCGGGTTACATGCGACCCGCCAGTTGGACAACCCTGTTATATAACCTTCAATTTAGAGAATACTACGAGACGAGTAAAATGGTAGATAACTTCCTTTGAAGTTTGGTTATTATTTTTAAAAAAATGCCTGTTGTTTAAAGGCGGGAAACTTTTCGGCCATTATCGCCTTATAAAAAAAGAAATAAAATAAAGACTGATCAATCTAGGAACCCACTATAGTGAGTCCGTGCTTGGCAATCCCGAGATATTTAGCTGAATGTACATCTTTTTCGTAATTTTGGATTAGGTTTAGGTTATCTTTCATGTTTTTCAATCAGGTCCTTTTAACCAAATGTTGTTCTTTTCCGACTCTGGCGCTGTTATTCATGGGCTAGAGGTCTTTATTTCATGTTCTTTTTTGAAATTCTATACAAGACAATAGTGACCGAGAAGTAGTTTTGCATTTTTTAAATTCTTATAATATACAATTAATAAATTTAGCCCGCTATAGTTAATACATTTACTCTTCAAAATTAATTAATGTTCAATTCGCTGTATTTAATTTTCATTTTAATTTTCGTTTGAACGCTTCCAGTATTTAATTAAATCAAAATGTTTCAAGAACGAAAGCAGTTGAAATTTATCAAGAATTCACAAAGAATGTTTACTTGAACTTTTTTTTATCTTAAGATAAACTTGACTAAAATAGGTTATCGTAATTGACAGTCATCAAGCAGGCTTATTTGGAACAGTCTAGAACAGTGCGTAGTATCTGGCAGTCTTCAAGCAGGCTTATTGGAACATTCTAGAACAGTGCGTTATGTGTAGCTTTGTGATTGTTCGGAACTTTCCAGAATGTAACTGGAGGCATTTCCCCATCCAAGTTAACTTGTGTTTGGACTAAACTGAGATATTTGTTCGAATTAACGGTTATTTCGGGTGTAAAGAATACCTTGAAAGTTTCCTAATTTATATTTTAAATATAGAGTAGATTTTTATTCCAATTTACTGTCGGGTTTATAAAAATCCATTGTGTATTAATATTATTTTATTTGTTAATACCTTCAGGGACTCTCTTATAGTGAGTATGGGTTTGGGAATCCCGTGGTACCTAGCCGGATCTACACCTTTTTAATGTAGTCTTGGATTAGGTCCCTCTATTTCATCTTTTCTATCAGGTATCTCTGACACTGACACTATTAGTATTGGAGGGGTTGGTGTCTTTATTTTATGTTCTTTTTTTCCATTAGTGAAGTGTAAACTTCTATAGGCGCATCGAGCACAAATTCTGCAGAGGGTAAATCAGATTCTGGGCGTCACGCTCGACTTTTCTTGTTGTTTTAAAGGTGAAAATGCTCAGTAAGGGGCTAAAAGACAGATTTGTTATATATAGGCTTATGCTATAAATACCACCTTATTTGTACACACAAAAATTAGGTCTACATTTTCTCTTTAGCCTACACTTTTTAATTTAATATTTTCTTATAAAGACTATCTAAAATTTCAAGCACCAAAAAAAAAAAAATAATAATAATAATAAAATGTACAATTAGAAGTAGAAATAAGATTAAAAATGAAAATTTGGATTAGATTGAGCTATGAGTGTGGCTGAACAAACCTACAAAAAG